>JARQZK010002221.1:322500-450000 GCA_030704885.1 Cynegetis impunctata
ATGTTTATGGAGGAGCTGCAATATTACGAATGATGTTAAACTGTTGAGAGATAGATGTTTCAAAATTCAGCAAGTTACCTATGGAAATGACACCAATGTTTTATGATTGTTTACTTTTAAGTTTTTATTGCTGTCAACTTTATTCTGACTGTTTGCAAACTAACTCTTTCATAGTGCCTTTTTATTCAAATGGAGAGGCATATGACATGCCCAGTTTATATTTTGAAAGTCTACAAAATGAAGTAATTGCTGAACGGGAGTAGGTATGCGATACGATATCCTGAAAAACGGCGTCATTCTCGGAAATTATTCAACAGATTGGCACAAAGATTGCGAGAAACCGGCAATGTTCAACCTGTCGTATTAAGGAATAGGATACGTAGAAGTCGCAATGAAGAAAATGTTACTAACGTATTGGTGGTAGTTAAGTCTGATTTGAGTATTCGAAAAATGGCAAGAGATCTAGGATTGAATTATTCTTTGGTGCAAAGAATATTAGAGGATTATAAAATGCAACCTTATCATATTATTTCACAACAGCATGAAATTAGCCCAGACAAAAATTGTAGATCAGATAATTATCCATAAAAAATTTCAAAATACTTTTTCTTCTAAGAGTCGCCGTTTTTACGATATTCGAACCCGAGTAAATTATTTTGCACGAATCAGATCGATGAAGACTTTTCAGATTTCATTTATAATGGTGTTTTGAACAATCCTACCAATTTTCAGATGGGTGCGAATTTTTATAACTTCACTACTATTTTTTGGTCTAATTTGACCGGACTAATTTTGTTTCATTATGTAATGTTGATAAATATTTTCATGATGCGTTTCTACTTGTCATTTTTTTTTCAAAACAATTTTAGCAACATAATTTCTCTTCCACCTTACAGGGCGAGCCAACAATCACCAACACTCATCAAAAAATGCCAATATCTTTGGAATGAATAGAAATATCATTTCGCGGTTTTGACAGGTCCATAAGTCATCAAATTTGGCTTTTAGTTAGCTAGTTAGATTTATAGCATTGCATCTGAAATTTCTCAAAAAAATCATAAATAGAGCTAGGTGTTACATAACGCCCTCTAGTTGCCGATTGGAAAATTTAAAGTGTTTTTGTTATTTCTTACTGAAATCTACATTCAATACTCTTTGCATAGAGTCTACGTTTTCGAAAATCGGTTCATGCATTATGGAGTTACAGTCTTTTTTATGTCAAAGAAAGAGAACTTCCCCCACCATTTCAGAATAGGTAATACAGAAAAATGACTCAAACAAGAGTTGTGGAATTAGGACAGTAGTTTCTAAATTTGATATTTTTTACCAGCCTACATTGGGAAATATTTCGTAAAAAATTCAATTATATTTTTTAAGTGGTAGTTTGCGCCATCTAGCGGAAAACTATGGACCCAAAAACATTTTTAATCATTTTTTTAGGGCAGATTTGCATATAAGAATTGTTTTCCCCAAATTCTAGGACATACGGTTTCCGAGATACGGCCGGTCGCCACCCTTAATGAATCACCTTGTACATTCTCCTTGAGTTAAAAGCTATTGGGAAATATATTGTAATCAAAATCCAGATCTTCAACCTCGCTCTCTTCACATATATTCATCTTGCACTAAGCATTTATATTTCTTAAGAGTCGACTCTATCTCTAAAGCTCCTAGTGGCATACTTTATCAGTTTACATACTGAATTATATTTTCATTCATGTAGCCTAATTTTAGTCCTTCAAAAGATGATTGAATGGTGGATGAATTCAAGGAGAATTGATAAATGATATATAATCCACATTATTCTGTTGTATATTATCCTGATCTTTGAAGCGCAACGTGGGTGTCGTCACCCAATTGATTGATTGTTGATATTTCTCCTGTGTAAATTTCTTCTCGATGTTTTAACATCAACTACCTATGATTTCAACAGTCTTTGCTGACTAGCTAAGAGAAACGAAGATTTTTCAAGAAAAAATCTAGAAAAATTTATTGAAGATGCTGTAAAAAAATTTGCTTGGGTTAAAGCAGAAGTCGGCAACCTGCGGCGCTTTGCAACTTTTTGCGCAGCCCGCCAAAGCACCAATATAATATTAGGAAAAATCAACAAACTTAGAGCGTGAGCGTGCCGACCGAAATGTGGCCGGTGACAAAAATGCGCGCAGAGGGAATCCTATTTTACTGCGCAAGTTTAATCTCCACCCCCAACGAATATGACGGCTCGCTACATTATGTTCATATGTGTAACCGTATGACGTTTCACCACAATAGGTAATGAGAAATACATTCGAATCTACCGGATAATAAATTTCCCAATTTAAGAAATTTTGCAGAATCAATTATTTTTAGTTTTTCAAGCACATTTTCATGCGAACAAACATTTTCTAGAATTTCATAAAATAAAATTATAGAACGAGGTTGACGGATGAAACTTCACAAAACTTGTTGAGGATCTCAGTATCCCAAACACAACCGGACTTAAATGAATTATCAAACAATATTCAAGAACAAAAAGAGCACTGAATTTTGATGAATGAATAAAATGAAAGATATATTATTTTCCTCAATATTTCATATATTTTATATTTACCTATTTACATATTTTATATTTACATTTTTATACAGAGTTAATTGGAATTGTATTCAATTTTTTTCCCTTTTGAGAAATGTTAAATTTTTGTTGTCTGACATTTCTATTATAGCATGTCAATAACAAATAGATTAATTTTTTTAAAATTCATTTTCAATAATATTCATACCCGTATATGATATACAAGCACTATTTAAGTTTCATTTGACTGTGCATACAAAATTTAATTTTGAAAATGGCCCGCCATCCGAGAAAGGTTGCCGACCCCTGGGTTAAAGAATAAACTTCATTATATCGTGGAGCTTTCAGAAATTTCGTTTTTGGCATCTAAAAATTAAAACATAGTTTCAATCGTATGGTATCAGATTACATCATTCATCGAACAACAGAACAATTTTATATATATATATATATATATATATATATATATATATATATATATATATATATATATATATATATATATATATATATATATATACCGGGTAGTGAGAAAGTCTAGCAACAAGGTATTTTCTTCGAAACGATTAAACGTATAATTATCAAATTTAAGGGTTATGCACAGAATTGTATAGTGACGTCAGCATTCAGTATACCGCCGCCATCTTGAATTTTTTTTAATAGCACTGTCGGTCGAGTGATATATCGTAGAAAAGCTGATTTCGTCCTCTTTTCAAAAATACGGAATACGTAACACATTACTAAAAAAATAAGAGAAACAATTTTCAAAGACATACAATAATAATTTTTCAATTCTTACTAACTTACAGAAATATTAATAGTTTCCTTATAACAGGAGCTCAAAATGTTGGCCTTCTATGTCTTAGCAATAATACAATCTGTATTTGAAGCTTCGACTAGAATTGTTCATCATTTATAGAGAAATTGTTTGTATCTCAAGACATTTGAGAGTTTTTGAATCAGTTATGTCTGTTATAAAGTGGAGTCAAGTCGGGAGATCTTGCCGGCCACTTAATTACACCTTTTCAAACAATCCTCCTCTGAGGGAAATTTGATGATTATACGTTTAATCGTCTTTAAAAAAATTCCTTGTTACCGGACTTTCTCGCTACCCTATATGTATATATATATATATATATATATATATATATATATATATATATATATATATATATATATATATATATATATATATATATATATATATATATATATATATATATATATATATATATATATATATATATATATATATATATATATATATATATATATATATATATATATATATATATATATATATATATATATATATATATATATATATATATATTGATTCATTTTCAGTTTCATACAAATGATGTTGAAAAATGAATCTTCCATTACCAAAATGAACAAACAAAACTGCTTCAGGTAGGATAACTGGAAATATTCAGGGAAGGAAAACGAAACTCACTATTTGGAATATCAGTTCTCCACCAGTCAGTTAATATAATAATATTTTACGCAATATAACATGAGACTATATATTTCAGGAAGATAAATCATGGAACATCTGAGTATCCGACCTCCTCCACTGCCTCCTAAATCTCGTAAGTCCCCACCAGCGGCTAGTACAACGGTACTAAACAACTGCATCATACAGGACGATTACAACCACAATATCAGATTTTCGAACACTCTCGGCGCTCCACAAGAATCGAAGGCAAACACTCACGTGGTCAAGATCCAGATCAATCCTACACAAGGGACATACGTTAATGGTACGAGTGGTTCCGCTAGCGTGACATGCGTCGTTCAGCCTTGCATTAAGATAAGTGTAAATACAACGGAAGGTGAAATGGTACAAAATAAAACAATGGTGGATTCATCGACAGAAACTAGTGGATTTTACTTCTTCGATCAATTTCATGGGACTGTAATGTCCAGCGGGCAGATCTCTCCCAGCGACACCCTAGATTCCGGTACCTGTAGTGATCTAGATGGTACTCCTCCGCCTATTTCTTCTAAGAAGAATTCTGGGATATCAGTCACTATAATTGGGGAACAAACTAAACGGCTATCAAGTTTGAATAGCAGCGGAACGGAAGTGGACAGCGACGATAACGAAAGTAATACTAGTTACGATTCCTTGAATAACAGAAAAGTACCTCTAATCATCGAAACTTATCAACCTGCACCCATCAAACAAAACAATTCAGGTTTTCTTCCACAGACACTCCTTCAAGATATAAGAAACGCCAAATTAACCTCAAATGAATGTCCAACTCCCAAATCATTATCCATTGACGAAAAATCGTTTCAAGAACGAAAACTTGAAGAATTAGAAAAGTGCAATAATATATCGAGTAGTAAACATGAATTTGATACAGATATGTACTACGACTTTCATATGAATGAAAACATTTTCAGTGATGAAGTTTCGTCGGTAAAAAATGTTGAAGTTGACGAAAGTTTCGCGGGTTACAGGGACTTATTGGGAGATGGGGCTGCGACTATTCGCAGTGCGAAAGGTACAGTGCGTGGCGTGAAAAACAGAGTGCGTGCTGGAATAGCTACATTCTTGCAAATGAACTCAAATGCTAAGGTAAGAGTTTTTCTTTCAGTACCTGTTAAATAGTTTTTTCTGAATTGATATAAGTTTATTCAGTGAACATTTGGAATGTCCAATTTATTTCCAACGAACGAATATATATTCACAATATTCAAGTTATTTACTGATGAAAAGAAAATAAAGAAGTTTGAAATTATTAAATTTTTCATAATTGTACGAAAAATGTGTCAGAAGAAAACTAACAGAGATCATAATTTGGATAATATTCTTGATATTTAAATGGAAACAGGTAATTTTTTTTCATGTATACATTCATTAATTTTTTTAATGAAATCAATTAGTCAAGGAAATAAATAAAATTAGTAACGCTTTTAAGTTGATATTTTTGCACTCAATATTTATGAAAACCGAAAATTATATAAGAAATCCAGGAACTCAAATGAATTTGGGGTATCACATTCTTCGAGGAAAAATTTTATTTACAATATTTCCAAGGATAAAAATCAGTGAATAATAGCTTAGATTATGGAAAAATTATCTCATCCGTTGAATTTGTCAAAAAATATGATTTTTGCAGTTATATTCTTGAACTATGAAAATTTTGTGTGAGTTATAAAATCAATAGTGTATTATTGAACAAGTTGTTGCAGGAAAAAACCTATAATCAATATTTAAAAAAATTTCACTGAGAAAGATATAAAAATAATTGATTTTGCATAAGACAAACTTGAAAAAGGGACAAATGTTTATGTCTTCAATGCTCCATAATAATATTTCCTTGTTACTCAAATCATAGCAAAACCATGTAGTTTTTCGAAATTAATATGAGAATAAGGAAAATAAAGTTCCTTCAAAATTTATTATATTTTAAATAGCAGACACAATGAAATGAAGAGTAAAAAAAATTGATGAATGATAAACTATTTATTTCTGAAAAAGTTATAAAAATGAATTGGTTTTGTGGTGAATAAAGTAGGGCACATACATCTGCGATTCAATTTTATGTAAGTTTTTCAAAATAAAATAGCTCATATAGTGGTAATGTTTCTTGTAAATTTTGCTGAATCATTATTCATTCTTGAATCAAATTTATTCAAAAGAAATTTAAACAATGGCTCAGAGTTGTTATCAGAAAAGTTAATGTGAAACTGGTGCCTTTTTAAATAAAAAGTATTATATATGGCTCATTGATTGGTGAACTCCAGGTTTATAAGATGTGATTGTACTGAGTTTTTCAACAAACTTGTATCAGAAAATGATCATCCATATCAGTAGAAGATGAAATTAATATTTAAATATCAAAATCTACCGAATTGATAATCATTAACTCTGCATGTTATTCAAACAGAATTATCTTCAAATGAATTATTTCAAGACTTAGATGACATAGTAACACTGATACTTCATTGCATATATATTACAAAAATTAAAAAGTAATTCCCCAGTTTCCTTTTGAATCTAGACATTGTCGTCTAACTGTTACAAGCTTATAATTTTCTCTGAAATAATTTTGTAGAGACATTTGTGGGTCATACTTAACGGTTCCTGCATAAGTAGAGAACTGTTTATATAAACATTAAGGTGAATGTAATCTCAACACAAATTATGCATAATGTATCTGTATCACTTTCGAAATTATCAAGAAAATATTGAAATGGATGCAATCGAAACTTTTACACAGAATTTGCTGAAGTAAATTCATTGATTGAAAATAAACAGACGATCTGAGAAATTCGGTTAAGGTGTAGCAGACAGTAGTTTGATTCATTTAAGTTCATCAGTGTTATTGACACTGATAGGGGTCAAATTTGGTATGTTCCCTACAGAAATTAGAAACGAGTATAGCGAGTTTTGTAAAAACTTCGGCATCGTTGAACAATAGCTACCAGAAAGTATTCTCTATTATAACTTTATAAAGAAATAAAAAACTAACTTTTCACAGGTTGAAATAAAAATCTATTGAGTGAACGCTTTTCGTCATAACATTGCCTTCATCTCGTACTAGATTGTGCTATTACAAAACAATCTATTTATACGAAAATTGAATATAACAGGGGGGTTCCTAGAGAAACTAAATAACAATAAGCAATTCATTCAGAGCCATTAGTAGGTACCTACATTGAACAGATTAAGGAGAGGAGAAGGGTTTACTTCAATCTGGTCGTTAGCTAAATTTCCGGAATTTTTATATTTATTTATGTATAGGGATTCCAAACAGTTGGTTTTATGGAGACTATTTTCAAATTGTAATATATTATAATTGTGATTAAAGGTATGGTTTTCTTGAATAAGATGACACGCATAATTAGAATCAGTCTTCTGCTTAATATAGCTACGTTGGTGTTCGTGTATTCGAGTTTTGAAATTTCTAATTGTACGTCCTATATAGAATTTTTCACAATCGTTACAGTCGAGTTTATAAACAACAGTACGTTCATCTCTATGAATTTTAGATTTGTTGTTTTTAATCAATTTTCCAATGCTATTATTGGTTTTGTATGAAATTTTGAAATTTTATTTTTGAAAAAACAATTTCAGGTTTTCTGAAGTTTTGCCCAAGTATGTTAAACTGCTAAATACTCTACTTTTTTCGGATATAAGTGGGTAAATTTCTGAAATTGCCATTTTGTATTTTTTCCTCTGAATGAGGCTGTCAATCATATTAGGTGAATAACCATTATTTACTGCCATTTGTTTAATCATATGTATGTAAATTATTTCAACCTGTGAAAAGTTAGTTTTTTATTTCTTTATAAAGTTATGAATATGAACTTTCACCAAGTAAATCCCATTCAATTCTCTATTATGATTGAAACAATGAATATTTTTTGTTGGATCTATTGATGCAGATTTATTTTATTTTCTCCGAATGTAAAGCTACAGTTCCATGGGAGGAACATTTTGTTGCTGAATGTTTCTCCTTGTTGCCAAAAGTAGCAACTTATGGCAACATACGTAAACTTCATGTTTCCACTGAAGCAACTAAAATTGTCAATAGTTGAATATTATTCAGTAGAAATAATCAACATTTGTTGCCGAAACATAAAGGAATCTTAAGAAACATTTTGGAATATTTACGGAATCAAGCAACAGCAACAAAAATGTTCCTCAATATCCCTCCGATGGGAACGTAGCTATACAGTAGTATACAGGATTCTGCAACAGTGGCGCGGTGTTCCATATCTCTATTTGGGAAACAGATAGAAATCTACATTTCTATAATATTACCTTATTGCTCGAGCTCGACAAAATAAAAATATTGTCGGTCACACAGGGTGTTCAATTTCTTCTGGGCGGATATCAACTATGTTTTTTCGAATGGCAACCTATATTTTTTTGTCGCCTTTTCGGTTTCTACATAGAAAATAAAAGATATTTTGCATAGATCCTCATTTCGAAAATATTTACGGTTTTCGAGATTTTTTGCATTTTTGATTTTTTTTCTCAATTTTGGTCACTCAGAATATTTGAAATTATAAAGTTGTGCCAAGTCCAATTGAAATTTATTTTTGGTCAAATATTCTACATTGGTAAATCTCTCAAACGATATATCTGAAATCAACTTGCGATATACAGGGTATGAAAAATCGCTTGCCACATATTGTAAATAAAAATGTACAGAATCTTCCTTATTTCAAATGGAACATTCTGTATATTATAGATCCAGAAAAAGTGTTAAGAAAAGCTCTACAAATGCCATGAAGTATTTCCTATGGTTAAGTTTACTAGTTTTTTATAAAACAGCAGCGAAAAATGGCAAATATTCAAATTTCTTCGCTATGATCTCAATGAACGACTTTTTCCAAAAATAACCTGTTGGTAGATAAACAAGTTTGTAATTACACCACAAAATATACCTGGTATATTTAAAATAATTTTAATAATCTCAAAATTTGAGCGACATTCTTTCGATCTAAATCAACCTTTCAGCGAATAAAATATTTATTGGAAATCGGGTAGTCTGGCAAATGACAGATCAAAATATTTGCCTTCAAATAAGTATTGAAATCTTTAGTGATTCGTTAAGTAGAACTTTCGATATGATTTCATCAGAATGTTGTTAAATTATATCGAAAGTTCAACTTAACGAATCACTAAAGATTTCAATACTTATTTGAGGGCAAATATTTTGATCTGTCATTTGCCAGACTACCCGATTTCCAATAAATATTGCTCAAATTTGGAGATTATTGAAATTATTTTGAATATACAATGAATATTTTGTGGTGTAATTCACAACTTGTTCATCTACCAACAGGTTATTTTTGGAAAAAGTCGTTCATTGAGATTATAGCGAAGAAATTTGAATATTTGCCATTTTTCGCTGTTTTAAGGAAAACTAGTAAACTTAACCATAGGGAATACTTCATGACATTTATAGAGCTTTTCTTAGCGCTTCTTCTGGATCTATAATATACATGGTGTTCCATTTGAAATAAGGAAGATTCTGTACATTTTTATTTACAATATGTGACAAGCGATTTTTCATACACTGTATATCGCAGGTTGATTTCAGATATATCGTTTGAGAGAGTTACCAATGTAGAATATTTGACCAAAAATTAATTTCAATTGGACTTGGTACAACTTCATAATTTCAAATATTCAGAGTGACCAAAATTGAAAAAAAAATCAAAAATGCAACAAATCTCGAAAACCGTAAATATTTTCGAAATGAAGATTCATATGAAGTATCTTTTATTTTCTACGTAGAAACCGAAAAGGCGACAAAAAATATAGGTTGACATTTGAAAAGACATAGTTGATATTCGTCCAGAAGAAATTGAACACCCTGTGTGACCGACAATATTTTTATTTTGTCGAGCTCGAGCAATAAGGTAATATTATAGAAATATAGATTTCTATCTGTTTCCAAAATAGAGATATGGAACACCGTGCCACTGTTGCAGGACCCTGTATATTTATTCGTTTTCGTATTTCACTACACACTGAAAATTTGCGACATGAATGTTTACTAGTTGCGTTCTAGAAACGTTTCCACTGCAATAGCAACACGGATTTTTTCACAAATGTTTCCTTTTTTTCTTTGGAAGTTTACCGCTCAAAATGGAAACCGGCGACAAGTAGAAACAGTCAACATTTGTTGCCGAAACATAAAGAAATTTTAAGGAACATTTGGGAACATTTTCGGAAACACGCAACAGCAACAAAAATGTTTCACAATGTTCCTCATCGTTCCTCCGGTGGAACTGTGGCACGAGAGTGGTTTTCAAATCTGTTTTAGTCTTCCGCGAACCTCGATTTTTTTCGGGATTGTACATATATACTGAAGGTCTGCGCTGGCTCACTTGCAACACCTTTGTCGTTGGTCATGCAGTCCTCATTTACCCAGAACTCCATACCTCCTGACTGGAAATTGGCATCAGTCACCCCTATCTTTAAAAAAGGTAATAAGCTCGATTCTAACAACTACCGTCCAATCAGCCTGCTGCCAGTGGTTAGTAAGGTTATGGAAGCCATTATCTCAGATGAAATGACCAAATTTCTTCTACAAGAACAAGTTATTTCAACACAGCAGCATGGATTTATCTCTGGCCGCTCAACTTTAACCAATCTCCTACACTGCGTTAATGATTGGACATCATCTCTAAACAGCCTGCAGCCCATTGACGTTGTTTATCTGGACTTCTCAAAATCTTTTGACCGAGTTCCCAAGCGAAGACTTTTGCACAAACTGGACCATTTCGGCATTCGTGGCTCCTTGCATCGTTGGATTGACGTTTTCCTAACAAATAGACTATATAAAGTGAGAGTAGGTGACGCTTTTTCACGGGAAAGGATAGTGGAAAGTGGAGTGCCACAGGGATCTGTCATGGGACCGTTATTATTTGCGGTCTACACCAGTGATATTCCTTATTTTATTTCAAGCAAAATATCCTTGTACGCCGATGACGCAAAAATTTACGCCAATCCTCTCACAAACCAGTTAACGCTTCAAGAGGACTGGAACTCTGTTTCTGTCTGGTGCTCTCAACGGTTACTTCCATTAAATTCAGAAAAGTGTGTCGTGCTCAGAATAGGAAAGAACAACCCACTCGCACCGTACCTTGTTGATGGTCAACCATTACTTTCGGTGTTCTCCTTCAACGACCTCGGAGTGATCGTAAACAGTACCTTAACTTGGTCCGATCATATTACATCGATCTGTAAGCGTGCGAACTCGAAGTTATTTCTTATTCGGAAGTGTTTCTCGCGAATCTCTTTTCGGTCGTTCTGTAGACTCTACACTACTTATGTGAGACCAATTCTCGAGTACGCCGGTCCAGCGTGGTACCCCGACTTGGCTCGCGATAGGGCTCTTCTGAAAAACGTCCAGAGAAGGGCTACTCGTATGCCCTTTGGACTGAGAAGACCCTCATACGAAGAAAGACTTTCTATGGCTCAATTAACTTCCTTCGAACTTCGCCGCCACCGTGGTGATCTGATTATCACATTTAAAATATTAAAATTCAATTTTGGAAATCTCGACATGATGTATACCGTTAATCGCGACGAACGTCTCAGAGGTCATCAGTTCAAGCTCAAGAAGGAAAACTTTTCTGCTAGGTCGAGACAGAACTTCCTACCAAATAGGATTTTCGACAGCTGGAATAATCTCAACGAAACCATTGTATCAGCTTCATCTAAAACACATTTAAAAACGGACTGGACAAATTTCTATCGGGGTAGATAATGGTTATTTTCTCATTTTATAATATTGTATTTTCTTTTAATTTTGGTCTGTTGTAGAGATATTTTATTTTCATTTCTTTTTCAAATGTGCATACTAGTAGGTTAATTATTCTGTAATTTCTCTATTTTTGGGCATAATAGGGACCTGTCCCTCTGCCCTTATCAATATGTAATAATAATAATAATAATAATAATAATATAGTAAGTAAGTGAAAGATTTATTGATGTTGTGAAACATGACACATTTATTTTCACACATGTACAAAATATGAAATAGAATATAAGAAAAATAAATATCAGCACAAATACATCCATAAAAAATAAAATCAAATTATACATTTGAAGAAATCAATATCAAAAAACTCAGTGAAATAATAAATAATATTCTCTATCAGAATATATTTTGGTAGAGATCTGAACTTATTGATAGTTAAGGTACGGATTTCATGGGACAGTGAAAAGTTTTCAATACTAGTAATTTGGACCATTGTGCGATCTCTTTATCTAAAGAAATTCGCTATATTATCAGATCTACCTCTATTATCATAACAAACAGAGATTCCTTGGTTTAGTAGGAATTTATTAAACAAATATAAATGTACAATCCGCTGTCAGTTAGTATGTACAATTGTTTATATTCATTTTTGCAATGGGCCTTTTAATCTGAACTTGATCTCCCTAGCTCTTGGTGTGGGGTCATTGCTGATCCCACACCAAGAAACCATATCGAACTATAGATACAACTAAAGAGAAATATGCCATTCTCAGTACCTTGTCAAACAAATTTCCCGTCAAAACACGAAGCACAAATATGTTTCAGCTTAGCTTAGCCCCAATGATCTCAGTCTGTGGTTTCCATGTAAGGCAGGAATCAAAATTAATGCCAAGGAACTTAGTGTCATCCGCTTTATCAAGAAAGTTTAAGCAAGATACCATTCACGTTCATTTCCAGCAAACCAACGTTCAACCTTCGTGCGTTCGTCCTCACAAATAATTCGAACATGTTTCCAATACAAACCACCAATAGAGATGTTACTAAAATCAGCAAATGAAATTATTTCAAATTGAGATAATCTGGGAGAGCATTTATGAATACTAGAAATGAAATCGAACCCTAAATAGATCCCCGCGGAACTCCTTAGCATGCTATTTGGGGGTTTTATATATTTTTTGAAATTTCATGCATTTTTGCAGGTATTCAAACTGAGTGCTTCTCTTCAGCCTCTCCAAATTGACTTTGAGGATTAAGGATTATATGTGAAAAATAATGAAAATGAGGTATAAATGTGAACTTAGTGACAGAGCTCTGCTGCACATGCGTTTTCCTTTTGTTGCAGACTTAGAATTTGATTTGATAATTTACAATCATTAAATAATTTTGAGAATACAGCTATGTAATATATTATTGGTTTATTATGAATTTCATTCACACACTCCAGAGTACGGTGGCGACCCGACTGATTTCCTGTTTGAGACTGAAAGTTTAATAGAGTATATAAATAACTTAGATGTTCGTTTATGACCAGAGTTTATGACTGTATTCGTTTTCTATATACTACTTTTTATGTTTGTTTACATGTGTACATATATGTTTAACTTTTTTTTGAGATATGTATAAGCCATACGATAAATAAATAAATACTCCAGAGAATATTTCCAATTCGCGTAACTGATATAATTTTTAAGGACATAGTTTCCTTCGATGTCAAAATTTCGAAAGGTATTTCAACAATGGTCCGTAACTCATTTTTAAAAGTACGCTGCATTTCAATTAGACTCAACGAGATTGAAATAGAGCCAGAGAGAGTGCATTACTCGATGAATAAGTCTCAGAAACTTTAATTAACAGAATTCAGAAACGAAATTGTTAATCCTTGTCTATGTACATCGCCATATCATCATTTCATCTTGTGGGTAAACTATAAGCTGCTGTTTGAACACAACTTCTTGATATTTATTCTGATTAAAATAGCTGCAACCATCTCGTTATTCGAATTTTTATTCGTTATCTATTCAATATTGACATAACATAATTTGAGTTGTTTCGGTTTGGTTTATCTTTCGAATTTAATCCTTTTCCCTTTTCAATTTCTTTCACCATTATAAAAGATACTGCTTTGACTTCAGATATGATCTTCTTTATAACTGGAACGGAATTTGAACAATGTTTTTTTTTTGCATATATATATATATATATATATATATATATATATATATATATATATATATCTATATATATATATATAATATATATATATATATATAATATATATATATATATATATATATATATATATATATATATATATATATATATATATATATATATATATATAAATATATATACAATATATATATATATATATATATATATATATATATATATATATATATATATACATATATATATATATATATATATATATATATATATATATATATATATATATATATATATATATATATATATATATATATATAATATATATACAGGGTGTCGCACCGGGAACTGAATCGATCGATATAGAACAAAGTACAGATCAGAAAATTTAGATGATTACTTATGTCGGTGTGGCCAATCCAACCAAAATAATTACAAGCAGCTGGCACTTCCGCTTATACCGGAAGTTGATACCAACTTGCTTATTTCAAATGGAACACCCTATATATTTTAGGGTTTTCGAAAAGGGCATAAAATTCTGAGTCGAAAATGTGACAAATACCCTATGCCTAAACCTAGCCGTTTCAGAGATATTTGACATTTTATAGAAAATTTGACAGGTGCAACGGTTTACAAGAACCGGTATAACTTTCTTCCTGTGAAAGATACTCATTTGCTTCTTGTCACATGAAAAGAACACAAGAAGAACTACGTTCTACAACTGAAATTAATATAATAATATCATACCAAAAGTTCCGTTTTTTGCGTTACATTTCGTCAACTTCAAACCGCGAAAACTTGTTTAGGTCAAATGGAACACCCTGTATTTTTTTACGTCAAACTGTGTAAAATTTAATTCCCTTTGTTCTGATAGTAGCATTGTGGGGGTTAAGGTTACAACTTTTTGAATTATTTGTGATTTTATTAGAAATTCATGAATTGTTGTAATCATTTCATCAAAATAGCCATGATGAGAAACAATCAGTCATTATCTTATGTCAAAAAATGCCAGCACGTTTAAATTATACCCACGAAGACTTTTTAAGTTTGTTCATTATTTATGGAGAATGTAATAAAGTAATATCAAGAACTTGCAGCACATTTGCTACTCGATCTCCAGAAAGACAAAAACCGACACCAAACACTGTAAAACGCATAGGTACTGGAAAATTTTAAAAATTATGGCTCTGTCAAGACAAAAATTCAAAGAAGAAAGCCTATTGTTGATGACGAAAACATAGAAATAGTCATTCTGGGATTTTTTCATGCATTTCCAAGGATGTCATTAAGACAAGCTGCTCTGGAATCGGGACTATGCAAGGATTCAATTCACAGAATCTTATTAAAACATAAGTTTCATCCATTTTTATTCCATATGGTTCAAGGATTAAAGGAAACAGATTTCCTAAGAAGACAGAATTTTTGTGAGTTTATTCTAATAAGGTCTGAGGGTGACGATTCTTATTTAGGAAATATTATATGGACAGATGAAGCCAAATTTACCAAAAATGGACTTTTTAATAGACACAATTCGCATTATTGGAGTGACTCAAATCCCCATATGTTCAGAGAGCGAAACTTCCAGAAAAATTGGCAGTTCAATGTTTACTGTGCCATAAGAAATGATGGAGTGGTGGCATTACAATTTTATCAGGAAAATTTAAACGATAAATTAAATTTTCTCTTCTGCTAATATGTATATGTGAATTTTTGTTTTTTTTTTAGGTGAAGGATATCTGAATATCTTACAAAATTTGAATAATATCTATTTAGAAAATTTGCCTCTCGCCGAATATAGAAACATTTTTTAACAGCATGACGGTGCTCCCCCACATAACGCATATTTAATTAATAATTATTTACAAGACATTTTTCATGATCAATGGATTGCCAATAATGGACCTTTCTTACGGCCTCCTCGCTCGCCCGATTTATCAGTTCTGGATTATTTTATTTGGGGAACTATTAAAAATAAAGTTTATGAGAGTCCATTAACAACTATTGAAGATTGTATGCTGAGAGTAAGATATGCCTTTCAAAACATATCACAGGATTCAATTAGAAGAGCTACCCATGAGGAACTAATCCGAAGGTGCGAAAAATGTGTCGAGGTTCGAGGGCGGAATTTTGAGCATTTATTAAATTAAAATGAAATGATATTTCAAATTGATCTTATCTCTGCTATTTTATTTCATGCCATATCTTCAATTCGATTAATACGCTGCAAGTTCTTGATATTACTTTATTACATTCTCCATAAATAATACACAAATTTAAAAAGTCTTCGTGAGTATAATTTAAACGTGCTGGCATTTTTTGACATAAGATAATGACTGATTGTTTCTAATCATGGCTATTATATAGGGTGTTCCATTTGAAATAAGCAAGTTGGTATCGACTTCCGGTATAAGCGGAAGTGCCAGCTGCTTGTAAATATTTTGGTTGGATTGGCCACACCGACATTAGTAATCATCTAAATTTTCAAAATTTTCTGATCCATTCGATTCAGTTCCCGGTGCGATACCCTGTATATATAAATATATATATATATATATATATATATATATATATATATATATATATATATATATATAGAATATAAATATATATATATATATATAATATATATATATATATATATATATATATATATATATATAATATAGTATATACTAATATATATATATATATATATATATACAGGGCTATTCAAATTCGAGTCTACGCATGGGGATTTAGATAATGGTAAGAGATAGAGGGTTGGTAAAAGGGAGGCAAAGTAGCGTATTTCAGAGGTTAATTATATGAATGAGAAAAATCTTACATACTTCCTTCAATTCTGGTGTTATACAGGAAAAATGGAAAATTTCGAAATTCTTCTTTTGCCTATATCTTTTTGTTTTACGAAAATTTTTTTAAAATTTTGCAACTTTTCTATACCAACTTATTGAAGCCTTTCAAAATATCTAAATAAAATGTGTATACAGGGTATCGTACACATTGGGCCAACTTTTTATTTTCAAATACGGACCTGTATTTTTATTGCATTTTTTCAAAAGCCAATAGTCATATTTTATAGTGCCGTTTTATTTTTATCATAATCTTCAAGTGTTTTGGAAATATTTATCTAATACTAGGCATTCTATACCTTATTCTATGCAATTTTTCTATATTACAGCTGAAAATTAAAGAAAATGTTGAACTTTTACTGGTAATAGTTCAATAATTCCAAAACGCTTTATTATTTAGATAAGAATAAAACGCCAATAGGAAACATGACTCTTGGCATTAAAAAATGCAATAAAAAATACAGGTCCGTATCTGAAAATGAAAAGTTGAGGGTGGCCTAATGTGTACGATACCCTGTATATAATTTTTATTCAGATATTTGGATAGCACACAAAAATTTGCAATGGTAAAGTGACAACTTGTTTAGAAAAAATTCCTAAAATAAAAAGATAAAGGCAAAAGATAAAGTCAAAAGAATAATTTAGAAATTTTCGATTTTTCCTGTATAACTCCAGAACTGAAGAAGTTAGATAAAATTTTTAAAAATCCATATAATTGAACTCTGAAGTATGATACTTTGCCCCCATTCAACCATCCCTCTATATCTTACCTTTATCGAAATCCCCATGCATAGACTCGAATTTGAATAGCCCTGTATATATGTATGTATATATATATAAATATATAAATATATATATATATATATATATATATATATATATATATATATATATATATATATATATATATATATATATATATATATATATATATATATATATATATATAGAAAACAGAATTCTTCGTGTTAACGATACACGTTCGTGGCAATAAAATGAAGTGAACTAGGACATTTATTTGAAACTAATCAAACAAACCTCCTAGCGGAGATGGTTATACGAGTTCACGAAACGTCGAAATGCCCCCATATACCTTAGGATGGTGTATGTTAGAAACATTAAGTTGTTTATCACAATCAATGGAAATGATGGACAGTCTGTTTCGCCCTCATTTGGGGCTCATCAGTATCATCTATCCATCGAAAGTGATAACCAACCAAATATTTCCAACGGCGTTATATTTTCCTTCCAGTGACTATATGGCATATAAATATGACACAGCGCCACCAGTCGGAAACAAATGAACCACATCCCACAGATAGAAGAAAACATTTCGGCAACGAGAACTCGTACGTCCTGACACCCGAAGGTGGTTACTATAATCGCTAAGCAAGAGTAAAGTTGATACATCCATTCGATGTAATTCAACAATCACACGCCGCAAATAACAAGCGCTCAAAATTTTATCCCTTTTACAGGTAGCAAATGAATAGAAAACAGAATTCTTCGTGTTAACGATACACGTTCGTGGCAATAAAATGAAGTGAACTAGGACATTCATTTCAAACTAATCAAACAAACCTCCTAGCGGAGCTGGTTATACGAGTTCACGAAACATCGAAATACCCCCATATACCTTAGGATGGTGTATGTTAGAAACATTAAGTTGTTCATCACAATCAATGGAAATGATAGACAGTCTGTTTCGCCCTTATTTGGGGCTCATCAGTATCATCTATCCATCGAAAGTGATAACCAACCAAATATTTCCAACGGCGTTATATTTTCCTTCCAGTGACTATATGGCATATAAATATGACACAGCGCCACCAGTCGGAAACAAATGAACCACATCCCACAGATAGAAGAAAACATTTCGGCAACGAGAACTTGTACGTCCTGACAACCGAAGGTGGTTACTATAATCGCTAAGCAAGAGTAAAGTTGATACATCCATTCGATGTAATTCAACAATCACACGCCGCAAGTAACAAGAAACATGTTATGTTTCTAACATACACCATCCTAAGGTATATGGGGGCATTTCGATGTTTCGTGAACTCGTATAACCAGCTCCACTAGGAGGTTTGTTTGATTAGTTTCAAATAAATGTCCTAGTTCACTTCATTTTATTGCCACGAACGTGTATCGTTAACACGAAGAATTCTGTTTTCTATTCATTTGCTACCTGTAAAAGGGATAAAATTTGGAGCGCTTGTTACTTGCGGCGTGTGATTGTTGAATTACATCGAATGGATGTATCAACTTTACTCTTGCTTAGCGATTATAGTAACCACCTTCGGGTGTCAGGACGTACGAGTTCTCGTTGCCGAAATGTTTTCTTCTATCTGTGGGATGTTGTTCATTTGTTTCCGACTGGTGGCGCTGTGTCATATTTATATGCCATATAGTCACTGGAAGGAAAATATAACGCCGTTGGAAATATTTGGTTGGTTATCACTTTCGATGGATAGATGATACTGATGAGCCCCAAATAAGGGCGAAACAGACTGTCTATCATTTCCATTGATTGTGATAAACAACTTAATGTTTCTAACATACACCATCCTAAGGTATATAGGGGCATTTCGATGTTTCGTGAACTCGTATAACCAGCTCCGCTAGGAGGTTTGTTTGATTAGTTTCAAATAAATGTCCAAGTTCACTTCATTTTTATATATATATATATATATATATATATAAATATATATATATATATATATATATATAAATATATATATATATATATATATATATATATATATATATATATATATAATATATAAAATATATATATATATATATATATATATATATATATAAATATATATATATATATATATATATATATATATATATATATATAAATATATATATATATATGTATATATATATATATATATATATATATATATATGGGGAAATATCAATAGATGCCGAATAAACAATGCACGAGCACATTTCCTCAAATTTGAATATTTACAAAAGTTTCAAAGACTAAAATTTGGAATATATCTTACAGTAGTATACAACCATTATATCTACGACGCTCGGAAGATATTAGGGAGGCTTTATTTACCCACTTGTTTAAAATTCATGACTTAAATTCTTAGAATTCCGTTGGTTCAAATTTGCATACAATTGCTTCCGCTTGAGAACATGAGCCTGAAAGAAAAATTAGAAAGTGGCAGTTTAGATATGCACAGACAAGCCTAACGAGGACTCGAATTTTTTTAGTGTATTCGCTAAATTTCCTGTCTCTTTAATGACAGAATAGGAGTAGGTTTGTTTCTCAGTTCAACGTAAACTGAGAGATAGGTAAACCTAATCATATAAAAATATACTATGATGAAATGTAGTGATCTTGGATATGAAAATTAGATAAAATATTATTAATGAAAAAGATCCAGCGAGAAAATAATTAATTGGTTGTTAATCTTCTAGAGTCACAATGGCAGCTAACTGCTGCATAATAATAATAATAATGTTTTTGTACTCAAAAAGAATATGCCATCAATTTCATATAAACTTAAAACAATAAATCTTTTTTTATCAATCATAAATGTAAATAAACAAGATAATACACAATGGCATTGCCAGAGTGTGGGTTGGACTTTTCCCAACTAAATATTACACTTCATTGGCCTCAACTGTCGAACCTCAAGCATCCAGAGACACCAACAGATAAAATAAACATATCCCCATCCTATCAATTTGCCTAAAGCTCCTCTGGACTGTTTCCTTCGAAATTTTTTGTCCCGATTATAAATAAACTTATGGTAGACGAAGATTTTATTTCTGATGGAAGAAAGG
Organism: Cynegetis impunctata; assembly: GCA_030704885.1. Lineage (NCBI taxonomy): Eukaryota > Metazoa > Arthropoda > Insecta > Coleoptera > Coccinellidae > Cynegetis > Cynegetis impunctata. Next base: position 343,122 of record JARQZK010002221.1, read on the forward strand.
AAATGTCTATTGTCGAATTATTGTTGATCTCTTGAATATTGGATTCAATAGATCAACAATAATTCGCCTTCGAAAACTTTTTCCTTGTTTCATTCTGCGTGACACATCTGGTCGAATAGTCATTATCGACATAATGTAACTGCGTTCTTTGCTCATATCTCTTTAAAACGCACTGTAGAAAGTATAAATGCCTTATATCCCGAACGTCAGCCTCCTATACAATCTCCCGGAGGGATAAGTATTCGGTTTGCACAGCATCAGTCTAAGAAACCTCTTCTGAATTCTTTCCAATTCAATTACATATTTCGCAGCGAAACCCCATATTAGGTTTGCATAAGTCAATCTACTTTCAACCAGAGCACAATAAATCATCTTCAATCTTGGCAGATCTAGGACACGTCTAAAAAAATGTTATAAGAATCCCCTCAGAACAGCTATAGTCTTGTTTATATGAAAATTCCGTGTCAAATGTCTATCTATAATATATATATATATATATATATATATATATATATATATATATATATATATATATATATATATATATATATATATATATATACAGGGTTGCGCTAAAGTATGGAACCAAGTAAATATCTTTCGAACGAAAAGGAGAATATTTATGAAATTTTGCAGGTAAGTCCAATGGCGCAAAATGCATCTGATGTATAAATTTTTATTGATTATATACTTCCGGTTATACCGGAAATAGACCCTAAGTCGCTTATTTTAAATGGGATACCCTATATATTATTACATTTTCAGATTCTACTTAAGATTCTAGGCAGATTCTATGCATCATGTTCTATACCTAAGTCTAGGCGTTTCTGACATATTTAGGTTTTTATGTCAAAAACGAAGATTGCAAGCCCTAATATAATTATCAATTGTTCCTATAAGCAAGCCTTTTTTACTTACTTTGGGTTAGATTCCTTGTTGAATAGGACCTACTTTAATACATTTTGTATAATATTTGTATAACTAATTATACAGAGTGTTCAAAAAATAAGATCTAAAATGAGATTGAGAAAACTGACAAAAATCAATTTTTTCAAATGGAAACCCCCTATTTTTCTTATTTTGTAGTATTAAGCATTCAAAAAGAAGAAAAAGAAGGTAACTTTGTATAAGGTTATCTATAACTAAAATTTGAAGTTTTCGAAATATTGCCAATTTAATATTTTTATATAGCGATTTTGCATTTAATCGTTAAACAATAAGATCTAGGATAACCACGATCGTATTTGACATTTCAAATCATCGTAATGGCACCCCGGTTAAATTATACAAACGAAGATTATTCAAACTTATTCATTATTTATAGACAATGTGATAAAGTTATTTCAAGAACATGTGATACATTTGCGACCCGATATCCTCATAAACAAAAACCATCACCAAATACTATTGAACGGATTATAGAAAACTTCTTTTTAAATGCTTAATACTACAAAATAAGAAAAATAGGGGGTTTCCCCCATGAAAAAATTGATTTTTGTCAGTTTTCTCAATCTCATTATAGATCTTATTTTTTGAACACTCTGTATGATTAGTTATCCAAATATTATACAAAATCTATTAAAGTAGGTCCTATTCAACAAGGAATCTAACCCAAAGTAAGTAAAAAAGGCTTGCTTATAGGAACAATTGGTAATTATATTAGTGCTTGCAATCGTCGTTTTTGACATAAAAACCTGAATATGTCAAAAACGCTTAGACTTAGGTATAGGACATGCATAAAATCTGCTTAGAAGCTAAAGTAGAATCCAAAAATGTAATAATATATAGGGTATCCCATTTGAAATAAGCGACTTAGGGTCTATTTCCGGTACAACCGGAAGTATATTATCAACAAAAATTTATACATCAGATGCATTCTGTGCCATTGAACTTACCTGCAAAATTTCATAAACATTCTCTTTTTCGTTCGAAAGATATTCACTTGGTTCCATAACTTTATCGCAACCCTATATATATATATATATATATATATATATATATATATATATATATATATATATATATATATATATATATATATATATATATATATATATATATATATATATATATATATATATATATATATATATATATATATATATTTATATATATATAATTATATATATATATATATATATTTTATATATATATATATATATACATACAGGGCCTTAACCAACACTGGTTTCTAGAGGGGGCTGAACAAATTCTTGAGGTGACTTGTTTTTCACATAGTACTAAAATAAATATACGTGTAAAAAAGATAGGAATATACGGCTTTTTCTGTCTTTTTACCTAGAAGTGTATACTGGAAAACGAATATTAATTGAAAAACATTTTGGAAAAATAAAAAAATTTATTTTAATAAAAATAATAAATGAAAAATATCTTCTAGAAAACTCTAAATAAATGAAGCTAATAGAAATAAAAAATATTTAAAAAAATAAAAATGTACTTTCATCATTAAACAAATGAATATATCTATAGACGTTTATATCATAGAGCCACTTTTTGGAGAAAGATTATAGATTCAAATAGTACAGCCTACAAATTCATGTTCGAACATTTAACTCTATTTGCATTTCCTCTTCTAAGGTTACCGTCTTCCCATTCATTCGTGGAAAGGATATTTTCATTGATTAATATTGTTAAATGTAAAATTAGAAATAAAATGATACTAAAAATGTTAAATTCAGTTGTGTCTATTAGATCTCAGTTGGAAATAAATGAGATTTGCTGTAAATAATTTGAGCCTAGCAAAGCTGTGTATGCAAAATTTAATTCTGATATGTATCAGTAGTAGAACCAATCCACAACTTCAAGCACAGACAAAGATGATGAGGATGTTATGATGTCTTGTGAACAGTTTATATAAAAATAAAGATATTTGTATCAGAAATGGTTTCGATTGTAATAGTAATTCAAGTAAAAAGTCCCGAAAGTGCCTATTATTGTTTTTTGGACGAGTAAATATATTGGGTGCCCTATTTTTTCGTGCAGTTGCAAAATAAATGATGACTGCGATTTTGGGCGACAAATTAGCAGCAATACACGTATGAAATAACTCCTAGAATAAGTGAATTTTATATGAAAAATACTTGTTACCAATGTTTCCCCGTTAACATGTCGCAACCACGGTTGCGCTTTTGGGCGACAAATTAGCGTCTAAAGTGCAACACGGCTCTTGAAAATCTGGCAACTCTGATGGTAGCCGCTCGTTTGTCGCTATTTCATTTTAGGATAAAAAACGTCAACATGTTTTGCGGGTTAAGAGATGCCACAAATAAATAATTTTAAGTCAGTTTTACAATTATGTAGATTTGTTTGTAACTAGGCTAGTTTTATGTTTCAACGCAGATATAAACATTTTCGGTTCGTAATAATTCTGGTATCTTTTCTAGAGGGGGCTCAGCCCCTCTGGCGCCCTCCTACATATATAGATATATATATATATATATATATATATATATATATATATATAAATATATATATATATATATATATATATATATATTATATAAATATATATATATATATATATATATATATATATATATATATATATATATATATATATAATATATATAATATATATTTATATATAAATATATATATATATATATATATATATACAGGGTGATTCACGGTGGATGGCACATTAGACGTTTCTGGAGAAACATACAACGGATCACTCTAAAAATTCAATGGAGGGCGTAATCGGACATTCTCGACCCAACTAAAATATTTTCGGTAATGCGGTGTTGCCACTTCTATAAGAAAGTAGTAGCAACTTTGATTTTTCAAATGGAACCACCTGTATATTATATTATTTTTAGAATCTCCAACAATTTCCTAACAACTTTTTATAATATTTCTCTATACCTATCTGTCACCGTTTTCGAAATAAAAATTTTTTTCGTCGGAAATCAAGACCTCTAAACACTCTGATATCTTTGAGCTAAAAAATACAATGATATCGAAATTTCGGTTTAAGTTTGCTAATACCTGGGGGCTTCTTACACTTCAGCCTAATATTCGTTATTTCAATACATGGTCATAAATACAGTTATCTCGTTAGCTTGAAAAAGTGACTATAAGTTGGTTATTTCAAATGGAATAACCTGTATATTATTGAAAATTCGGAAAGCTGCTAGAATTTCCTTTTTATCTATGTATATCATACCTATACCTAACTAGTCAAGTTCTGGACTTATGAGCACTTATTTGTGAAAATGTTCCTTGAACATGGTATCCCCTTGGTATTTGCTAAGCATGTCATGATTACTATTTGACAGTAAAGTTGTGACAATCTACTAATAATATGGAAACTTTCATCTTTCATCACTTCAGAAGTTGGAAATGCCTTCAGAAATGATGGAAAAAATTTATTCCAATAAAGTTCTTATGAATTTGTTTATTATTTTTGGACAGTGTGATAAAATTATTAGCAGAAAGTTCAATGAAATGTATCCGAATTTACCGCCAATGAACTTCAAGAAATTTATACGAATTTAGAACAATTTGAATACGTTTGGATCAACTTTAAAAAAGCACCAAGTAACTTGATAGTGGATATATTGATACAAATAATTATAGAAAAGAAAAAGAATTATGTGAAATATTTCAAAATATGTTCGCATCGCTGGCCGTTCACTTCCAAGCACTTCAAAATGCGGGTGTTGACTGATTTTGTCGTGGTGATCCTCTGTAACAATTCGTCTCTCGAACGCACGGGTGTAAACTTTTTCCTTAAACATTCCCCACAAATAAAAATCTAATGGATTAAGCTCGGGTGATCTCTCTGGCCAATTCCACGGTCCCAAGCGCCTTATCCACCGATCGTCAAAAAGTCTTTCCAGTTCTGCGCTCACTTCTCTTGAACAATGTGCAGGAGCCCCGTCTAATTGGTACCAACAGTTTCGATGAATTTAGAGTGGAAGATTATCGACGAAGTTCTCTACAATATTTTCCAAAATATTCAGGTAGATTCTGGATGATAATGACTCCTCGTATATCACGTACCTCAATTTGCTGCAAAAAACATTATAACTAAATGTTTCTTGATATCCGGCTTCTTTTGTGAAATGAGGATTTTCACTGCACCAAAAATGACAATTTTTTCTATTGAAAATCCCTTCTCTTGAAAATTTCGATTCATCAGTCCAAATTATTTTATTTTAAAAAAATGGATCCTTTTGAATGCTTACCAACATCATTTCATGTTGAGGGTCTTGAGGCTTCATTGCTTAAATTTTGGTGAATTTGTAATCATGCATGTTATGTCTTTGCAAGCTTCTTTGAACAGATGAATATTTTATGCCAAAATCTTCTTCAGCACTTCTGACGCGGGAAATGCGTCAAAATATGATAGGACATTAATTTGGTTGTCTTCGGAAGTTACGGGCCGATGTACATTTCTTAGTGCTTTTAAAGTTGATCCAAACATTTTGAAATTGTTCTGAATTCGTATAAATTTCTTGAGGTTCATTGGCGGTAGATTCGGATACATTTCATTGAACTTTCTACATGTCCTGCTGATAATTTTATCACACTGTCCAAAAATAATAAACAAATTCATAAGAACTTCATTGGAATAAATTTTTTCCATCGTTTCTGAAGGTATTTCCAACTTCTGAAGTGATGAAAGTTTCGATATTATTAGTAGATTGTCACAACGTTACTGTCAAATAGTAATCATGACATGCTTAGCAAATACCAAGGGGATACCATGTTCAAGGAACATTTTCACAAATAAGTGCTCATAAGTCCGAAACTTGACTAGTTAGGTATAGGTATGATATACATAGATAAAAAGGAAATTCTAGCAGCTTTCCGAATTTTTAATAATATACAGGGTATTCCATTTGAAATAACCAACTTATAGTCACTTTTTCAAGCTAACGAAATAACTGTATTTTTTGACTACCCTGTATTGAAATAACGAAGATTAGGCTGAAGTGTAGGAAGCCCCCAGGTATTAGCAAACTTAAACCGAAATTTCGATATCATTGTATTTCTTAGCTCAAAGATATCAGAGTTTTTAGAGGTCAGTATAACGATTATTTTCATTTGCTCGAGTTGGTATTCATTACGATTATATATCGAATAAAATTTTTTTTTGACAAACGTCAAAACATCGTCAATATTAAAACATTCATATTTTGACACGAGGCGAAACCCCAAAACGATATCACGTCGTCGAGGGTATATTCACTTATCAATACGAAGTAGCTATGCAAAATTCACGGATTCTATTGGCTTAGGTATACACACATGAGTTATATAATCTTCATTATTGTACCTCTATACTGTCTTTACTATTTTCATCTATGAGTTTTTCATACGATTGAGTTTAATGCTGCTTTCATCGCCAGAAATCTCCAATGAGTTAAGATTCTGAAATAGTTGGAGGTATTTTTCATTACGACTTTTCAGCCGAGCTATCCTAGCTATCCCGTCTCTGCCAGGTATTAATTTATTCCAGGAGTATTAGGAGTTTCAGCTTGAAATGAAAGATATTCAGCTATACATTTGTACAAACCTTTATTTTGACACCCTAAAACTCGTCTGAAAACCTAGCTGTCGTAGTGTATCCGCGACTACAGATATTCCGAGGTCAAAGATCAAAAAATATATTTATTATAAATATTGTAGAAGAATAAATTCTCTACTTCTCTCCGAAAAATTTTTAAATTTATTTTGATACCTATTGATATGATATGATATATATGATATAATTCTAAATAATTTGCATTTTTCATTAACTATTACCAGGGCCGTAGCCATCACTGCTTTTAGAGGGGGCTAAACAAATTCTTGAGGGGGCTTGTTCAATAAATATACGCGAAAAAACAGGAATATACTGCTTTTTCTGTCTTTTTACCTGGAAAAGTATACTGGAAAACGTATATTCAACAAAATACATTTTGGAAAAATAAAAAAGTTTATTCTAATAAAAAATAATAAATAAAAAATCTCTCATAGAAAACTCTAAATAAATAGAACAAATAGCTCATAAATAGACAACCAAGCTAATATTCTCTCTCTTGTTTCGTCACTTGTCTGCGCTTAATCGTTTTTAGTTGTGTTTCTATTTCCATTTACGTAAAGTATAATATTCTGAGTTTGAAAATGAATTAACGACTAATAATATTTTATCTGAAGAGGTTGAAGAAATTAAAGGTAAATGTGTGGATTTTATTGAAGTACTTTTACTTGAATAAATCAAACGCATGCCCTAGCATTTGAATATTTTTCGGCAGATAAGAAGTTTTAGTCCTGCTATAATTTTAAATCTAGTCCAAAGACAAAAATTTTCTGAGCTGCCACTTACTTTTGTAACTCCCAATAGAATATCTGACATAGTGATACAAAATAGAAACTTGTTAAATGTCGATTGGAAAGAGATGTTTGGTGAATCAGTCCCTGATAACCCTATTACTTTTTGGAGGAATGTTATAGATTAAAAAAAATGCACCCCCTTCATGTTTGAAGGATTAGCTCTATTTGTATTTACTCTTCTAAACTTACCGTCATCCAGTGCATTCGTGGATAGGATATTTTCATTGGTGAATATTGTTAAATGAAAAATTCGAAACAAAATGATACTAATAATGTTAAATTCAGTTGTGTCTATTAGATCCCACTTTGCAATAAATGAGATTTGCTGTAAAGAATTTGAGCCTAGCAAAGCTAGTAGTAGTATGCAAAATTTAATTCTGATATGTATCAGTAGCAAAACCAATCCACAACTTTAACCATAGACAAAGATGATGATGATGTAATGATGTTTTGTGAACAGTTTATATGAATATGAATATATTTGTAACAGAATCATGATTTTGATTGTAATAGTAATTCAAGTAAAAAGTCCCGAAAATACCTATTATTGTTTTTTGGACGAGTAGGCACTATTTAGGGTGCCTAAAGTTTATTGAATGCAATGTAATACAGATGAATTACATTTATTATTGTTGCCGTTTTGAATAATTTATTAGTTATGTGTTAATTGCAATGCAACCTGAAATTTATTGAATGCAATGTAATACAGATGTATTACATTTATTATTTTTGTTCTTTTTTTTCGATATCATGCATGGTGAAAAATGAAAAAAATGGATTAGTGGTGAATCCACTAGGTTAAAAAAAAATCATTCAAAATATTTAGAAATAAGTAGGAGGTGGCGATCCCACTCTGCTTTAAAAAAAAATGTTTGTGGCGCTTCCGCAGAAATGATAGTGGCGAATTCACTAGGTTTAGAAAAACAGGTAGAATCATTAAATAAATTAAAAATATGTAGGAGGTGGCGATCCCACTCTGCTTGAATGAAAGGAGGAACGTGACGCTCTCACGTTGCCTTATATGTTTGTGGCGATCATACAGACATGAAATGAAACATTCAATAATTTACAAATAACTATTAAATAATTTAAAAATGAGTAGGAGGTGGCGATCCTACTCTGCTTGAATGAAAGGAGGATCGTGACGCTCTCACGTTGCCTTATATGTGGCGATCACACAGACATGAAATAGACCATCAAATAATTTATAAAAAAGTAGGAGGTGGCGATCCCACTCCTCTTGAATAAAAAGAGGAACTTGACGATCTCACGTTGCCTTATATGTTTGTGGCGATCACACAAGACATGAAATAGTGGTAGTACCACTAGGTTTAAAAAGGGTAGTAACAGTATAATTTAAAGGTAGTAGGTACCATTACATTACAGCAATGAATAAAAAATGTTATATTATATAGTAGAACTCTGATATAAGTTGAAGTATGCAGAAGAGAATTACTGCGCACGGGAGAACAGTCAGGGAGTCATCGAGTATGCTTGAACGTATGAACAAGTTGTTCACGTATGGAGCAATAAACGGAATTGGTCTAAATAGTTATTGTTATTTGTAAATCAACCCCAGTATTTAACATATATATATATATATATATATATACTATATATACTATGTATATATATACATATATATATATATATATATATATATATATATATATATATATATATATATATATATATATATTAATATGAATTTTAATATTTTTCTACAAGTTGGTCACCAACTTATATGAATTTGATATTTTACTACAATTTTGTTTGTGCCAATGATTTGATAATTTTGAAAAAACTAGTTATATTTATTTTCATATTATTTATAATTTAATCACTCTAATGTTTCTCTAACGTTTGAAAACTGACTTTATTAATTCTTTCAATAAGCTCCAAATTCATATTTTTTTAAAATCGATTCATTATGATACTCAATTTAACAAAAACAAAAATTTAGTGTTCCAGTGTAACAATAGAGTAGTAATTTTAAAATTTTTATTACGATATTTCTTATGTTCAATTAACCATATTATAACTCAAAATTTTGTGCACAAACGTTTCAATTGGATAGTATGTTATCCTCAAGTAAGCTATCCTAATCTCATTTTATATGATTTATACTACATTATTCATCAATTACATTCCATATTTTTTTTAACTCAAGGAACCTACAGTTTAACGCCAGTTCCGATTGGCCAATGGGCTTGAATCTAAGTCATTACCCAATAGATCATTAAACCACTAAATTCTGTATATACACAACAACCACGAGCAAGTTGGGACTCGAACCCACAATCCTCGGTTTACAACAGATACACCTTACCGCTGGGCTACCTAGGCCTCTACATTCCATATTTGAATACTATTATGAAATATATGATACATTATTCTACCGATTATGGACATTTGTATGTTCTTGTCAATTATGCGATAATTCTAATTGATATCTTTGATTTTGAAAGCTAATATTTTGGTTATTTGTTAAAAATTCATTTGAAAACACAAATATGAAGCCTGATATATATTTTAACTTTATAATATTTCAAATTTGAATGATCATATCATATATTATGAAAACGTACTAACATTTGTTCTTTTATACTCCAATTTTACATCATAACATTGATTTGTTAATAATAACGTATTAATTCACATTTCCTAAACATATATATTTACTATTTTCCATTAAAATTGTTTGAGTCTATTGAAATTTTATCAATATATTTGTTCAATTCAATTTAAACTATTCAAAATCTTTCATCGTCAACAAATTGTAATGAAAATACCATAGCAATATATATATATATATATATATATATATATATATATATATATATATATATATATATATACAGGGTGTCTTAAATAGCGTGTGCCACTATTGCTATCTCCGAAACCATAAGAGTTACAGAGTCGGTTAAATTAGAGAAAAGGTGCGTCTCCTAATAACCAATCTTAATACATTGACAGTATTGCCAAATTATTTTTACTCTGAGAAATATTCGGGAAAATATGAAAAACGCCAAAAATTATTTCTCTTCATAGCTCGAAGACTATTGACCTGAGCAAAAAATTATATGTAAAAAAAAATTTTGTTTTTTGTTCTCCACACAACGGTGTTGCCAGTTTTCTGAGTTGACGTTAAACAATTGAGATATATTTACCAACTTACTTTTTTTTAATACGGACCTGGATTTATTATTTCAATTTTTGAGAGAAAACTCAATTTCCTACACAACTATGTATTACACGAATATGGTTCCTTACGTTTCAACCCATAAAATCCATCCTCAGGAAATTGAAGAAAAAATTTCTTAGTACGGCCCTGTTTTTTGGAATAAATTTTATGAATTGAATTATGTTACACTATCAACACCAAAACTCAAATTTAAAGGAGTAAGCAAAAGTAACAAAACTTTTGAAAGTTTTATTCAAAAGAAACTCAACATTTTCGAATAAAATAACACAGTAACGCTTAATTCGTTTTTGTGCAAAGTTCGAAACAAACAAAAACAAAACAGAAAACGCAATTATAATAAGTGTTGGAAATGACCACCATTATGTCGTAAACATTTTTGGGAACGTACAATAATATTTCTTTAAATTCTACTCAACATTCTAGGAGTAATCTCGTTACATGCCTGTCGAATTTTCATAATTAGGTTATCTAAATTCTGAGGTGTAGTTCGATACACCTTATCTTTAATAAAGCCCCAAATGGAAAAATCCATTGGAGTAATATCAGGTAATCTCACTAGCCATTTTATAGGTCCGTTATTGCCAATCGATCTATTAGGTTTGAAGTTGAAGTGACCATAAATTTTTTTTGCAAATGTTGGGTTCTTGCCTTCGACGCCTTAAAAGCCAACGGCAAAATATCCTCCTCTTTGCATAGTCAGTTGCACTCAAATGCTGCACTCTTCTACAGCGGTAATGTCTAAATCTATTGCGATGTAGTATTTTTTTTGCCGAATCTTTTGATACACCTCTTCTCTTTCTATTTCCCTTAGGGAAACTTCACCGCTACTAACATTTTTGTAATGTACATATCCTAAAAAAATATTGTTGAGTACTTATTAAAAATATAAGTTATAATTAAAGCAAAAATGAATACCTAATACCTTGGTCTCGTCCTCTCCCCCTTTCAATGTACCTAACAGTACAATTTCGTTTTTGAGGCTTATTAAAAGACCCGTGCTCCCGCATTCTCCTGTCTACTCTTGCAAATATTTTCGGGTTGGGTATTCTTCTTTCCGGGTACAAATTTTGATACATCTGAACAGCGTTAGTAGCATTACGAAATGACCTCGCATAAACAAATATCATATCTGTCTTTTCATAATTTGAAAACTCCATTTTAAATAAGCAGAAATTGTAAGACAACACAGTTTGTAATAAAATGACATAAAATAAGTTTGACACACAACAAGTATCTGTTGATTTTTCAATTGTTTTCAAAGCCAACTTTAGGAAAGACGTCTCAGTAATACATATTATATTACAGTAGGTGGTAAGCTTTGATGTTTTTACTTATTTAAGGGAGAACTCGGATAGACTTACCATATATTTGTGTTACTACTTACTGAGCATTACTTTTTTGGAAGTCTTACATTACAGAAATATTGACAACGGGTGTATTTCTCCAGAGAAACCCAGTGTTATAAATGGTATAATATATATTATGTTATAAATAATAAGAAGTAGTGATAAAATTATGTATTTTCCTTTATAAATTTTCTCCATTTCCTTAAAACTTATTCAAGGGATCAAATATTTTAATGCATGAAAAGTATGCCATAAAAACAGGGCCGTACCAAGTAATTTTTTGTTCAATTTCTCGAGGATGGATTTTCTGAATAGAAACCTAGGAACCATATTCGTGTAATACATGATTGTGTAGGAAATTGAATTTCTTCTCAAAATATAAAATAACAAATCCAGGTCCGTATTCAAAAAATGTAAGTAGGTAGTGATATCTCAAATGTTAAAAGTCAATTTAAAAAACCAGCAACACTGTTGTGTAGAGAACAAAAAACAGGGTTTTTTTCTCAGAAAAGCTTTTTTTCTCACGTCAGCAGTTTTCGAGCTATTGAGAGAAATAATTTTTAGCGTTTTCCATGTTTTCCCGAATATTTCTGAAAATAAGAACAATTTGGCAACACTGCTAACGTACTAGGATTGGTCATCAGGAAACGCAACTTTTCTCTAATTTAACCGACTTTGTAACTCTCATGGTTTCGGAGATAGCAATAGTGGCACACGCTATTTAAGACACCCTGTTTATATAATATATAAAATTCTCGTGTCACGGTGTTAGAAGTTGAACTCCTCCGAAAAGGCACGACTGATACTCATGAAATTTTGTGTGTATATCGGGTAGGTCTGAGAATCGGCCAACATCTATTTTTCATCCCCCTAAATGTCGGGGGGGGGGTCCACCACTTATTTTTGTATTTTATTTTTCAGACAAAATTTTCTGTTCTATTTTTTTCATGATACAACATTCAAAAATACATACAACGCTAAATTTTCAACCCCCTATGGTTAACCCCTATTTTTTATTTGTTGAAATCCTCCGAAATGCCTCGACTGATTATCATGAAATTTTGTGTGGATATTAGTTATGTCTGAAAATTGGACAAAATCTATTTTTCATCCCCCTAAATTTTAAGGGTGATCCTACCCTAAATTTTTCATTTCATTTTTGCAAACAAAATTTTCTGCTCTATTTTTTTTATGATACAGTATTCAAAGATACATACAACTTTAAATTTTTACCTCTCTACGATCAACCCCTATTTTTTATTTGTTAAATTCCTCCGAAATGGCGTGACTGATTCTCATGAAATTTTGTGTGCATATCAGTTAGGTCTGAGAATCGGACATCTATTTTTCATCCCTTTCATCCCCTGAATGTTGAGGGTGATCCATCCCTTATTTTTTTATTTTATTTTCAGACAAAATTTTCTGTTTTATTTTTTTTATGAAGCAGCATTCAAAAATACATACAATCTTAAATTTTCACTCCTCTACCATCAATTCCTATTTTTTATTTGTTAATTATAAACTTCAATTCTTTTGGCAAGATTTTTATTTTTATTTCGTCATGACTTACAATAGAAAAATTCATACTCCTCTCAATTTTTTACCCTTCTACGATCGAACCACTTTTCCACCGCGATTTTCATTTTTTGAAATTTTATCCACAGATCCGCAATAGGGTTGCAAGATGGCAATCGAAAATAACAAAAGTCGGTCTGAAAATAGGTGGTAATATATTTTTCATACCCCTAATGATTAGGGTGATCCACCCCAAACATTTTTATAAATTTTTTGGACGAAATTTTTTATTTTAATTTTTTTATGATGTTGTATCAAAAAATACATACAACTCTAAATTTTCAGTTTCTATCAACAACATATATATTTTAAAATAGCCATTTTAATAACTTAAACAACGTTTGCCGGGTCAGATAGATTGATAGATAGATATAATTATAGATAGATTTATTTATCAAGACAATAAATCCATCAATAAAAAAACAGATATAAGCCATTTGGGTGAAATTTATTCTTTTTTACTTTCACTTGATATAAAATAACACAAAATCAAATTAATTTAACGTAACGAAATAATGTCAAACTTCAATTTGAAAATTAAAAAAAATGAGTGACACCGATTTGTCATTTCGTTCAGAAATTTAATTATAACTTCAAAAATGTATCAACTTTTCTAATTTTTTAACAAATACCATAATTTTCAATGTTTCTTATATCGTATTATCAACATCTATGTAATCATCCTCATGATAGAGTTATTTCCCCTGATGATGGAATAAACATTTTCGAAAGCTTGGAAAAACTTTAAAGAGTTTCCTTTTATATTTTTGTAGTCCCTACAAATAATTATTCTATATATATATATATATATATATATATATATATATATATATATATATATATATATATATATATATATATATATATAGCTATATATATGTAACATGATATGAAATACAATTTCGTATATTTGATAAAAGTCAGGAACAGGAAAATATTAAAATGAAATGGAAATTCCGTTTAATCTTGAAAAAATTGGACAATTTAATATTGCATATTTTTGTCTTGTGTTGAGAATGAATATGGAAATTGTGAGCTGAACCGACATATGCAAAACTGAAAAGCCTCTTTTCAATGCGCTTTTATGATAGGCTTCATTTTATCGGAAATATTTCAGAATGATCGAATTCAATTTTCAGTTCGCATGTTCTCGCCGAGAGCAAAAAAATTAAACCGATATTGGTGCTCTACTATTTTGAAAGAAAATATTGTACTGGACGTCAGTAATAATCTCCTTTAGTATTTCGACCACGCACGTGAAAATTCATTCAATAAGTAATTGTTCTCACTTCATGAGTAATCTCCACAATTTTTCATTGTTGTTCATCTACAATACATCGAATTTCCATATTTGCTTTAAATATTAATTATATAAAGAAACTTTTGAATTATACTTTGGTAGTTTTATTGATTTAGTATTCTGAACTGAAATGAAACTATTTCTGAAAAAATATTTGAAATAGTGAAACAATGGATTATAAAAACCATTTACACAATTATTAAATAAAATACGTATGACGTACGTTTCGGTGAAACTTCACCTTTTTCATATGCTTGGTGCAAACTAAATATATTTCTTCTTCTCCTTCCAGTGCCGTACCCGGTACGTAGGCGACCTCTCTACAACTATTTGTGTTGTGCGTGATACAGTGATACACGAATAGAAGGAACCTACAGTTTTATGATGGTTCCGAACAACTTTATGAGAGGCTTTACTAGGCAGAATACTTCTCGGTGGTCTGCCCATGGCTTCCGAGAGGTGGCTCCGTATTAATTCGTTGGTTCGGCCGGGATTCGATCTACCGACCCTCTGTTCAGTAGTCCAACGCACGACCACTGAACTACGGAGCCACTGATCGAATACAAGTAATAAACAGATGACAAAATAGATGAAGAAAGGGTGAATAGAAGGATGGTTACATATAATCAGTTGAAAAAATCCAAATTAGTTGAAAAAACTCTATCGCAGCGAGCTGCATTAGAAGAAGGTTTTTATAACGTATCCAGTTTCGAAAATATATTCAATGAATTATGATTTTTTTTCCAAATTCAAAATAAAATAAGCCCTCTAATGTGTAAACAATATTTATTTCCTCCTCGGGGGATCAACCATCCAACCAATTCGTACCAAAACCAATCACATCCAAGATGTCATACGAAACTACGTACTTACAAACTTTCAACCCTATTTCAACCCTATATCAACAAGATTCATTTCCTCCTCTGAAGGGTCAACCCTCCAACCAATTCATATAGAAATGAATACCATCCAAGATATCGTACGAAACTACCTACCTACAAAGTTTCAACCCTATGGTACCAAAACTGCGCCTTCTAACGTGTAAACAAGACTCATTTTCTCTGGGGGGTCAACCCCTCAACCAATTCGTATAAAAACCTATCTCATTCAATATATCATACGAAACTACCTACTCACAAACTTTCGATCCTATTGCTCCAAAATTACGCCCTTTATCATGTAAACAAGATTTATTTCTTTCCCCAGGGGGTCAACCAACAACGTCCTGAGATGCAACCCCCCCACCCATTCGAACCAAAACCAGTTCCATCCAAGATATCTTTCGAAAATACATACCTACAAACATTTAACTCTATTACTCCAAAATTGCGACCTTTATCATGTAAACAAGATTTATTTCTTCCCCCAGTGGGTCAAACCCCCAACCAATCCGGACCAAAACCCTATCCCATTCAAGATGTCATACAAAACTACCCAGATGAAAACTTTCAACCCTATTGCTACAAATTTGCGCTTTCTGACGTGTAAACAAGATTTATTTTCCCCCCAGGGGAGTCAAGCCCTCAACCAATTCGAACCAAAAATAATCCCATCCAAGATATCATACGAGACTACCTATATACAAACTTTCAACCCTAATGCTTCAAAATTGCGTCCGTTATCGTGTAAACAAGATTTATTTTCCCCCAGGGGGGTCAACCCCCAACCAATTCAAACCAAAAACGATACCATCCAAAATATCATACGAAACTACCTACTCACAAACTTTCAACCCTATTGCATCAAAATTGCGCCCGTTATCGTGTAAACAAGATTTATTTTCCCCCCAGGGGGTCAACTCCCCAACCAATTCGAACCAAAAACAATCCCATCCAAGATATCATACGAAACTACCTATTTACAAACTTTCAACCCTATTTCTTCTAAATTGCGTTATCGTATAAACAACGCTAAAATACATAAGCACATACATAGGAACATATATATATATATATATATATATATATATATATATATATATATATATATATATATATATATATATATATATATATATATATATATATATTATATATATAGTTATGTAGTCAAAGTACAGCTTATCCATTTTAATGACGTCAATAGTAACCTTGTGCTGATTCATCGCTGCTTGCCTATATAAGCCCTCACTAACATAGAACCGTAAGATTAATTAAGTAACTTCCGTCTTGTAAACTTCATATTGAATAAATTGTTTTTTTTAAAAAGTAATTCTTAGTGTTGAAAACCAAAATTGGCGACGAGGATGGGATTGTTGCATTAAACCCTTCCGAATAAAATAAGTTCAACAAACAAGATAAATCTTCCGAATCTTGTAAGAAGATTAATCAATGCGTTAACTTAAAAAGTAAGAAGAAAAGTTTAAGTGAATTTTAATTCTTGAGCACAATCCGAACTACAATACAAGCTCAGTTTAATCTCATAGTGATTGCGAATTTGGTAGTACCAGTCCCGAGTTCTACTGACCAGACAAGAATTCAAACAGGGTGCAAAGCAAGGGTAGCGCCGACGACTCCACCTTGGAAGAAACAATCAATGTAAGTTGCAAGTGTTAATTATCTTCCTGTTTTTCCTACGGTTTCCAGACCCAAAACCTAGACTCCCTATAGCTTACCGTTATAGCAGGTCATTTTATATTAAGTCAAGGGTTAAAAATATAATAAATATTTTCCCAACGAAATTTTTCATAAAATTGAAAATTTTTCAATATTGATTCCCTGATAGAATCAATCCAAAATTTGAATTTAGATTCTCAGCGACGAACTAAATCAAATAAAATAATTAATATGGCAGAGAACCATAATTTAATGTTAGCTCGTGAATTTGGAGCATTGTTACCGAAATTTTCCGGTATACAAGCCGAATTGAATTCATTTTTAAGTGCTTGCGAAGAATATATCGCACAATTCTCAGCGACGGAAGCAATCGTAAAGACGTATTGCGTTGCAGTTATTAAAAGTAAATTAATAGATAAAGCGAACGCGGAATATCGTTCCTCTAACGTACCAAATACATGGCACGCATTTAGACATTTTTTATTGCAGAAATTTGGTGATCATGCGAATTTAGATGTATTAAAGAATAAATTACAATTCTTACGCAGAAAACCAAATCAAGATATTTTAGATTTCATTGAAGAAATCAAAACTCATAAAATTAGAATTAATTACAGAATAGATGCGGAACCTACATTAGATGCTGCATTAAAATTATTACACAAACAATTGGTCTCGGACTTAGCCAAAAATGTTTTAATTAGTAATGTTGCAATAGAATTGCAAACCTCCTTACTTACGACACCGAATATCACATTCGACTTAGCTATTACAATGGTCGAAAATTATATTTCCCAAAAATCCCAGTTAGATTTAATGCGAACTTGGAAGCATACGAGCGATAGCCAACAAGATATATTTCCTTCTCGACCAATTAACATACAACCTAAAATAATTACGCAAAGACAATTTCCCACTAACAGACAAGTTTTCGGAAATAATAGGTCAGAAATATCAAAAACAAATGTGTTTAAACCTAATAGTAATTATATACCAAAATATAGACCATCCCCTATGTCTACGACAACGGCTAACCCGATAGCACAACAAAGGCAAGTGCAAAATAATAATCAAATACCCAACAGAGCGCCATATAATAGAAATGCGCAGGGATATAATCATTTCCAAAATACAAGACAAATAACTCCTAATTATATATCGGAAGAAATTACTAATTTCGATACAGAGAATAACGATGAAAATCAATTCGAAGAAAATACTGATTTCAATTACGAAAATAATTCAGATGTTATTGAAGAAATTGAGGAAGTAGATCATGAAAATTTTCAGATAAGTGCCTCAGAAACACCGTTAACTTAGATGCACTAAATAATGCGGAAAAAGCTTTTCAGCTACCAGAACCACCATTTAATTTCAAATCAGAAATTAAACATAATGGTAAAACAAAAAATGAGATTCCAATTCAGTCTAAAATTTATAAATATTCGGAAAAACATCCAGAAAAAACTGAAAATATTGAACGTAAGGAAAATCAATTATCATACGAAAAATTCCTTATTCAATTACAACGGAAACAAATAACTAGCGATAATGTAACAGAAGAGAACGATAATTCATTCAATGCGCCAGCAGATTTTTCTCTGTGTCACTGTGTGAGTAAAGATTTCCATATGAATAAAGGCATCGCCCTTCATTTCAAAAATAAATATAACAATGTTACAGAACTAATTTCGCAAAATAAAAATGTTGGTCAAGTTGCTTGTATACGCAATCAAGACAGAATGCTTTACTACCTCATCACTAAAAATAAATTTTTTGATAAACCAACATACGAAAATGTATTTTCCACCTTATTGTCTCTAAAACTTTTATGCTTGAAAAACAGAGATAAATGTATTGCCATTCCAAAACTATCGACAGGACTTGATAAATTAGACTGGAATCAAATTTATGAAATGATTAAATATGTATTCTCAAATTGCGATATACAGATAAAAATTTATACGAATCCACAAATTCCGGAAAACGTAAATAATCAATTAAATAAAGAGGAAATTATTTTTGAAAATTTCACAGACTCTCATCAAAGAGAAATTAAAATTCCAAATCCTAAAATATCAAATGTACGAATTACAAAGATCGAAAACTCTGAAATTCCTATTAATTTCCAAGAAGTAATTGCAAGACGACATTCTTATCCCATAGAGTTTAATTGCGAGATAAAATTCAAACCAGGCACGTACAATGATGTGGACTACTTGTCCCGATTAAAAATAGATGAAGATGAATCATTATCTTTGAAGGACAACAATAAACGAAAGGATGCACTTAAGATAAGCAATGATGCATCATCTCGAGATTGCAACAATGTACGAGTATGTAACATAGACCACTCTATTGTCTCCAGCGAAATTAATATCTTAGAAGACGAGATTAATTCGTTATCTCCATACATAAAAACAAATGACCTAGATTCAGATGTAACCTCGGATGTAACTATTCCTTCAGATAAAACATCGCATGAAACAGTTTCAGTTTCAAATTATGTACAGACAAATCGTAAAACCTTGAAAAATATATTGCAAGTAATAAATGCTGCCACAGACAAAAACGCAGCAAATATTGGAAAATTCATTGAAAAGCGACGAAGTCAAAAAGACTTTCATAAAAATGAAGTTGTTCATTTAAAACAAAAATGTCAATCCAAATTTAAAAAACCTTACAAGAAAAAGTCTAGAAACATTATTACAGACATTAGGATCAGAAATCCTCAAAGCAAACATTTCTATCATAGAAATCGAATAAAATAAAGAAGACACTAATTACTCTACCTAATTTTCAGACGACTCATGTATCCTTCATCCTTTTATTTATATTGGTTAAAGTTCATACATTCTCTGTTCAAGAGATTTCGCATAATTTAATACCTATACATTTAGGCAAAACTTATGTAGCCGATCATGCTAAATATTTACTGTTTCATTATGATATATCGGGAATACCCGAATTAATTAGAATCCAAAAAGAAATAATTAAAGAAAGCATAAACACGACGTATACTGTTCCTGTGTACCAATATCTGGTTATGGCTAATACTTCGGTCAATAGAAATGAGCAAACTTTTAATAATATAATCACACAGAAAATACGTTCGCGAAAAGGACTATTGAATATTGGAGGATCCACTTTTAAATTTTTATTTGGTACTTTAGACGCGGACGATGAATTAATATATCAAAAATATTTTGAAGCAATTAAAAAGAATGAGAACATTTTGAAAGCTAATCAGCAGAAAATACTGCGAATAGTATCCGATACTCAAAAGAAATATGTGAATACTATTAATTTTTTAATTAAGAAAACTGAACAGTTACAGGTAGCTAACGATTTAAGTTTAAAACTCAATCTAATAATTCTCCATTCACACGAGATAGCAATAATAATATCAGAAATTGAAAATGCCATCAGTTTTGCGCGTTTGCACCTTTTACATGAAAATATTCTACCTCTGTCGAAATTTAATGAAGTAATAAAGAAAGAAAAAATGTTACCATTCTCTCATTTAACAGACTATTATGCTGTATGCGTAACAAAAGTTTTTATTAAGGGTTTCAATATTTTATTTAGCATAACTATACCAATTTTTAAGAAGGATAAATATGACCTGTTTAGATTGTATAACGTACCTTTCCGAAATACCAAAATTCCTAACCTTAATTCCTATGGGTTAACACGCAACGAAGAGATTGTATGGAATACCGAGGTCATTCAACAAGTCGAAGACTTCTACATCTGTAAACAGGAATACCTGAAGAAACCCCCTGAATGTGTCCGAATGGTTCTAAAAACCCTGCAAGAACATTGTAATCGCAGTTCGGTTGAGCCTCAAGAAGATTTATTCGAAATGGAAAATGGAAATATCATTTCTATTATCAATGAAATGATACAAGAAGAATGCGAAAGTGGTTGATTCTCTCATAAAATCCCTAAATTATCTCAGATTACATCATAATGTATAATTACTGATGGATTTAACAGAATACACCCCCGAGAAGTTTTCAACACCTATGCTCAGGTCTATCTTGCGCCACTGGAAGCGAATTGGACCTATACAACAAATTGGAAGAATATCCAAGAAGAAGACATCCCCAAACTGGACGACCTATACCAATGGGCTCCACATCCTACAACTATAAGTTTCATAACAATTGTATTTGTAACCTTTATTATTATTGTAGTGATTATAATTTTTTATAGAATTTTCTTGAAGATTCGTCACCTTAAAATTAAGGATAACGAACTTTCTTTAAATGGGGAGGAGTTATGTAGTCAAAGTACAGCTTATCCATTTTAATGACGTCAATAGTAACCTTGTGCTGATTCATCGCTGCTTGCCTATATAAGCCCTCACTAACATAGAACCGTAAGATTAATTAAGTAACTTCCGTCTTGTAAACTTCATATTGAATAAATTGTTTTTTTTTAAAAGTAATTCTTAGTGTTGAAAACCAAAATTATATATATATGTATATATATATATATATATATATATATATATATATATATATATATATATATTGATAAATATATATATATATATATATATATATATATATATATATATTTATATATAGAGATATATGAAATTAGTTTTTGGTTCCAAGCATCATAAAAACTCATGAAACGAAAAACTATCTTGGTCCTAGGTCGAACTTTGCTAATCGTACCCATTTCAATAAACAGGTTTTCAAAGTGAAAACCTGCTAAAAATCCAATAATGAAAATAACAGAAATTGAACTTGATTTTTAGAACTTTCACAAACCATCACACACTGATAACGTCATACATAGTACTTCCCTACATCCATTCCAACACAAAATGGCAGCTTTCAATAGTATTGTTCATCGTTTAGTAAATATTTCGCTTTGAGAAAAATATAATTCAACAAATTGCCGTAAATAATAATAACCGTATAATGATATAGATAAAAAGTTTTTCAAAAATGAGATAAGCCAGGTGGAACCCCCTATCAAAAATAATATCGATATGGGACCCTCACTTCCTTTGGAAATTCAATTGAAAACTCAAATCACTTTTATCTGAACACAACATAACATTGCTTACCGTATCGGAAGAAACTTAGGAAAAATAATAAAACACAAATTCACAGAAACAATAAATCAGGAGTTTTATAAAATTAATTGTGGTGATTGTGATAAGTTTAATACTAGTAGAACTTTCAGAAGCTGTTAAACCACAAACGTAGCTTTGTTAATCAAAATTAGGATTCACATTATGCAAACCATTTAATACAAGAAAATCAAAATTTCAATTTTGACTTTAAAATATTAAATGCTGAAAGTAAGAAAATTAAACATAATTTTCTAGAAACATTATAGATAAATGAAAACAAATATTCAGGTTAGCCCCCTTCTGAATCTTATCAAAATCACCGATCTACCCGACTAGCAGTTTAGGAAGGGTTTTTCCTATCTTACTAATTATTTGTAACCATCCATCTATTTATCCTTTCTACACAACTTATAATCTATTTATTTCTTGTGTTGGACATAACGGAGAAATATATTTAGTTTGCATTTAGCATCTGAAGAAGGTAAAGTTTCGCCGAAACGTTCGCCATGCGTATTTTATTTAATAAATGTGTAAATTATTTTTATAAATCATTGTTTCAATATGTTTATCAATTTACATCATGTATAGGCTCAATCAATCCAAAATATTTGAAATAATGCCTTAATTGAAGTAAAATAAATCTTTCTTGGTACAATAACATTCTTAAGTTCGGAAAAGTCATAGACTATCATGTAGTTTTTAATTTCCTTATTTCTTCATGGTATAATGGAGACATGGAAATAAACTTCAGTATGTTCATAAGTTGTTGAATTTTTGAATGGTTGTATGATATAATTACATAGTACATTTCAAGGATGAACACAATTATGTGTTAACCTACTGTTATATCAGATGATTAATAGATAGTTCATTCCAGGTGATCGTGAATGGAAATTTTTCCATGCTTCATGTAAAATTCTCTCTTTTTCTGTGTTCTGCACGCCCATCTGCATACTCGCACAGTATCGAAATTCGCGCAGATGACCTTATCTACTAACTCGGTACACAGCAACAGATGGGGTTCTGTATAATCTGAAAAATAATATCCAAACAGGGCGTGATTTATGTCATCGGCGAAAAGCTAAGATTTAGGACTTTTAATGAAAATTTTCTATCTCATTATCTTTCCAGGTTTTTGAACCATACGAACTTGAACACTCAACCGCAATTTATAACAATACCTCTTTCAATGGTTTCCTCTAACGGCCAGGGTGAACTAGATCTATCTAAAAGAAAATCACGGAATAATGCTAATAAAGATGAAGAACTTGATTCGGTTAGCTAGTAGATATCATATTTTAGCTTAATATTTCATTTTGGTACATATGATGTTTTATTTTGAGAGAAACTTAGAAAGCTGGGAGGTATAAATCCACATGTATTTTGAATACAATTTCTTCTTCAGTCCTTTTTTTAAAATCTTGTACATCAGTTAGCGGTATACAATATTGCGATGTAAAAGCATCCTTCGAAATGTTACCTAGTGAAACATTAGATACACCCACTTTCATGATCTTGAAAATTCACTTCATTATAAAATGAAATATTCAATTAGATACGACTTGGACATACTTTGAGATACAAACCATTTATCCCGAAAAATTGTTTCGAAAATTGCTTCAACTGGTATTTTAGAATTACCTAAGAAAAAAAAGACTAGGTTTTTTCGAAGAGTGTTCAAAGTTGAGAGTACTAAATTCTTGGTATCCGAAAACCAACATCCCAGACTATTGAAAATCATCTAAACCTATGTGAAAGTTATTTTGTGGATAAAAAATGCACAAAATGGCTGTTTGGCTTTTGCCGATACGTCTAGTCATTTACTTATTTGTAATGAAGGACTGCAATTAACACTGATCACTTAAAATGTTTTACGTTAAAATTTGCTAACTGAATTTGTTGAAAATTTTCAGAATATTTATCAAAATTTATCATACCTCTTTCAATGGTTTCCTCAAACAGCCAGGGTGAACTAAATTTATCTAAAAGAAAATCACGGAATAATGCTAATGAAGATGAAGAACTTGATTCGGTTAGCTAGTAGGTATCATATTTTAGCTTAATATGTCATTTTGGTACATATGGTGTTTTATTTTGAGAGAAACTTAGGAAGCTGGGAGGTATAAATCCACATGTATTTTAAATACAATTTCTTCTTCAGTACTTTTTTTAAAATCTTGTACATCAGTTAGCGGTATACAATATTGCGATGTAAAAGCATCCTTTGAAATGTTAGGTACATAGTGAAATATTGTACCCAACTTCATGAACTTGACAATTTAATTCATTATAAAATGAAAATATTCAATAAGATAATACTTGAACATACTTTGTAATACAAACCATTTATCCCAAAAAGTTGCTTCGAAAAAATACCCCAACTGGTTATTTGAGAATTTACTAAGAAATATAAAGACTAGTTTTTTTTTTCGAAGAAAGTTCAAAGTTGTTAATAACTACTAAATTCTTAGTATTCGAAAACCAACATTCCAGACTATTGAAAATCATTCAAAACTATGTGACAGTTATTTTGTGGATATAAAATGCACAAATGGCTGTTTGGCTTTTGCCGATACGTCTAGTCATTTGTAATGAAAGACTGCAATTAACACTGATCACTTAAAATGTTTTACGTTCAATGTTGCTAACTCAATTTGTTGAAAAGTTTTTTAATATAGCGATTTCTATGACGTTCTGCGAGCACAAATATAAAAGTGTATTGCCAGACCTCCTGCCCCCTTGAAAAATCATAGTTATACCAATGGCGGTAGCTGATATTATTCCAACGTCAATGACGAAAAGAGTCATAGATATTAAATTCTAAAGCTGCCTTTATTTAGCATCCACCAATTTGACTTGGACGACCGAATGGTCATGATAAAAAATAAAATAGTGTTTCAGGAACAATAGGAGTTCATTGTAAAGTTATTTAATGGTTTTCTGGAAGAACTGTAATTTCAGTGGCCGTATAATATACGAGATCCTCGGTCCAACACGACTCTGCACTTCGCCAAATCCCATTATTCTTTACTAACTAGGTGACAAAAGATATACTTTAATCTTACTATACATAAAACACTTGAGCCACATTCAAGAGTAACAATTCTTGTTGACATATCATTTATAAAACAAACTAATAAAATCGAAGAGAATATTATGTGGTTTTGGTTCAATGAAGGAGTATTTGTTTTATGAAACTTATTTCAAGTCTGTCAACTTATTCGGTTAATTAACATCTGATGTATAATTAAACATTTCTAATATCTGCATCTCTCATACGTTTTGCAGCCAATATTCAGAAATTATGTTTAATTTGGAAGATATTGACAACAAACTAATCTACAATACAGTTTTTGAATAAAAAACTCGTGAGTAACAGAGCTCTGTCACTAAGGTCGTTTTTTCATTCGATTTTTTTTTTTAATATTAATTTTTAATCTCTTAAGTCAATCTAGAGAGGCTGACGTGAACACAAAGTTTGAATAGCTGCAAAAACGCATGAAATTTTTAGATAAGAATGGCGACAGTGAAAAAAAAACCATTGAAATCTCCAAATTGTATATTTCCCTAATTTCAAAGAAATTCACTTACCAATTTTCAACTTTCCAAATGAATTTGAAGTGGCCGTAGATATGTGCAATACTTGAAAATCTTCGCTGACGATTGAAATTTCCACATAAAAATTGCGGCAAAAAGTAAAATCAATTGAAACCCACAGCGTGCACTTTGCTACCATAAAGTCGATTCACCTATCAAATTTCAACTCTCTAACTCAATCAGCAGAAGCTGTGGATTTGCGCAAAACTTCAAAACACACGAAAAAAGAAATCTCCAAATTAAAAGGGCTGCGGTTAAGAAAAATAGTTGAAACCACTACCGTGCATTTCCCTAACATCAATTCAATCCATGTAAGAAATTTCAAGCTCTTAACTCAATCTGGATGAGCTCTATAAAAAATGCCAGTGATTAGACAGAAAAGTTTGAACCACTAGAAAGCAGTTCCTTAGTATCAACACAATCTAAGTTAACTTTTTAATTCAATTTAGAGAGGTTTTGGGTTTTTTCAGCTTCGTGCCCCATCTCCAGAATGCCTTAGGAAATTGAATTTCATTTTAACATCTCCCTGCCCAAAGTTTGAAAATGAAAAAATTTTGACTGAATTAACACAACTTTTTATAATTTTGTTGTGCATCAAGAAACTGGTGATGCTGATGCTAGTATATAACGGGAATATATATATATATATATATATATATATATATATATATATATATATATATATATATATATATATATACATATCTACTAGGTATATAAAATTCTCGTGTCACGGTGTTAGAAGTTAAACTCCTCCGAAATGGCTCGACCGATTCTCATGAAATTTTGTTTGCATATCGGGTAGGTCTGAGAATCGGCCAACATCTATTTTTCATCCTCCTTAATGTTAAGGGTGGTCCACTTCTTAATTTTTTGTTTTCATTTTTCAGACCAAATTTTCTGTTTTTATGATACATCATTCAAAAATATACAACCCTAAATTTTCAACCCCTATTTTTTCATCGCGATTTGGATTTTTTCAATTTTATCGACAGATCAGCAATAGGGTTGCAAGATGGCAATCGAAAATAACAATAGTCGGTCTGAGAATAAGTCGTAATATATTTTTCATACCCCTAAGTGGTATGTGGTATGGTAGTCCACCCCAAACATTTTTATAAATTTTTTGGACAAAATTTATTCTTATTTTTTCATGATGTTGTATTAAAAAATACATACACCTTTAAATTTTCACCCTTCTATCAACAACCCATATTTTTCAATAGACATTTTAATAATTTAAACGTTTGCCTGGTCAGATAGATTGATAGATAGATATGTAGATAGATAGATAGAACTATAGATAGAAAGATACGACTATCTAGATAGATAGATAGATAAAAAGAATTTTAACGTTTGCTGGGTCAACTAGTATATATATATATATATATATATATATATATATATATATATATATATATATATATATAACCTGTAAATTAGTCACGGGCCACCCCTGTAACTTTTGACGGGTTCTTCGATTCTATTAAAATTTGGTGGTTTATCTCAGACATAATTTTGAATGTTTTCACATACGAAATCAAAATGATAAGGTCGGTCTCAGGAGAAAAAATATTTTTAATGAAAAAGTATTAATGAAAATAAGCTTATTAATAATTACTCCGTTAGAGATTGAGACAATTGACGTGTGAATCATTTTGAAGGAATTTGAAGGAGCTGTTTAATATACAGGGTGGCCTATGTTTGTTATTTTTTCAAAACTGAGTTTCGGCTCGAAAAAGAATTCAATCGTTAACAAACTTCTCGAAGATGAATTTTCAGAAGAAATATTATTGAGGTCAATTTTTCATGACAATTATTATCTATGATTCAGACGAAGTCGCAGTCATCTCAATAAAAAAAATAAAATGAATAACAAAACTGAAACAGTGCTAAAATTGATATTTGACACATGAAATGTATGCATGTGAAGCCTCAGGATTAAAAAATGTAAAATAAATAGGGTGTTCCATTCAAAATTTCAATTCTCATATAGTTTTCAGTGAAACCAGAAGTCGGAAATATTGATTTCGAATGTCAAGAAATTCAAAATTATGCCCAAGATAAACCACCCAAATTACAATAAAGTCGAAGAACCCTTTATATATATAGTTAAATATATAGTTATAGGGGTGGATCATCACCCATTTACATCCCGTATATATATATATATATATATATATATATATATATATATATATATATATATATATATATATATGCATAAATATATATATTTATATTATATATATATATATATATATATATATATATATATATATATATATATATCTTATATATAAAATTCTCGTGTCACAATGTTCGTTCCCATACTCCTCCGAAACGGCCTGACCGATTCTCATGAAATTTTGTGAGCATATTGAGTAGGTCTGCGAATCGGCCAACTACTATTTTTCATCCCCCTAAATAATAAGCGTAGTCCACCCCTAAATTTTTTATTTTATTTTTTAGACAAAAGTTTTTGTTTTTATTTTTTTATGATACAGCATACAAAAATACATACAATACTAAATTTTCACGATCAACCCTTATTTTTTATTCGTTAAACTCCTTCGAAATGACTCGACCGATTCTCATGAAATTTTGTGTGCATATCGGTTAGGTCTGAGAATCCGACAAAATCTATTTTTCATCCCCCTAAATGTTAAGGGTAGTCCACCCCAATTTTTTTCTTTATTCTTCTGACAACATTTTCTGTTCTATTTTTTTATGATACTAGATATATAGATAGATAGAAAGATACATAACTATCTAGATAGATAGATAGAGATACATTAGCAGATAGATGAATATATAGAAAGACAGATAGAT
Source organism: Cynegetis impunctata (assembly GCA_030704885.1). Lineage (NCBI taxonomy): Eukaryota > Metazoa > Arthropoda > Insecta > Coleoptera > Coccinellidae > Cynegetis > Cynegetis impunctata. The sequence goes on from JARQZK010002221.1 coordinate 371,971, forward strand.
AAAAATAATTTTTATGGCAGAACAACGTTTGCCGGGTTAGATAGATATGTAGATAGATAGATAGAAAGACAGATAACTATCTAGATAGATAGATAGATAGTTAGATAGGTAGATATACATCGGCAGATAGATGAATAGATAGAAAGATAGATAGATAAAAATAATTTATATGGCAGAACAACGTTTGCCGGGTCAGCTAGTGTATATATATATATATATATATATATATATATATATATATATATATATATATATATATATATATATAAATATACATAGGAAAAATCTTGAAACTCGAAGTCCAGGAGGTATAAAACGGATATCAAAACCACTTCAGCACTTCACTGTTGAACTTCCACATAGTGTAATTGTCTATTATTTTATTTCAGTTGATATTAATTTTTTTTGATTGATATTTCAAATTACTTCATCCTTATTTCGACTTGTATATTGAGAACATTGAAAAATAATTCAAGTTCTTGAAACAACCTGAGTATATCAGTAAGATATCAATAACATAATAGAATGGCACTTATTATAAATGAAAATCTCTTGTGAAACGCCAAACTCCATTATTAATTCTTCCAAAAAAATGTGGATGATCGAAAATTGTGTGAGAACGGCAGTCAAAATATTTCTCTTGAAGATATATTGGGACAGAAAAGATGAAGTAACTGTGAAAAATCGAACAGATATGCGTCTATGAGATGTTTTAATTATTTTCCATATGAACAACAATAATATTTGAAAAAGTAATAGAAATAAACAAAAATCAAATTTGTGATTTTTCAGTGCAAATATTCATCTTATCTTGAAGTAATGATATCAGAATATCTTTGTAGTTTTTCAGTTTGAGCAATTTTGTCTTTTCAATAGAGTACAGCCCTGAACATGATATTCAAGAAGATTTTTCGAACTTCAATGATTAATTCAATTTAACAATGAGTGTCTGACACTGCTACAAATTGCAGGTAATCTGTTATCTGCCTTATTAAATGAGAACTCATTTAGACCTTTCTAATAAGCATGTAACTTGACTCACAGCTGAAGTGGACATTATCTGCTTCAATTTCTTAGATTTGATTGCCAAAACCTTTCATTTTTAATAGGTATGTTTGAACTACGACACTTTGTGTCTCCGCTTTTATCAAAGAATACGATGACCCATTTAAGTATTTCTCAAGAATAAGCTGAAAATGTTTGAAAATTGATTTAATATTCGAAGTTATATAAATTTCAGTTCAATATTATCTTGTTTTGATGCCATTTAATTAGCTATTATTTTTGAATGATTAAAACTGTCCTGGTTAACAAGATCACTTGCAAAATGGAAATTTTTGATATGATTTCCTCAAAAGCTTCACAAATGCTCGTGTAGTTTATAATCATCAATTTAATTTCTCAAGAAATTATAACCTTATCAATGCCAAACATAAGTACCAAAGACAATTCTATATTTAAGTTTATTCAAAAGCAGGGCAAACAATGACTGATGCTATTAGCAGTGTGATTGACTTGTCTTTACATATTTATCTCGTCAGCATAATGACAATATCTAATTATGGAAAGCATCCTTAGAATTCACAAAGGGAGAACTTCCTTTCATCCTTTATTTGCTGCCTATAGATGAAAGTTAAATAATTAGGCTACTGTATTTATAAATTAATAATTGAACGACGCTTCAAGTATGAATTTTATACTTACTTCATAAACTCATTTGAATTTATGTCAATCATTGTGTATACCCAGTATAAATATATATATATATATATATATATATATATATATATATATATATATATATATATATATATATATATATATATATATATATATATATATATATATATCCGGCAGTCCTCTGATTCATGGGATTAGTCATGAATTACTCTGCTTCTAACACGGCCAATCCTAACAGAAACATCTTTCTCGATGTTTTTAAACCATCTCGCGATTATTCCCCTCTGGGCTGCCTTCCTTCTCTTCGGGGTTCATCTCTGATGGGACTTCTTCGTAATGTTCATCACTAAAATTTCACATTTCGATTACAATTTCAAAGTGTAACAAGCTCTCAACACTGACACGTACAAATGCGAAGCGTAACAAGCTTTCTAACAGTTATACAAAACAATGCAAAGCATGATAAGCTCCCAATATTAGCACGTACAAATGCAAAGCGTAACAGGCTTTCCAAAATTTCTACGAACTAATTCAAAGCATAATAAGCTCGCAATATTTACAAGTACAAATGCAAAGCGTAACAGGCTTTCCAACATTTATACAAACCAATGCAAAGAGTAATAAGCTCTCAATATTTACACGTACAAATGCAAAGCGTAACAGGCTTTCTAACATTTCTACAAACTAATCCAAAGCGTAATGAGCTCTCAATATTTACACGTACAAATGTAAAGCGTAACAAGCTTTCCAACATTTATACAAAAGAATGTAAAGCATAACAAGCTCTCAACACCGACATGTACAAATGCGAAGCGTACAAGCTTTCTAACAGTTATACAAATCAATGCAAAGCATGATAAGCTCCCAATATTAGCACGTACAAATGCAAAGCGTAACAGGCTTTCCAACATTTCCACAAACTAATTCAAAGCATAATAAGCTCGCAATATTTACAAGTACAAATGCAAAGCGTAACAGGCTTTCCAACATTTATACAAACCAATGCAAAGAGTAATAAGCTCTCAATATTTACACGTAAAAATGCAAAGCGTAACAGACTTTCCAACATTTCTACAAACTAATTCAAAGCGTAATAAGCTCTCAATATTTACACGTACAAATGTAAAGCGTAACAAGCTTTCCAACATTTATACAAAAGAATGTAAAGCATAACAAGCTCTCAACACCGACATGTACAAATGCGAAGCGTACAAGCTTTCTAACAGTTATACAAATCAATGCAAAGCATGATAAGCTCCCAATATTAGCACGTACAAATGCAAAGCGTAACAGGCTTCCCAACATTTCCACAAACTAATTCAAAGCATAATAAGCTCGCAATATTCACAAGTACAAATGCAAAGCGTAACAGGCTTTCCAATATTTATACAAACCAATGCAAAGAGTAATAAGCTCTCAATATTTACACGTACAAATGCGAAGCGTAACAAGCTTTCTAACAGTTATACAAATCAATGCAAAGCATGATAAGCTCCCAATATTAGCACGTCCAAATGCAAAGCGTAACAGGCTTTCCAACATTTCTACAAACTAATTCAAAGCATAATAAAATTTCAACATTTTCAATAATCAAAATTCTAACACGTGCCATATATATATTGTAGAAGTCTCACCTCGACTCCGAATCCATTAATGTGAGAAGTTCAGTCATATCCATTGACAGTGACCAGTCGCTAGGCCGAATTCTAAGTTGTTCCTCTGCCGCTTTGGTAATTAACGACATTCCAACTCTACTTATTTCATATCGAACTTCTCATACGGTTGTTGCGGTGTTTTTCATTAGCTTTGACGCGGGTTTGGGTAGATGTCCTAAGGCTGTCTCTGACTCTATTACGGTCTTATTCTATATTGCGTACTGGTTGCAAATCAGTACTGATATTTTTCAAAAGAGATTGAATGAGTGGTGTTGCGCCATCAATACCAATCAGTGCTTTAAGTGGAGTTATACCAGTTGCTTTCTGAATTGTTGTGTTCAAGACAAGTTGAATCTTCCACAGATTGTTCGACCATTCTGACGTCGCTTTCGTTTCTACTCAAATTAGATTCATGATGGTCCGCATATATTTTTCTACTTGTCCACTCGACCTATGGACATCGGAAGTGGTATAATGATATTCGATAACCAGAGAATTCAAATATTCTGGCAAACTGAGATTTTTTTAAAAATTTTTTCCCAGCACCCATGATAATTTTCTTTGGTGTCCCGAAAAGGGATATGAATGACTGAATAGCAAGTTTAGTTTCTTCTGCTTTAACAGTTTTAAGTGGCAGTAAAACACAATATTTAGTGATCGCGTCAATAAGCACGAGGACATATTTGTATCCATTACAGGTTGTTGCTAATGGTCCAAGGCAGTCGACCTGAATAGTACTCATAGGCTCAAGTGGTTTTTCAACGTTACTTATAAATTCTTGCAAAGGTCCAGTTCTCGATGTTTTCACTGCACATACAAGACAATGTTTAATATAGTTCTTTACAAAATGGCGCAGACGGGGGAACCAGAAGTGTCTTTGAATTGTTTCCAATGTTTTGTCGATTCCAACATGGCACTGTTCATCGTGGAATATTCTTAACAGACCTAATCGACTTTGACGTGGAACAAATGGTTTGGGTGTGGTTCCGTTAGAAGTTTCAATTAGGTAGTGTAAAATTCAACTTTTTACAATATAACGGCATTTATCCAATTTTCCTTCATTCCAATCTTCCATTAGTTGCTTAACTTTGGCATTACCTCGCTATTCAATGTGAAGCCAACTCTCGTGTTTTGTCAAACGTCCAACAGTGACAAGGTTTCGGCTTAAAAATTCTACGTGTGGCAAGGAACTACCTTTACGATATATGATGTTAAAGTTGAAGTCGTGCATGTAATCCCAACATCTGGCTACTCTGAGTGAAAGATCCTTTTTTGTTGCAGTTGATTTGAGGGCATTGCAATCAGTTACTAGCGTGAACTCAATGCCCAGTAAGTATACGCGAAAGTGTTTTAATGCATTTACCACTACGAGCGTTTCTAGTTCATCAATCTGAATCTGATAGAATCCTGAGGACATATCCAGTGACGTAAAGATTTTACCTTTCCCAAGACTAGTTGATCTAGTTTATCGTCAATTAACGGTAAGGGGTATCTGTCCCTGATAGTATGTGAGTTGAGTTCCCTGTAATCCACACACATTCGATATGGTCCCTCTTTCTTTATTTACTGATGAAACCGGACTTGCATATGGTGACTCAATATCTTGTATAATATTATTAGTGATAAGCTCGTTTACGATTTCTCGAACTATTCTTCTGTCTTCAGCCGATAGGCAATAAGGATTGCGATTGACTATAAAATCATCACGTAATACGATAGTCATAAAGGCATTATTTACTCGAGGAACTGCATTTCCAGTGACCAACATGTTAGTGTATCGGTAAAGTATAGGCCCAAAATACTTTGCTTATATGTTTCGGGGTCATCAAGAGTTTTGTCGCCGGAGCTGGGTAATGTGCAAAAGATACATGAGACTTTATTGCGAACAATTCTACTCCCAGTATGGTCAGTAATACAGGTAATGTTGGGATCTTCAAATATGTTGCATCCAATAAGCATGTCATATTCAAGAAACTCATTAGACACAACAATAAAAGTCAAATTCACGGCTATATCAGACATTTCAAAAAGACCCTCGAATTTTCCATTGGAGACGAACCTGCAAGGAAGAATTCCAGTGATAGTCGTCTGACACGCTTTGATTTTATGTTTGAAATTGGAAATGTGTTTCTGTTTTTGCACAAAAAGAACAAACTGAGCTGGAATCTGTAGAAGTACTGGTTATATCGATGCGTCGCTTTTCCTCGCCAATATTTGCTCGACAATCCCTCAGCATGTGACCATCTTTTCCACACTTAAAACATTTAATAAGTCGTCGTCTAAGTTCACCGGCGCTCTGATATTCGCGAAAACGTTTATGAGGTGGTTATGCTAGCTCTGTACAACTTTTCTCGCTCTGTTTGTCATTACTACGTTTTAGGATAGTTCCCAGGAATGAAATAAGTTCCGACAATTTTTGAAATTCTGATTACTAGCGGTGGTTTGTACATTAGGCTCCTTAATGCCATGAATTACAAGCTCGACAAGATCCACTTCTTTCCACTGTATACGAAGATTTTTGAGTAAACTAACTTTCTCAAATACATAAGCGTCGTAAGTATTACAACGATCACTGTCAAAGCCCGCCGCATCCGATAATAATTTGACAAGATTTTTCTTGGGAGGAAACGCCTCCAAAAAATCCCTCTGAAATATTTCCCAAGTTTTTACTTCCGGTGTCCAAGTATCAAACCATGTTTTGGATACTCCTGCCAGAAATCGACCCAGTCTAACAATAATTTGTTGATCAGACCATTCAAACTCATTTTTGATATTCGTAACCTCAGTCAGCCATTTCTTTGCACCTGTTAAATCTGGACGAAATAAGGGTAAATCAACCTCTTCCGGCGAAGTACGAGATGACTTGATTGCTTTAACCAGCTCAGAAAATAAATTCTCCATTACGAAGCTAAAAATTTAATATTTTGAAAAACATAATCAACCAATTATTTTACTCAATCGTACTAATGAAAATTATTGACATTAAATATTAAATTGTGCCACGGCACTATGAATTGAAATATACATTTGTAATGATCCTGTAGTACAGTATTTGAAGTCGCATTATATAAACTAAAGTGTAAAATATTTGATTTCATATATCATAACATTTGCAATGAAACTCAATTCATATGTGCATAAAGAAAGCAAGCATTTAAAAGTTAATCGCTTTAACAAGAACAAAACTTCTCAAAACGTATCCCCGATTTGCAAGATATTGGTGACATAACTAAACTGAGTAAAGACTTTTATCAGAATTTATAATTATATAATAAACACCTGATTGATTTTATTTCTCGAACATTGAACGCTGGTAATATTAACATTAGCAGAATGAATTTAACACACAAATCATTTATACTCAAAAGTTTTGCCTCAGTTATTACCTAACCCATTGCTAGACAAAGGTTAAACGAAAAAAAGAATTATATCATTGAAACATGTTTACTGCTATTTCAACTGCAGTGAACCCAAATAAAGGAAAATATTTTCTCTCATGAAATTGTCCTAAGCTAATGCTCCGAAATTATGAAAAAAAAAAACGTAGCTTGCCAGGTTTCAAATAATGTGGTATTATGATAAATACCTCGATGTAAAGAATAATCAAAAGAACACTAATTTCGATTACTTAGTTTCGTGGACAAGGGCGATCCGTACTTCTGATGTTAACTTTTAATGTGAAACAAAACGACAATTGCAACAGAAATATTGTATTAATTCCAAATATGGTAAACAAAGGCAATAATAAAAATAACACAAACTATCCACATCGATTCAGTAAAGCAACTTGTCGAGACGAGCGTATACATATGACCCATCGCCTGATTGCCGGCAGTCCTCTGATTCATGGGATTAGTCATGAATTACTCTGCTTCCAACAATATATATATTTATATCAAATATATATATATATATTTATATATATATATATATATATATATATATATATATATATATATATATATATATATATATATATATACGGGTGTTCGGCACATTGAGCAACAAATATTTTTGGGGTATTGTTGGGGTCATTTGCTACCTTTTCTGTGAGTCCTGAGACTCACGGTTTAGGAGATATAATTTTAGAAATTTTCATCTGAAATTTACCAAAATTCCGCCTTTAAAGGGTTTAAAGGCGGAATTTGAAAAAAAATTATATCTCCTTAACCGTGAGTCTTAGGACTCAGGGTCCAAAGAGAAAAGGTAGAAAATGACCCCAAAAATGTTGTTGCTTCATGTGCCGAACACCCTGTATATATATATATATATATATATATATATATATATATATATATGTATATATATATATATATATATATATATATATATATATATATATATATATATATATATATATATATATATATTTATATATATATATATATATATATATATATATATATATATATATTATATATATATGTATATATATATGTGTGTGTGTGTGTGTGTGTGTGTGTGTGTGTGTGTTTACTGGTTGGAAATACCTAAATGAGTATGTTTCAAAAAAACGTCCAATTTTTAAGATTTTCCCTTTCCCTGGTAAGTTCAAAAACATTTCATTTGAATAAATCAAGTTATAGTCCCTTATATATATATATATATATATATATATATATATATATATATATATATATATATATATATATATATATATATATATATATATTTGACGTATATTAATATTGAAGTTGTATATATGTCTTTATAGGTAAAGAATGCTAGTCAGTGTGGATTAAGAGTTTTTATGAAGATTATATTTACTTACTCTTTCAAAAAGCGCAAGTCTTGACAGCACATAATGATATTGTGGTATAATGTTAGTAATAAGGGAGAAAGTTAAACCTTGGTCAGAAATTGTTTTTAGCCAACGGCTTTCTGTAATTTTACGAATGGTTAATAGATTGTCGCAAAATATTTCTTGTGTGTGTAATACTGTAATGTCTTATCATCAGTGGATTTATCATAATTATATTTGCTTTTTATACATTTCAATTATAACGAGATTGATCAGTTTTTTAAAACAATATTTTTTTATATGATATTGATGGGATAATTAGAATCATCAACCAATAAAAATTATTTTGCAATCGTATAGTGATCTCTGAAATTAATTTTAAGGAACGAGCTTCTCGAGTGTAGAACATTAGTCTACAAAAATATATTATGTATAAAGATTCAGAAAAATTTTCAGGAATAAAAGGTTCATTTTTGTCTACTAATCATATTTTATAGAGAATAAGTGCTCCTCATCAAAATGCTTCTTTCGTGAATTAGTGATGACAACGTTATGGATTTTTCTTTCGTAGCACGAAGATCCCTTTTCCAATTTCACTCAACAATTTACCAGCCACTATAACGTTTTACCCCGGGATATTTCGAGCTAGCAAATAAATACACAATTTGTCGTCGACTTCATCCGGTTCCCCTTCATAACGAAATTATCCCAAAAACGACGCTCCGTGAATGGCGTGAAAGAAAAACACTGCGGTTAATTACTGTAACTTGTGAAACAAGAAGTGAAAACTCAGAAAATCTCTTCAGTTTTAGTAACTTCCAACTCTCCATGCTTCGTTCACAAAAAACTTGGAACGTATTTGATTTAGATTAGTTCCTTTATTAACACACTGAGAAATATCAATTTCAAGCTACCTTTCGATAATATCATGTCAGTATCCTCATTTATTGAGGCTCAATTATCGATTCGCCAGGTCGGGTAGGGTTTAACTGGAAAGATACTAAATATAGTACATTATCTACAGATTATTCGTATGCCATATAGGTTAGGAAATTTATTTTGTCCCAACTCGATCAACTGTCTCCACCAGGCAGATTATTTGATAAATTTAGAATTCTCAATTCATAACCGTTCGTCATTGTTTCCCTCACAGTAGATCATTTCCCTTAGGTGGATAATAGAGGTATTGGTACTCTAGAATTTGTAGAAATGCTGATACAAAACGGGAGATGTGAATTATAAAACATATACATTATAAAATCGGTAAATATATTATCATCGGGGGGGGGGTGTTCTGGACATCGATCTTTTAAGCCCATTTGATCATCGTTTTAACTTAAAACGTAGAGAAAGTATTGGATAAGAACATAAGAACGGAGAATCTGGAGAATACACCACTTCACAAATGTCAGCAAACCTACCGGCGGGATGATCAACAGAGACCACTCTGTACCAGTTGACTGAAGTCATCCAGAGAACTCCGAATAACAAAGAAATCGCAATATGCTTTTTCCTGGACATAACTGGGGGCATTTGAGAACACAACACACGTGTCTGTTAGCGAATCACTTAAAAGGCGAGGGGTAAATGATATAATTATAAAATAGACGTATAAAGTAGTGACGACGAGATACCGGTGGGTAATCAATCCAGCTCTGTCAAAGCCACTCGTGGAAGATAACTTAAGGCAGAGTAATATTTACTCTCCTATAGAAACTAGTAGTCGATGAGCTACTACACACGCTGATGACATACTCTTAATAGTTGGAGGTAAATTCGAGGTTACCCTATGTGATTTATTACAGGGGGGCCTAAGAATTATTGGGCATGGTGCTCGTCAGTGAGGCTGAATATTAAACCAACCAAGACTACAGTAATTCCTTTTACCTGGAAAAAAATCTTTCAGCCATGAAATTCCCTTATCAAATGAAGATAGGTACCATAGAATAGAAGTCCAATGTTAAATATCCAGAATAACCCTGTATAGCAAGCTTCTGTTGAATAAGAATGTTGAGAAGGGCTCTGATGGCGTGTAGAAGACTATCTGGTAAGACTTGGGGCTGTAAACCTAAAATAACTCGATATAGGTACGTCATGATTGTGAGACCAATAAATGATTATGGAGCAGTCGTTTCGCATGCCAAAGCAGGTCAGACAAGTACGAGAGAAACGATCTACAGTGCAGAGATTGGCTGTGTGTATCATGGGAGTTATGAGAACGTGCCTAACTAGGGCACATCTCTACATCTATTTATTGACAGGTTAGCCTGTGAAGTCATCCTCAGAATATTTAAGGAAGGTACAGGAGAGATAGGATTAAAAGATAGAGAGCCTGGTCCACTCTAATAAATAACATCGCATCATCGAATTTTTCTAGTGATGTAATGTTTCAGAGAAAGTACCATGATACACAGGAGGTTCAAAAACCACTACAGGAGCTGCCACTGAAGAATATGGGGTAAGCACCAAATGTGTAAACATGAACCTAAAAGTCATCAAAAATGCAACATAGCGATTAATTAGTCTAGCTTTCTGGTCACTCTAGAAACAAAGAAATGAAGAGGCCATTATAGTTGCCAGAAAAGTGCACGAACGCCATTTACTAGCACAAAAATTTTGCGTGGTGTAGGAAAATGCACCTCTAAGAAAACATTTCGATAGAAGTAGAAAACCGAAAACAGAAAACCTCAATGGTTCAACCAAAACACAACTACAAATTTCAAAGGAAATCTGGATCTCAATAAGAACAAATTACACCTACTCACTGGAAGCATATGATGATAATAGATTTATCAGAAACTGACGAGTGTAGATGGAGGATCAGGAGGAAACTCTGTTCACCTGGTCACAAAAGACTTTACAAGACACCGGAAAGAATGCTTTTGACAAGAAACTTGTAGTATTGGGAACGTGATCTCCTTAAAGTCATAAAAATTTGAATAGAAAAAGACTACTATGTCTCACTAAAATTTTTTTCGGCTGTGGCCGTTCTTTGTTATTTATTACGTGCTATTCAGTCCAATATTAACATTCAAATCGGTTATTATTAGATGGTAAGGGAAACCACAGAAACCTTTACCCACGTAATGTTCGAAATAGGTTCAAATTATTTTGATTTTGAAAAGTCAAAGAATAGGGTACTATTTATCTTGTTTTCAAAAATTTCTCATTGCGGCTGTGGCCGTCTTCAGTTATTAATTACGTGCTATTTAGTCCAATATCAACAGACAGGTCTGTTGATATTAGATGGTGTTCACGCCAAGTGAACGTTTTTCCAAACTATTAATTTTATTTTGTATTCTTTCAATATTCATTTCGTTAATTGTCCATACGTTATACTTAATGCGCATTTGCTGCCTGAAAACGTCCAGCTGTGAAATTTGTCGTCTCCGCTTACCCCTCTCTATCATAAAGATGTTAATACGCATTTAAAAGTCAAGAAGCGAACTTCGGCTGTAAGTGTCGTAAAATCAGTTACCTTTCTCTGCATCCAAAAAGTTACCAAACATTATTATACTGCGATTCATCAAATCCGGCATTTTCAGTGAAAATAATATTTCGTTCGGAAAACGGAATTGCATCCATTTAGAACATTATACTTCAATTCTTTTTTTTCTCACTTTGACGAAGACATTTCATTTCGTGGCAAGATTTCACAACCGCTGTTGTACAGTGTGTGAAGTTCAGAGGATAAGTAGAATATTATAACTGACAGTTTGCAGCAAGTTCATATTAGGATCTACCACCTCTGGTTCGATTGTTGAGCTCAATCAATCTGTTTTTGAAGCGTGAGTAAAACCACAGGATCCATTTCATCCACAAATTCTTCTTGAAGGTAAGAGATTCGTCTGTTATTCTGTTTCATTTATACTTTTTCGTACTGTGTTGGGACTCGCCTATATTTAAAGATATAAAACTACAGTCCACAGCTTCCTTATTTTAAATTACATTCTACTTATTTATTTCATAGGGTTGAACCACTTCAATTAAAGTTAGTTGAATTTTCCCCAACAGATGGAAAGGGAACCCCAGAAACCTTCACCCACGTAATGTACAAAATAGGTTTAAAATATTTGATTGTTGCCTTTAAAAAGAATGTCGTGGCGAAACGTCAACTTTTTAATAAAATCGAGTTTTTGGGATTCAACAAGCCTGTTATTGCTAATAATTATCAGAAGATTATATATATATATATATATATATATATATATATATATTTTTATATATATTTATATATATATATATATATATATATATTTATATATATAAATATATATATATATATATATATATATATATATATATATATATATAATGATTCATTCATTGAGAGAGTATTATACTTATAAGTTTGTAACGGATTAAGCATGATAAATGAAATATGTCAGAATTTACAATAATACATTATTGCATATAATGAACCTCACACAAATCAATAAATTCCTCCATATTGTAAGGTTCAGAGTCAAGCAGATATTTATAAATGCTTTTTCTATACAATTCGTAAATAGTTATTCTCTGTAACTTCCTCGGCTTCTTTTTCAAATTATCAATATGCCATTTCAGATGTTTATCCAGGACCACTCCAAGGAACTTCACACCACCTTTTGCTTTTATACTGTTTGTATAATCAAGCTTGATAGTTTCTGGTTATAGTGATGTGGATCTATATATATGGAAGAAAAGACATTCAGTCTTATTAACATTGATGACAAGATTATTAAAATTGCACCAATCAGTTATTTCCTCTACTATTCTTACTCTGTAGTACCTACACTTAGTAATATTATTCGTAATCACAAGAATATTTATGTCATCCGCATACATCAATGGTTGACCATAATTACTGATCTTCAAATGACAGAGTGAGTTAACATAGATGATAAATAGCAGTGTCATATATATATATATATATATATATATATATATATATATATATATATATATATATATATAATCCATCATAAGGTTGGATTAATTTCACTCAAGGGAGAATTGAAATGACACGAAACCAATAAAGTTTTGAATGTTATTTATTACTGAAAATTTACTTTAACTAATCATGCTCAAGTTGTCTTATCAACGTAGAAATTTCAATATAAAATCAAATATTTATAATAAAAAAACTCTATCGCAGCGAGCTGCTTGAGAAAAGCAGGTTTTCAAAATGAATCCAGTTTAAAAAAACTATTCATTCAATTACAATTTTCGTTACAAATTCACAAAACAAAAATTGCGCCCTCTATCGTGTAAACAATATGTATTTCCTCCTCCGGGGGGTCAACTCCCCAACCAATTTATATCGAAATAAATACCATCCAATATATCATACGAAACTAGCTATTTACAAACTCTCAACCCTATTGCTACAAAATTGCGCCATTTATCCTGTAAACAAGATTTATTTTCCCCCCAGGGGGTTCAACACCCCAACCAATTCGAACCAAAAACAATCCCATTCAAGATATCATACGAAACTACCTATTTACAAACTTTCAACCCTATTGATTTAAAATTGCGCCGTTTATTGTGTAAACAACGCTAAAATACATGAGATATATGAAATTGGAATTTTGGTGCCAAGCACCATAAAAAGCCATGAAATGAAAAACTTTCATGGTCCTAGGTCCAACTTCGCTAATCGAAATTCAAAGTGAAAACTTGCTAAAAATCTTGGAGTCCGGGATCAACTCACAACACGTGGGATAAATTAGGATCTATTGTTATTTGTACTATTCATACAGTTTTCGTTGGCCAAAAAATAACATTTGCAGCATTTTGTCCATTCTTCACGATATACATTTTGTTTCGCATTCCTTTCATTGGCCATGCGCGTTTTGTCCTTATCTTGAACCTTCGTAATGTCGTGGCATCTGAAACATATTTGAGTAGTTATATACATGATACATGTCTAATCAACAAACCATCTCATGTAGGTACAGGATAGAAAATAGAGGGATAATTACGGACGGGATTACCCCACTGAAATTGTCCATCATTACCTAACACACAAAACTATATTTTTACTTGAGATTGAAATCGCGAGAAGCATAAATAAATAAAAATATATATATATATATATATATATATATATATATATATATATATATATATATATATATGTATATATATATATATATATATATATATATATATATATATATATATATATATATATATATATATATATATATATATATGTTCAGAAAGATTTCCGCGGTCGGAAGTATTTGAAAAACTTGGTTCGATGTCATGGTCAAAAAACTTCCATCCCAAGGTTTCTCCTATTCAGTTTATCGTAAACCCACCCATACAAACCGTTATCTGAACGCCCAGTCTCACCACCATCCTTCTCAACTCAACTCTGTAGTCAATACCCTAATCCACCGCTCCGTTCGACTATCTGACGACGAACACCGTGAATCAGAACTCAATACTCTAAAACATATATTATTACAGAACGGTTACAACACATATCAAATCAACAAGAACATACGCAAACACACAAACATCACCCCACCTCTATCTTCTTCCAATCCCTCTGAACAAGAATCTACACCTAAATTATTTCTTCCTTACATCAAAGGAGTAACAGATAAGATCGCAAGATCTCTCAAAAACACGAACATCAAAACAATATTCACCACTCAACACAAACTCTCCCATCTGGTCAGATCCGTCAAAGATAAAATTCCTAACGAAAATCGTGGTGTTTATGAGATTCCCTGTTCCAATTGTCCTCGTTCTTATATAGGACAAACAAACTGACGAATTCAGGTCCGTGCCAAAGAACATTCACTTTCAGTAAGACACTCAGATATCTCCAACGCCCTTTCCCAACATCACACCCAAACAGGCCACATTATCGATTTCTCCAATACAAGAACTATTGCTCCCGTCCGATCTTTCAAATCCCGAATTTTCCGTGAAGCTGTAGAAATAGAAAAACGTCCAAATTGTTTGAACACCAGAGATGACAGTCACAGACTCCCATCAGCATGGAAACCACTTCTCAGTGGTCGCCATGTAACGCCCAATCAGAGTGCATCCCGCACTGATGAGCGTGAGTACCCGCCCCCCTCCCCTATAAATACGGCCACGCGACGATCGGCCCGTCAGTTGACTCTGAAGAGTAGGCAGGTTGAGACTTCAGAGTTGACAGGAAGCAGTACGGTTAGTGGAGTAGGCAGGTTGAGACCACGCAATCGTATTGTTTCCGATTCCTCCTAATTCGAATCGTGGAGTAGGCAGATTGAGGCCACGATTCTGAATTATTCCCCTTCTAATTCTCCTGAAGATGGCTTCGCAAAAGGAGCCGAAACGTCGAGATTTTTCAAATCTTTCACGCGGTTCATTCCGTGAACCAAGTTTTTCAATATATATATATATATATATATATATATATATATATATATATATATATATATATATATATATATATATATATTAGGTAGGTTTTCCGTTCAAATTAGCTGCTCACAATTTATTCTACAATATAATCGAAATTTATTTATTACTCGCAGTTTTTTTTTTTATTTTTCAAATTAAAATTTCATATTGATTTAGTCAGGACGTGAGCTTCATAAAGAATGAGTTGCATCCACAGTGGTTTCAGAACTACATTGTTAGAGGAATATCAGGAATTCAATTGAGTTTCGCTGTAGATGTCCGTTCCACTTTCACCTCATTCGGTTCAGTTATCTTGGGGTTATGTGGATATGAGAAATATAAATTTTGAATTCGCAAATTCATCTGGGGAAGCAATCTGCAAATATTTCATTGTGCTCAACGTATGCAGTGTTCCAAATTTGCATATTCAAGCTTCGAATTGTCGGAACGTTAATGTCTACACAACGAATGTATGTAACATTATCGCTGTGTTATGCTATTGCAATATTCTCTTTCCCATAAGCGGATTATGTGTGAAAGTCCTTAGGGATTTCTGTTACGAAATATTGTGTAATTGTGGCCTTATATAGACTTATATGTTGGAATATGGAAATTGTCAAATATATTCCCAAAGAAGTTAATTATATAAGTTGGAAAATTATATCGCGAAGGTGAAACAAAAATCTGGCAATCATAAGTTATTTATAATGTACCAATATTATAACAGAACTATCGTAGAAAAATAATTTGTTTATAGTTAAATGACATTGAAACCTCTTCGATTTATATTTGTAGATGTAATACGTTTGAAGTAAGCAATCCTAAGGGGGCACAATTGAAAGAATTTTGGGGTGATTTTGTTTGACCACCTTCTCCCTCCTCGAATCTCACGTGAGATTTTTTAAAATGCGTATTTGTTATGTAAATTAGTTAATCTGTACTCCATTCCATTAGACTAATTTAAATTTTTTCTATTCGAGACTAGTATTTAAGATTTTTAATTAATAGCATAGAATCACGTTTGACGTTTGCGCACTCATAGAATGATTTGTTAATATTTAATAAACTTCCTTAAACGGTTGTCAGTGGCGTAGATAGCTTTTTGCGATGGGCGGGGGGAGGGATATGACTGTGTAAAATTCCATGAGTTTTTCGTCTGAAGTTTTATTTTTGTTGATAAAAATAATCTTTCATGTAGTACAAAACAAGCAGAAAAGAATTTTTTTGGCTTAACATCGCCTTGACGAATTCAATATTTATTCCACACTTTCAACTAACGAGAACCGCAGGTGTGGCAGTAAAAAAATTTTTGATAAAACTGGTCAGTTTTGATGAATTTATCAGCTGCTTTGTCAACTTCGTATAAATAAAGCTTGAAAAACACCGAAAATCTTTTTAATATATTTAGTCTAGTTAAGGAGGTAGCCCAGTGGTGAGGTGTATCGCTTGTAAACAGAGGATTGTGGATTCGAGTCCCTCCTTGCTCTTAGGTGTTGTGTATGTCCGGAATTTTGTGGCTCAAAAATTAATCTGTTGGGTAATGACTTAGATTCAAGCCCATTGGCCGTTCGGAACCGGCGTTCCTGGAGTTAATAAAAATAGTCTAGTCAAAAAGTGCTTTTTTGTTCAACTTTTTTCAGCACTTTAGGAAAAATAAAAGCAAAAAGGTTTGGAGAAGCATGTAGATGTTTTTTGAAAAAATTAAAAATTAGCAAGCGAAAATTGTGAAAGTAATAAACAATATACCTACTGAAAAAAAAAGGATTCGTTTTTCGCCAATATGTCAAAAAATAATTGAGATTTTTGGAATCCGAAGAAAGATTCAAAAAGAAGAAGAAATTTCCCTAAAGAAAAACTCAACTTCCGGAACTGTAGAATCAATATTCATAATTTTCTCAGAGAGGTAAAAATACGGCTGAAAAGGGATAACTTCGTTTCGGCAAGTCAAGCCCATTTAGGACACTTCAACAATAAACATTATTTAACCATATCAGATATGAAAAGTTACTGAATCGGCGAATTAACAATAATCCGGCGATAATAGAAATTTTTCTATTAGTTATGCAATAGTTAATTAACAATTTTTTGGTGCTTGAACATGAAAATTGTGATAACTGTTCAAGTATAGATCTGAGATTTTTTCATTCTTGGAGCTATTAAAGTAAATCCCTGTTGAAAAAATGAAAAATTTCAATTTTTCAATTTTTACTAACAATTTACGTAGTTTTGCAAAATCGAAATGAATGTTTTTTTATAAATTTAATGGTCCGTTTTTTATTATCGGAAGCTACATGAAAATGGTTTCTTTAATGTTCATCTCCTATTGTTTAAAAAATTGTTATAAATAAATGCGTTGTTTATAAGAGAACCAGAGTTTTAATTTTGTATTTGAAAAAATTGTTAATAAAAAACTAAAAAATCGATTTTTTTAACGGGGATCTATTTTGAGGTCTTTCGAAACTAGCTCCAAGAAAGGAAAAAAATATCTGATTTATAGTTCAACAGTTAACACACTTGCAATGTTCTTGTTCAAGCAGCAAAAAACTATTGCATAACTAATCCGCGAAAAATAGCAATAAAAATTTGTTGTCGCTGGATTATTGTTCATTTACCTATACAGTAAGAACCTGAAACTGTTTTCTTTTTCTTTCAGTAAATTGTTTGTCACTTTTACAATTTTCGCGAACGGAACTCAATTTTCTTCAAAAACTATCTACATGCTATTTGCTCATATTCCTCCGAGACTGATGAAAAAAGTTGAACACAAAAGCACTTGTAGACTAGACTGTATTCTCATGATTAGTAAATCTTTCTCCAAGATCCATGATGTAGAAGTCCAAAAATGGATTATACGCCATCGCAAGAAAATTTTTACTAATTCGACAATTTTTATTAACTTCAAAATATTATGAAGTAACTAAATTGACAATCAAATCCAAAATTTAGTCCTATTTTTCAAAGAGCTCATATTTTGATACCTACTCTACATTAAAAAATATTCGAAATATTAAATAGATATCAGAAGTCACGCTCCTCGAATGTAAACAGGAATTTAATCGGTCACTAGGACCAAAAAACATGTTTGAAAGAGCTGCAATGGCTGAAATGGAAAATTTTATGTACGAAGGAAGAAGTCAACCAAACCCTTATCGCACTTCTTCTCTTTCTAAATTAAATACTACCTATACTATTGAACGAAAATATTTGAGATATAATACTTCCCCTTGATCCCCTTGATCCCCCCCCCCCTATCTACGCCACTGACGGTTGTTACATGTTTTTTTCAAATTTGACGATTCAATAAATATTCATTAACAGTAAAAAAATATTCATCAATAGTTATCAAATCATTTGATGAACACAATTTATTAACTATAAATAAATTTCGATTTATTCTCAATGAATACTTGATAAAAAGTTAGCATGAAACATTCACTTCAACACTTTTCCTTTCGTCATAACTTCAATAGAAAATTTTACTAGTTCAAGTAAATTAGTATTATTTCATAAAAATGTGGTACATCGTATGTTTATTATAAAAGGTTATGGCATTATTTTTCTATGAATAATCTTCACATCATATCGTATATGCAAAAGAAATATTCGCTCCAAAAAAAAATGCATTTACAATTAATAAATAACGTTAAATGTTAGAAAAATACTTCTTCATATTTGCTTAATTAATATATTGTTTTCAAACAAATTAATTTATTTATGGTTTATTTATGGTTGATAAATCAGTGCATAATCAAACCGCGATGAATATTATAATGTATGATTTAGCCATATTTTAGTGCAGATACATTTTTTACTTAGTTTAACAAATTTTTCTCGCAATTTTAGGCTGATTCTTTCGAAAGAAAAATTACGTGACATTTGCCGAGACTACCCCCTCCCCCACATGAGATTGAGTGAGATCTCAACCTCCTCCTCCCTAAACATCTTACATAATTAATAGATGCCCCTAATGATTAATGAAAACGTCAACCAGCTGCAATCGTTATAGTATTAATACAAATGGGCCAAGCTACAGAGATTTTTTCATGTAAAAAGTGTTAGAAGAAAACCAGCTCCGCCATTGTGTGTAAAATAGTTCCGTATGATATAGTGATATGTTTTTCACTCGACTTTATTATTTATGTCTTTGTTATTAACAATTTTATGCAAAAAATTTTTTAGTTTTTTGCTTATAAAATTGAAACCATCAAAGTAATCGTGATAGTGTCAATAGATTTATTGTAGAAAATGAAAAGACGAAAAAAATGAGAGGTCGTACGACTCGATCAGACCCTTAGTTTAAGAGAAAATCGGAAAAAACCGTCCAAAATGCAGTTTTTTCAAAAATTTTTAACTCGGTTATTTTTTGAGTTGTAGCGTAGATCCTCCGGCCAGTATTAGTTATTGATATAAACTTCATTTGTGCGAAGATCAGAAACTGTCCGATGCATAGTTTTTGATCTTTGGCCATTTGATTATGTTACTATGCAATTTTCCAGCAGACCTGAAGGCGACAGGTATGGTCCGATTTCAATTTACAAAAAAGATTTTGAAAGTAGAATTCTCATAGTTCAAAACTTTCATCTTGGTTTTCCATAAAAACGCTGAGAAATATGTTAAAAATAAAGCTGAACATGACAAAAAACGGCCGAGCGCGTAAGAGTAGTTGAAGAGTGGGGGTAGAGCAGCAGGCAAGGAGAAGTATGACATTCGAAAGCGTCGGCATTTTGAACATGACAGTAATTTCTAAACGTTGTCAGATAATAATTGTAAACCCCCACTATTCAACTACTCTCACGCGCTCGGCCGTTTTTTGTCATGTTCAGCTTTATTTTTAACATATTTCTCAGCGTTTTTATGGAAAACCAAGATGAACGTTTTGAACTATGAGAATTCTACTTTCAAAATCTTTTTAGTAAATTGAAATCGGACCATACCTGTCGCATTCAGGTCTGCTAGAAAATTGCATAGTAACATAATCAAATGGCCACAGATCAAAAACTATGCATCGGACAGTTTCTGACCTTCGCACAAATGAAGTTTATATCAATAACTAATACTGGCCGGAGGATCTACGCTACAACTCAAAAAATAACCGAGTTGAAAATTTTTGAAAAAACTGCATTTTGGACGGTTTTTTCCGATTTTCTCTTAAACTAAGGGTCTGATCGAGTAGTACGACCTCTCATTTTTTTCGTCTTTTCATTTTCTACAATAAGTCTATTGACACTATCACGATTACTCTGATACTTTCAATTTTATACGCAGAAAACTAAAAAAAACGCGATTTTTTGCATAAAATTGTTAATAACAAAGATATAAATAATAAAGTCGAGTGAAAAACATATCACTATATCATGTGGAACTATTTGACAAACAATGGCGGAGCTGGTTTTCTTCTAACACTTTTTGCACAAAATGCTCACTCTAAATCTCTGTAGCTTGGCCTAAAATGGCTTGATGTCGGAATTCATGAAGATGGATGTTTTAGAAGTTTATTCAATGGCATCAGAATGTAGTGATATATTACTTACATCGATGTATTAGTGAATGTTACATACTTATAATGAAAGTTAATTCACTTTGAATCATAGTCTACGTGAGAAGTCTGAGAGCGTTAATGTGGCGATTGGGCACACTTTAGAGTTATATGTCCCCGCAGTAAATCTTCAACCTCCTGGGGCAAATTCTTTTCTCTTTCCTATAAATGATGGGATTGAAGAACTCGTATCCTATTATACTGGTGATGAAATAAGTTCCTGTAATAGCTACACATTAATCAATCCTACTTCAGATTTTCGTATAAGGACAACAGAAATATTGAAACACTCTTATAAATCTCATATTGAGTGTTTGCCAGTTTTTTTTTTATGAAAGATGAATTCGTCTGAGGACATTGTTTTCGAACAAAAGATAGAAACTAAATATAGAGAGTCCGCAAACATTGGCGCAGTGTTCGACATCTCTGTTTTGGAATAAAAAATTGATATTCTCCTTTTGTGAGATTTTTTTTGTCAATTTAGCTGCAACATATTGAACCATTAATTTCCATAACTGATTTTGAATTTTAGAAATACTGTGCTTTTGTAAGGACATAACCCATGGACTTGAAACTTGGTTTTATATCAGAGAAGTGGGAGAAATTGTGTTTGAAGCATGCAAAATTTTTTATTCTCAAAATCATAACAGAGCACTTTCGACTAATTTAATAGTCATCATCAGTGCTCTCTTTCAGGAAAGTAATTGAAATTAAGGAATTTAGAAATTCTTTGAAAGATTGAAAGAGTTAAATTCAAGTTGACTGAATAGGAGGCTACTTACTTGTAAGGTTTATAAGAAGTCCTTCGTATAAAGCTTCCCAATAAGTGTGAACATAAAAGACAAACATTCTAAAATTTACTTTTTCAAAAAAATACTATAAAACAGTCTACAATAACTATGAAAAGGCAACCAGAATAGTATTTAGTTCCTCAATGAAGATCCAAGCTGAAGTCGAAAGAAATGTGGACTCTGAATTATAACATTGATTTCTTGAATATAAAAATTCAGCCTTTGGCCATCACCTGAGATTAAACAAACACAATTTTAATGCAAATAGAAACTCAAAAATGTTACATGAAGTACGATACAAGAACAATACCAAGTTGGATTACATCGAAGACCTTTACATTCCCAAAGAACTGAAGAATATTGACTTTTGTCGCCTGAATACTCAGGTCAGTCTAAATAGATCTTTCATACCTCTCCACAGACGTTTGCATTAAACTTTAAATCTTGTTTCTGGATATTCTCTATGTTGAGCCTTTTTGTAACCATTACAGCAAGTTCTGGAGCCAACACACACTCTGAGTACACTTCTTTGACTCTTTCCATAGAATTATCAAATAAATCTTCTAATTAATATCAGTCTGTTTACGGACCACTTGATTCGCTTAGTGTACACAGCTTCAAACAATTTCAATTTAGCTATATATGTTTTTTATAAGTAACTCAGCAATAAATTTTGGTTGAGATTCTGCTATGTATAGAAAAATCTTTGAGAGAGTAAGAGAGATTATGGGTGAAATAAATGATATGAGGTATGCAGCTCTACCAAACGGATGAGCAATTATGTCAAGTGGTGTGTAACGCGAACTATAGCGTTATGGGATCTATGAACATGATTAAACGCTGAGAATTATGTCATCCGAAATTTCTGGAAATAATCTGGATGAGACCCAGATAACAAAACTCAGAGTAATACAAATAAAAAAAGGCTAAGAGAAAACAAATTTGGACTTAGAAACCTTTATTTGGTACTTGAAATATATTTCGATTTGAATAAACGTTTGATCGGAAATTACTGGTCTATAAGCTCAGAGCTTCCGCATACACATCTGCCATATGTTTTCATTTAAAAAAATATACTGAATTTCAATGTATATTCATTATTTCACAGTAACAGCTAGTTTCTATTATGTCCAAATACTTTGACAACTACGCTGAACAAAATACACCAAACAAAAATTTTAAAATTTCTTTTCTCAAAAAATTTCGAGGTGTATTTTGGTTGACTTATATTAACAAACAACGATAGCACATTATGAGATATCTTCGTAGAATTGAAGCCGTATATAATGGTACTCATGATATGCAATCCAATAAAAACCGCCTGATTCCATAATATCATCACTCCACTCCTAATGTTGATAGTTTGTTAATCTCTTATAATGTAGTTTAAGTTCTAATGTACTTTGTAAACCTTCATTATAGTGCCTCGGGTATTTTGATAATAATGTAATGAGCTAATATCTGATGATGTTTATGATGCCGCTGAAATGTAGTAATTAATTAAGTTAGAATATTTCCCAGATGGTGTTCTAGTGTTTCAGAAACTTTCGAAATGTACCTTCCCCATTAACTACGACAAATTATAACTAACTTATTTTGAACCCACATATTCAATTTAGGGATTGTTGGTTCAGCCGGAACATTTAGAAATGAGGAAAAAATTGACAAAAGTTACTATTTAGTTTTTATGCTTGGAATACGAACTGATATTCCGTGTAAATGAAGACTACTGAATGTGTGTAAAATAAATTTAGTCTGAGACACGTTAAGAAAAAAACACTGTAATGCAAATTACAGGAATATTCCAATAATGTGTTCAATATAGAGACAGAAAAAATATAGTTTTCAAAATCAATTCTTTACTTGCTTATTATATATATATATATATATATATATATATATATATATATATATATATATATATATATATATATATATATATATATATATATATATATATATATATATATATATATATATATATATATATATATATATATATATATATATATATATATATATATATGTCATTTTATATATACGATTTTATTCATTTATTTTGAATTGTAATTATCTACTAATTTATGTATGCGGTCAATTATCCATATTAATTACTTAAAATAATGTTTTTCAAACAAATTAAATGTTTTATTGCCCAATTAAGTTTTCCGTATATTGATAATTATTTTATTTGAATAAATTTTTTTACCTCATGTACCTATATAGGTGTTGTTCATTATCAGTTATCTCGATATATTGGTCCAGTTTGCTTGAATTATCCAATCGAGTCATAGCTCAATTCCCCGACAGAAATTCCACATTCACAATCCAACAGTGAATTATAGAAATCGTCAAGTCACCCCGACTCAAAATCTGCATACAGCTGTGTCGATCTTATTAGATCTCATCAATGCAACAACTCATTCGACTCGGAGTGAATTAAAAAATTTCTAATTGTTTCCCAATACATGACCGAGCTACTATCTGGATAACAACCCAGAGCGCCCTCCTCCAAAGATATTGCAAACCAAAAATTCACCGCTCAGATCGAAAATGCTTAATTCTGTCGGCAGCATACATAACATCCGGACATGAAATGTCTACTCTGCAACTGTGACGTATAAGGTTCCAAAGCACGCTAACTTTTCAAATACTCTGGACATACCCACGAGCAAGGCCGTACCCAGGAAAAAATTTCGGTGGGGGGAGGGGTTTCTTAAAGCACAAAGGGTTTCGAAATTTTTCAAAACTGAAGTGTCAAATTACGCATTTTTGGCGTTTATTGAAAACAATTAAAAACTATTACTAAGATGCTAAAAAACTATGGTTTGATTCGAGAATTTTGACTGAAAAATAAGAGGATTTATCATAATGTTCTTGCATTAACAAATCATATTTTGGTTGACTGTGAGAATAAATAGATAGACGATACAAATAAACTGAAATAGTTTAATACAAACGTAATATTACGTGACGTATTGTAACTTTAGAAAAGAATAAAATAATATCACAAAATCTAAATTACAAAATCCGTGCTTCTGCTCTTCTTTCTAGCGAATTCATCGATCATTTGATGATTTCTGTGAACAGACATGATAGCCAGTCCACTTAGTCTGTCTTGTCCACACGCGTTACTCAGGTACGTCTTCAATCGTCTGAGAGTGGAGAATGTCCTCTTAGTAGTTGCAGTAGTCACTGGCAAAGAAGCCAATATTTTCAGTAGCGTGAATATGTTAGGGAAAATTTCCCTATTACATTCACTTGGGGTCTTAATGGCACAAGAAGACTTATTCTGATCCATTTCGTTTTCCACAACAATTTCCACAACGAGTACTCACCATATACTAGCTCCAGATCAACCATATTTTCATATAGTTTCAAAGATTCAACATCTATTGTCTCAGTTGTTGAGGTTAGCACTGAAGTGTTCCCAGAAGGTCTTTGTGATCGCTAAATCGGCATTTGAACTGATCTAAAAGATCGTCTAGGATCGGGATTGCCACCGATATTCTGGAATAGGTTTGAGGGTTTTTAGTAGAGTAGTTACTTCTATGGTGTTGGCGAGGAGCGAGTATTGGTATATAAATTTCTTCACCAACATCACTCATTAAAGTTTCTGCTGTTTTGAAAATCTTGGAAAACTCAATGTCGATTGTTCTCCGGATGTTTTCAAAGTGAGCAACAATATTTTCAATATGGTCATCTGCAGAATTTAGGTCACAATAGGGAGACTGAAGCACTTTGCAGATAGATATTGTGGCTGAGAATATGTTAGCCAATAAACAAAGGCACACTACAAATTCACTATCGAGCATGGACTTTAAAAACGACGATGCTTTAGAAGCTGTCCCAATATCTGGACTTTCGGTAAGACTTTCTAGAGTTTCAACAATAGCATTAAAGATCTCTTTAAACTTGAGCAAACTGTTTTCGCACATGGCTGTTAAAGTTTGCTATTTAGTATTAGGAAAGTTCGATTTTATGGAAATATGCAATAAAGCTGTACTCTTTGGAGATGATTTTGAAAAGGTTGTGACAGCACCTACGATTCCATTACAGTTTCTAGCACATGGGATACTACAGGAGTGATATAATGACGAATTCAGAGAGTGGGAACTACAATGGACATATATTAAAACAATGGTTAATAATAACAATTTACACATTTATTAAAAGAAATAACGCATGACGCACGTTTCGGTGGAACTTCACCTTCTTCAGATACTGAAGAAAGTGAAGTTCCACCGAAACGTGCGTCATGCGTTATTTCTTTTAATAGATGTGTAAATTGTTATTTCTAATCATTGTTTCAATATGTTTATTAATTTACACCAAGTATCGGCCCAATCAATCCAAACAATGGACATACAATGCTTGAGGAAAAGTCTTTTTCACTATTGCCTGCACCTCCTTGAATAAGCCATTCATGGCAGATAATCCATCGTTCCCTTGACCTATCATATTTTTCATGCCCACTCCTAAGACTTTCATAGTTTGAAGAATTGTTTTTGTCAGCCCCTCTCCCATTGTGACATCAGTTTTGACAAAACATAAAAAGTCTTCCTTGCAAATAAAAAAATTTGATCTTTCTGATTTAGTATACCTTACACAAATTGACCATTGCTCATGACCAGTGATATCCGCTGTTTCATCCACAAGAACTGCAAATGCTTTTGCTTTATTAACATCTGTCACAATATTTTCCTGGATTCATTCTTAGCATATGTTGATCATATATATGATCAACATATGGATGGGACCATCTCATGAGAATGAGCCACTCGAGGATTAGGCACTCGGCAATATTCGGATCCCGTTGTAAAAATCCCTTCGAGGAGAGTACGTGAGCTGTTTCAGACAACACCTTAGTAGCGGACTTTGAGTTTTTGCTTACCCAACAGGAATCAGTTCCCGTGTTCTATAAAATCAAAGAAAAAATACGTTGGTTGTGAGCAGAGCAGGCGCTATACCGGTGACCACGAGGAGGCTATTATAGGCCCCCTGTCTTCATTAATGTGATGCATAAACAAGGTCAGTTGTCAGTTCAATGCATAAACACCAATTAGATTGTGTAATATTTTAATTACTGATAGCAAAATATCGAGTGAATTTCAGTCTCTTTTAATTCAGTAAAACAATGTGTTTGAATTTCCGGAATATTTCCGGGGGGTTTTCAACCCCTCTGACACCCAAACCATTTTCCGGGAAAAAAAATATATGGAAAAATAAATGTCACCTTTTAGATAATAACAAAACGAATATAAATTCCAAAGTAAAAAATACACAAAAAATGTTTTAATCAAAAATAATATCAGTTTCTGCATCCCCGTCTATATTTTCTGTTTCATTCTGTCGGAGTCTTGTTCAATATTACTGAAAGCATTTTCAATAATACTTAGATAAAACTGTTGGTTTATGGGGGGAATGTATTGTAAAAGTTTCTTCAAATCCTGAACCTTTTTGATGTTAAGTTTTATTGGGCCTTCAAATTTTTTTTTTAACATTTTGGTTACCAGTATTTTGTCGCCTAACTTAACACCTCTTTTACCAACATTTACCTCTTCAAAGCATCCATTTAAAGCGTGTTTAATAAACATGGAATTTGGGTGTTCGCTATCGAATCGAAAGCAGCGCACGTCTGTAAACTTGATTGGGTTTTTCTCGGTTGTAAAATTCTTTTTTGTTATAATTACCTCATCAAAAGTATAAAAATCTTGTTGAGACATTTCCACTACTGTAAAAGGTTTTTTTCTGTTCGATTTTCTCACAATATCAAACCATTCTTCTGGAGAAAACACTTGCTTAACATACTTTTTATGCTTTTCAATTAAAGCAAAGTCTCTATCTGAAGGCAAATGAGTGTGCCCAGATACAAGAAAACGATGCTCTATAGTTTTGTAAACTTTTTCTCTAACTAACTGTAGCCATAGTGCCATTATTAGCCAATTTTTGTTTTGGCCCCCACAGTTATCGGTAAAGACTACAAGATTTTCAGACCTGGTTGGTTTACTTGTAAGGTGTACTTATGTAACTGCTATATGCGTCAATAAAGATTTTGTATTTTGTATTTTTGTAAGGTATTTTAAAAGTACACTAGCAATTTCGGAACTTCCTCTATTTGCAACTGACTCTGTCCACATAAACATATGACCTTGCCCAGATACACAGTCATGTATGCCAAGATTATAAGTCCACGCTTTTCTAAGGTAAAATGCCAAGCCAACAGTCAATGAAGGCGGAGGTAATGTCTGCTGCAAGTCAAATGAAATTATGTCGGTGTTATGAATCTCTTCATTATTTTTAATTTCGTCTTTAAGGTTTTGTTGCATTGCCTGCGCGCGAGTTTGATGTAACTGTAATTTCACTTGGAGATTTTTAGCCTCAGATTCATTTTCCTTATTTGAACTTATCATAAGATTCAGTGAATCACATGTTTGACATGTATCGCTTTTAGGCATCTTAAACCCTATGTTGTACTCCAAGTTGAAGATTGTTCGGTAGCGATCCTCATTAACAGGAATAATATTATTCAGTTTACACCATGCAATGTAATAATCCTTATAAAGGCTTGAAATACTAAGGTCGTGGTTCAAATATACTCTGTTTGGATTAGAGATCCTACTATAATGACTCACATATTTAGGGATACTTTTAATGTGGTCGTGAACCGATTGTACTATTTCTGGGGCAACTTTGTTCGGTCGGTTGTGATGTCTACCACGCTCATCTTTTTTTGGTGTTGGTCTTCCTTCCGAAATTTGTTTTGAAATTAGTTTAACTCGTTTAGCTGAATTTTGTAGTCCCTGAACCGCTAAAAACTCCTGTTTACAAATCTGGACATCTATTCCGTTTACTTTTACAAAGTACAAGTTGGTAAATTTTCTTGCTGACTCTTGTCTTTTTGTTTTTTTCTTGTAGCTCCTCTTTTTGTTTGTAACTTTTATTGTGGAAAATAAATACGTGTTCTGATTTTCATATGTCTCTAAATCCCAAAATCCGTTAAATATAGTTGTTTCGGTACCCCTGAGCAGCTCTCTGCACTTTTTTTTGCACTTAAACGGCTCTCCAATCTTCTTTGCTTCTTTTGCTGCACCCTTCAAATTTTTAAAGGCATGTCCCAAATTTCGACGCTTCTTTGCTTTGGTTTTCTTTCTTCCCTCAATATTTACTCTTCTCCACCGGCTTGGCGGAAGTTTCTCTGGGCTCAAAACTGAACTTCTGCTGCCTTCTTGATCTTTATCTTCATGATATTGTCGGGTCCTCTGAAAAACAAAACATATTCTAGTCAAGAAGGGCCTAAGCCACCTTAAAATTATTATACTTTTTTAGTCTTAAAAATTTTTATTGGCAAACAAATAATAATTAAAATGAAAGTGTTGGTGGCTCTTTATTCGTACAAAATTGAAAATGACCTATTTATGGCCACGCTATATTGAAAAAATAAATTTAATGATATTATAACCTTAATAAGTCACAAGCCACATAACCTACAGCAAAAAAGGACTTAAGCCACTAAAATGTTTATTTACCTCTTTTATTGTAGATTCATCACTTTCACTTGAACTAGTATCTGGAGAATATTCCCTATCCTTTACTGAATCGTCAGAGTCAAAATCCGAATCTGAAATATCGCCTTTTTCGTTATAAAATACCGTTTTCGCTTCAATAACATATAATCACCTGTCGCCATGTTGATCTTGTTGTGGCTTATGACGTTCTTGATTGAAATTTTTCCACTATTTTGTAAGTAGGCAACAAGGTCGTCATAGCTTGGTGGCGACATCTATCGCGCAATAACCGAATAACTTGTATGGTGGCTTAATACCTTCTTTACAAATGCCGCTTCACTAAAATCGTACAAATTTAAAAATTGTGGCTTAGGTCCCTTATTGCCCCCAGCTCTTCAATTATCGAACGTATAGCTCGGCCTTTCTTATATATAGTCCAGTCAATGACGGTAAAAAAAGTGTAAACTGTGTATTTGTCCCATACAGCACCGATTTCTATGGAAATTTAGATTTAGTTTCTACTTACCATCTATTTCAAAGTCTACCCTGTGCTAGGGGTTGCTTTTTCTCTGGGAGTGGATTCCACCCCTTCTTGGGATTGAAAAATATTTCATTAAAAATGAGTACGTAAATCAATGAATTGACTAATTTTAAGCAACTTTTGTTCTAAGAAGTTTTGTCTGAAAGTCAACACTTTTCGACTTATTCGCGAATGAAATTGTCGTTTTTCAGGCAAGAAAAACACGTTTTCAGATTCTTTTTCGCGAATAACTGGAAAAATGTGCATATCGAAAAACCTGTACAGAGCAAAATTATAGCTTATAAACAAACAAAGACAATCATGTATTTATAATGTATTCTGACCCAATACGAATAAAACTATTGCTTGTTGAAAGTTGATTGGTATTATCACTATGTGTATTCATCAATATACTTATATACATATTCTAATTTATACAAAAATGTGCATTTGGATTTTTCCCCATAACTCGCTTAGTTTTTAAGCAATCAAGTATTTCAAAAAAGTATTTGGTAGGTTTTTTTAAGAGCTATGAGGTTATCTAAATAAATTTTTTTTCATATTTTATTTTTAAAAAGGTTCATGCTAAAAGGGCGCAAAGAAGGTACTTTGCGCGAACACTTGCAAGCTCTAAATGTCTATATCTTACTCAATTTTTATCCTATAATAAAAATGAAACGCCAGAATTTTTAAATAAGAAAAATCTACAATTTAGTGCTGTACAAAATTTTGCGTGTCATTAACAGTTTTTGAGTTATTTTGAAGAAAAGGCGATTTTCGCTAAATTACGAAATTTTTTCTCTCTCTTTAAACTCAATTTTTTTTCAAAAAGAATTACTTTGAACTAGTCAAATACTCAGAACGTATTACAAAAACACAAATGAAGTGAATTGTAAAGTGGCAACAATTTTTTTCTAATGGGGTGGAAGAGAGGGTGAGATTTTCACTATTTTTTTCCAACGAATAAATAGGAATCGATATTTTTCTCTTCATAACTCGCTTAGTTTTGATGCTAGGAACTTTCATAAGAAATAAAAATAAAGGTTTTTTGAAAACTTCAAAAAAAGTTTCATGAGTTCTCCCCGAAAAATGCTTTGGTTTATGGTTATTGTACGTAGAAACTTTCCACTTTGGCGATTGAAAATACCAATCAACTTTCAAAAAGCAATAATTCCGTTCGTATTGGGCCTGCGTACATTATAAATACACGATTTTCTTTGTTTTTTATAGGCCATAAATTTTATTTCTACATTGTTTTCGATTGAATGCATATTTTTGCAGTTATTCGCGAGAAAGAATATGCAAACGTGTTTTTTCTCCTGAAAATCGACAATTTCACTCGCGAATAAGTGGAAAAGAAATGACTTTCAGAAAAAACTTTATAAAACAACAGTTGCTTGGAATTTGTATCGATTTCCGTACTTATTTTCAATGAAAAATGTTTCAATCCCAAGAAGGGGTGGCATCCACGCCCAGGGAAAAAGCAACCCCCGGCACAGGGTAGATTTTGAAATAGATGGTAAGTAGAACCTAAATCAAATTTTTCATGAAAATCGGTGTTGTATGGGATAAATACACGGGAAAATGGTCATTGACTGGACTAATAGCTCGGCCTCTCTTATATAGCTTCTCTAGAAATTCTGATTGAACATGCAGATTCCGAAAAGGGCACATCTCGGATATTTTGACAAATATATTTTTTCGTATAAATGGGTTCTAAATGCTTCCCTGTACGTATATTACGTTATAAAGCGTTACATCTCTGGTATCAATTCTACGGTCGACGTCATGGCAAGTACAGAAATAATCTCCAAAGGGTCACAACTCTAGGAGATGTGCCCTTTTCGAATTTATTGCATTAAACATAAGACCGTTAACCACCACAATATTTCAGTCTCTTTCGTTCATGTGATTTGTTACAACGAAATATCATCCAGTGGCGCTGTCAGTTGCTAGCAAAGAGTCACAGTTTTTGAAATTTCAAAAAAAAGAGGAGTGAAGAGAAATACCCAGAAATATTATGAATACGTTTGTCATAAAAACCACTAAAATGAAAGGTTCACCTCCTTTAAACCGTATAGGGAGACAAGTGCCTGAACGACGAACGCGAGAAACTTTTACATTAATTTATTTACATTATTTTTTTATAAAATTTCATTCGTTCGAGAGAGTAGATAGAATGATTTTTTCGAAATTTGAATTTTAAAGATAAATTAAATTTTACTTATTGATTTATAGGTAAAACAAGAAATGGTCTAAATTTTGAAGCAAAATCTTCATCAGTAAGAAGTTATTGTAAAGACGTACATGGAAATCAAACTTACTTCCCAAATATCAGCTCATAATGAGTTTGTTTTTCATATAAGAAAATTTGGTGTAGTTATCGCAAAAAAATTTATAGATATGGCATATGATAAGTTGTTCCAGCTTATTGTGGTAAAGTACCTAACTATAAATCATTTGAAAATTGCAGACATTGTGAAGGTGAGAAGTTTTTTAAACAGAGTTTGTTACTTAAGTTCGTTTAACTGTAGTTACCAAAAATGTAAATTTCCCAAAATTTATATGTTCTTCCTTTGAATTATTTACATAAAAACGTCAATTTCATATAAATATAAAATATTCAACATAGGAAATATATATTTTTGCGACGATTTTCTGCATTTTCGATCTAAGCGGTGAATTGTTGGTTTCCAATATCCTTGGTGGAAGGCACTCTGGGTTGTTATCTAGATAGTATTCCCGACTGCGATTTGTATTGGGGAATAATTAGAAATTTGCTAATTCACGAATTAATCAGTATCGATAGGGCCACTCTTAGAAAGCAGTACAACAGCTGAAGAATGGATGCTCCGCAGGCCCAGGGGGAATTCCAGCAGAACTAATCAAGTGTAGATAAGACAAATTTTTGAACTGTTTACTTTGTGTATGAATCAATACCTAAACGGTGCTCCTGTGCCTGCAGAATGGAAAGAGGCTTACATATCTTCCATCCATAAGAAAGCTCGAATATAGAGACAAAGAGGAAGAAGAGCAAGCTGTTTTTCGAGCTGGAAGAACGTGTGTTGAAAATAATTTCTGCTTCAAACAAATAATAGAAAAAAGACCGAGCACTAACCAAGAAACTCACCCCATGCTCATAGATCTCCAGAAAGTCTATGATACAGTTCCCGTGAAGAAACTGTGGAATATATTATAGGAAACTGATATTAGCCACACCATAATGTGACCCCTTAAGAACTTGTACGGCTCAACAACAAGAATAAAGATGGATAATGATTTATCAGAGACAATTCTAGTAAATAAATGGTTTACGCCAGGCTTGCTGTGTATCGCCTACATTGTTCAAGATATATGTAGCTTGAGCTTTATACCAATGGAAAAGGAAATGTAAAGAAATGGGTATTGACCACGCAGAACCATGTTTATATACTCTACAATTTGCCGATGATCAAGTGATAATAGCAAATGATAAGAACGATATAGAATACATGGCTCGAAAGCTACAGGAAGAATGTAAGAGCTGCGGATTGGAGCTTAACAGGCAGAAAACGAAATACCTCCCCATAGGAGCAGAACCGTATAACATCCAACTAGACATAGAAAAGATAGCAGCTTGCAATGAATACACATATCTAGGTTTGGAATTCGACACAACAGGAAAAGATTATAGGGATATAAAAAGAGAATAACACAAGCCAGAAGAACCATAGGCTGTCTGAATAGTATATTATGGAGTAGCGAGATGGGAAAACAACGTAAACATAATATACCTATATGAAGCATTTTTTAAAAGTAGCTTATGTTATAGCGCAGAGGCATGGAGAGTGACATAAAGCAACCGAAGAAAGCTTGAGGCGACTGAAATGAATGCCTTCAGAACATCACTAGGTATATCCAGAAGAGATGAAGTATAAAATGACAACATCAGACAACGGATGGGAGTGGATGGCTCGCTGACAACCGATATTGAGAGAAAACAGTTGATATGGTATGGACATGTCCAAAGGATGGAAGAAACCAGACTGCCGAAAGTAGCCATGCAGTGGGTACCTACCACCTAATCGTAGGAAACGAGGAAGACATGGAAAGAGGTAATAACGAAGCCAATGAGTGCTAGAGATCTGAGAGAAGACCAGTGGAGTAATAGAAGCGAATGGTAGTCAACGTTGAAAGACATTTTAAAACCGATTATATATATATATATATATATATATATATATATATATATATATTTATATTTATATATATATTTATATTTATATATATATAATTCACTCCGAGTCAAATAAGCTTCACTGATGAGATCTAATAAGATCGAAACAGCTGTATGCAAATTTTGGGTCAGGGTGACTTGAGGATTTCTATAATTATTCACTGTTGGATTGTGAATGTAGAATTCTCGTCTCTTTATACATATAGTATCCATCTCCTTAGGAAATTTGTTTGATAATTTTTTAAATTATTGAAGAATTTTTCTTGTTCACTTTATCTAGTATATTAAATTGACCATGGTCAACTTGTATATGTTTCATGATTTGATTTTTTAAATTAACTTAATCGAAATATTTTTGATAATGTTCATTAGAATAGTCAACAAACAATTAAACTCTTTCTACTTCACCTATTCATTGTTTTCGGTCTGAAATACTATGATACTTTCTTTGGTCTCCATAAATATTATACAGTATCTACATAATGAGGGCATTTCAAAGATACAAAAATTAGTTTTCTAAACTGATCTGTTAGGTAAATGGGTTTGTTTTTCATATAAAAATTATATTTGATTTTGAATTTTACTTAGAAGTTATGAATTCGTTTAATTGATAATGGAGTTTTCAGATTGTATATTTTTGAAAAAAAATTAATTCATTCAAAATTAACATTTCAACATTCCTACAGTGCGGTAAAATTCCTCAGTGTGATGTCGTTAAACTATCTACTTGTGAACCGTCTAGCTCGATGAGTTCAATTTCCGTTCTGAATCTTCCTTTTCGTTTAAGAATGACAGGCCAGAACGGCGAAGTAATTTACTGGCATACATTAGCAGACTAGTGTTGCCAAGATTTTCAAATCGACTGCAGTTTAGCTGATTTAGAATCACTGGTATTAGGCAAACATACTTCAGATTGTGGAAAGTCAGTTCCGATGTTCATTTTATCCTTCTTGAATTAGGGATTTAGGGTCTTAGAATTTCCTTTGAAGTTAAAACATTATTCTAGTTAATTGATTCCTTTGAAACGGAAGCCTATATATTCAGTCAGCACCCCTAAATTCTATTGTTTTTAATAAAGAAATTTAGTTCGTTTAGAGATACATAGAACAGTACAAAGATGTCAAAGGGAGTAATTTCCTATCAATTGAAACATTGTCTTTGCTTGAAAAAAATATGGATGTTAAAATAATACACACACATTATACCCTTTTATTTGCTATTCATAGATTTTAAAGACGCATATGATACAGTACGAAGAGCGAAACTATCAGAGATGTTGACAGATTAACGAGTACCAAATAAAATCATGAGATTAGTGCAAATTACATTACAGGATACCATATGTGCAGTGAAAGTGAAAGGAATTTTGAGTGATGAGATAGAAGTGAGGAAAGGACTGAGACAGGGGGACCCAACATCAACACTGTTATTTAATGCAGTGTTATAAAAAGCGGTGAGAGATAGCCAAATAAACAGAGCGGGGACCCTGCTAAATAAAAGCCACCAAATAATAGCATACGCTGATGATGTAGGGGAACTAAAAAATATCACTAAAGAGTTTCTAAAGTCAGCAAAAAAATATGGCATAAAAATAAATCAGGAAAAAAGTAAATATATGGTATTAAACATTATCCGAAAGGAGGAGTGAATGAAGATCTCTTAGATATAGAAATAGAAGGGAAAAAAACTAAGTTTGAGAAAGTGAAAGAATTTGTGTACTTGGGGGTGCTGCTCAGTGAAGAGTACAAAGAAGAAGACGAAATAGATTGGAGACTAAAGAAGGCAAATAGGCGTGCAGGAGGACTAAGAGAAGAAATGAAGGCAAAGGAACTGTCCTGGAGAACAAGACGGAAGATGTATAAGACAATTATATTACCAACATCAATGTATGGATGTGAAACTTCGGTAATGAAAAATAAAATACAAGAAAAATTAGATATATGGGAAAGGAGGATGCTAAGAAGTATATACGGAGGAAAAAAAGTAAATGGTATATGGGAGAGAAGAATGAATGAAGAATTATATGAATTGTACGGAGAGAAGAGAGTGTCTGAAAAGGTGAGGGGGAGAAGACTACAATGGCTAGGACATTTGGAGAGAATGATGGAGAATAGCGAGGTGAAGGGGGTGTGTTGGAAGCGGCTGAGGAGAAGATGGAGCGAAGCGGTGTTGGAGGACATTCAGGAGAGGAGAATGGGAAACTGGAAAAAGAGACCAAAAAACAGACGCGAGTGGAAGGCGCTGATGAATTAGGAAATAACACGTTTGAGGCCGTAATGGCCTATGTATAACTGTAATTAGTAATAATAATGTCACCCGGGGAAAGTGTAGCTTCTCAATAATGAAATTTCTCAAATCGGTTCAGTAGTTTCGGCTCCTATTCAATGCAAACAAACAAACAATCAAATATTTCCTCTTCATAATATTAGTATAGATATGTAATTTATATAAACGTAAACGCCACCCTTGACATTAAACCTAGAATATAATTCATACCAAGAACACCAGAAGTATGTGGTGCCAGCTATTGGAATGATTAGTGCAGGAGTATTGAGTCTATACGATTGGAACTGCTGGTGAACGTAATTTACGTCAGTAGGTATGTATTAGTTTGTCCTAGCACCAGTTTGTTCCAGAATAACATTAAGTTTTTTGACGTTGTTATGATAGATAGTGTTGTAATTGGAGTTAATTGTTCGATTTGATAAACTTGAACTTCCATGCTGTAATTTCTGAGATAATTAGCATATGCCTATCATTTGTTATATTGATTCCCAGAATGGTGGTATCGTGTTTGAGTCAAAATTTCGAATTAATTCAATGAACTTTTTATGACCTTCTTACTCAGAAAAATTTTATAATTTTATTGATTAAACAAATATAGTAGTACAAAAAATTCTTATGAAATTCTACCTTTGAAAAAATACTACCTTTTGAAATTTCTAATTCACTTGTATTAATATTTGATTTAATTCAAATAATTGAGATATTTCGAGTACCTGAATAAAATTTCGAAAAAATTTGTATGATATCAATTAAAAACGTAATTGCTAATATACTTAGGTACTTCAAAATTTCTAACAATTGCATTGAAATGACCATTGTATATTTTTTTCAAAACAGTCAATTTCTTATAACTCGAGGAGTGATATTAAAAACTAACGGTATGCACTATATTCAAAACCTTCAGATATCGAAACGTTAACTTTAAAAAACAATGTTCAAAAGTTTTTTCATTAAAATCAATTACCAAATAATTTGATTTGCATAAAAAATACTTTGGTCGTCATTTCAAATTTTTTGTATAATACAGAACGTGCTCACCAAAGGTCATACATGTTTGCTGCATCCGTTATTTACGAACGCATTATTGCAAGTAACCCTATACTACTCTATTTGCAATAAAATTACCTTAATTTCAATATATCTTTCAGGTGCTAAGCAGATGAGCGCAATAATTCATATCAACTTACCTGTTTATACACGGCAAGCAAGGTGCGCAACCTAGTTGATGCAGATTTTATATACCTATTATATCATAATATTTAGTATATTATATAACAAAGGGACTAAAGTGAATATTTTAATCCCGCACGTGATGTTTATTGCCTAAGGGCTCGTTGAGCCCGAGGGCCAATAATCACGTAAGGGATAAAATATCTCTTTAGTCTTGAGGCATATACGCTATTTTTTGCACTTCCCAGTATTATAACTTTCATTATTGATACAATTAATAATTTTGATGAGTTATATAAACACGGTACTTGGATTACTCAGTAGGTAACGTTATAGCAACAGTGTCAACAAATTTTTTCAATTTAGTGACATTTCAATTAATGTTGACGTTTGAACGAATCGTAATCTAACTAACAGAATATCAAGAAAATGAATCAAGGAATGAATGAATCTATAAATTTTGATATAGATAAGGCAGCTGACATGATAACGGAAGAATTAATACCCAAAAAATCGAGAAAAATTTAGCAACAGCAATATGAAGGCAACTTTATATCCCTAGGGACTGAAAGATACATTTCAGTCCCTGTTATACAGGACTAAAGTTGGCACTTTAGTCCCGGAAGTGCAAAAACTATAATTTTTATCATGTATGGAGATGAGTGAAGGTCGACCTCACTTGGGATCTTAGACTATATGAAAATAACCCACACATTGAATCTTCCTGAATAGTGGTTGATGAAAACCAGAAGAATTAAACTATATCAAAACAATTGAAGTTTCACCTGAATTTAAGTTATCTTATAAAATTTTATTTGAATATTCTGAATAAAAAAATCACCTCGTTCGAAAAAAACAACTGTTTGAAATATGAATTAGTTAATTTCAATAAATTCAGGAAAAAATTAGTATTGGAGCAACAATATTTCATACATATTGTAGTTTCGTTTTTCTATAAACAATTGAGCTAAAAACATTATTAAAAAGAAAAGTAGTATATCCCGACGATGATTATTGAATAAGAATAAGAATGAATGAACTCTGTGAACAAACGGTAATGATTCTTCCATTACCGATATTACGTCCACTCATACCCGTTATCGCTAGGAAAAAAAATAGGAACAAAAACTAATGTTGAATGAATTAATTCATATAACTTTTTTCCAATAGAAAACATAAAGGACTGATAAATATTCGAATTCAGTACTCTGATAGTTTGATTAAGATAATTTTTTGATAGTGATTTTTTAATCCACTTAGTACATCTTTTGTTTAAGACTAGTTAGTGCCATAGTATACATAGATTCGCGAAAATGTATAACCACCCATGAATGCCGATTCGTGTTGCCCTCTATTCGTGTGACGCCTATGACGACCTGACGATAGCTGGTCCTTGAGCCCGCGAAGGTTTGAAATCTTACGTAATGCTAAGCAATCCTTCATTTATTATGAGGATACGAAGTAATGTGATCGAAATTTGACTTTTAAACGACTCGAAGAGCATAATTTTCTCGCGAATCGGCAAAACGTGAAACTATGAACGCTCAATTCTCGCGACCCGCTCTAAGGTAAGAAACAGGATCCCACCTACGCTTTTCAATATTATTTCGGTAATCCCAATTCCAAACACTTTCTGTGCAATCAGGACAAAATCTGGACTTCGGTCGACCGTGAAAACGAACACAACCACAGCGAACCATTTATATGTCTAGTGTCACTAAGAAATTTCAATAAACACTAAAAGTAATTTATATAACTTTATTTAAATAGGAAACATAGAGGACTCATAAATATTCAAATGCAGTATTCTTGGCGTTAAATGGCGATGCAATATCTATTAAGGTCTCTCCAAATTTTGTGAATTGAAATTTAGATAGTTTAAAATTCATAACGAAATAGGTTTAATTAACAAACATACAATTCGATCTAAATTAAATTTATGGCACTAATTCATTCAAAAACCAAACGAGCATGGAATGGCAAACATAGAGCTGTCGTGCACGACGAACTTCTACACTAAATCAAATGCGAGTGAATAGTTTATAGAATAAAACGATCAAACTAGGTGAGCTTTTCGTCTTGTTATGTATAGTCCGTTGAATTCTATGGTAAACGAGAACGTCGGAAACGGAAAGACGATGTTTGAGTATTCCCCCTAATGAAGTTGGGGATTCCATGAGGGGCGAATAACGGCAGACGTGAAGAATGCATTTTACGCGCTACAATTTATTAAATATAGTAAAGCTGAAAGTGCGCTTTCTTTTTTAGGACATAATAAAGAAAGACTTATGAGTCTTTCCATTTTAGTTATATTATCTACTTTGAGCATTTTGTGATTCAGTTAGTTTTGCATTTTAACTCCAAACTGCCAAATTTAAAATTTGGATTTATATATTCCAAAAGACAGCCTTTTCGGAAGTTTGATATATATATATATATATATATATATATACATATATATATATATATATATATATATATATATATATATATATATATATATATATATATATATATATATATATATATATATATATACATATATAAATATATATATATATATATATATATATATATTATAATATATATATATATATATATACGAGGTGTGGCTAGAAAAAAACCGAACTAGCACAGGTGAAACAATAAAACGAATGCAATAAGGCTGAAAGTCGTCTGGCCTGTCACGTGACTCTTGCTCCGCCTACTGCTCGAGTTTTATCTGCCTCCTGCACTCAGTCTGCCAGTGGCGTCTGTTCTAAGTAGTTGACGTTTTGTCTGTGCGTCGGAAAAATGTTGAGTGTACAGAAAGAACAGCGTGTTAACATTTCTTTTCAAACTTGGAAAATCTGCAAGTGAAACGTTTGTAATGTTGCAACAAGTGTACGGCGATGATTGTTTATCGCGAACACAAGTGTTTGAGTGGTTTAAACGATTTAAAGATGGCCGCGAAGACACAAGTGATGACGCTCGCACTGGCAGACCATTGTCAGCAAAAACTGATGCAAACATTGAAAAAATCGGTAAACTTGTTCGAAAAGATCGCCGTTTAACAATCACGGAACGATTTGTGGAAAAAAAAGTCATGGATCCTGCACCAAGACAATGCCCCAGCTCACAATGAGTTGTTAGTGAAGACGTTTTTAGCCAATCACAACATTCCCATCGTAGACCATCCACCCTACTCACCTGATTTGGCCCCAGTGATTTTTTTCTTTTCCCTAAAGTCAAGTCAGCTTTGAAAGGAACTAGATTTGAGAGTGTTGAAGCAGTAAAAGAAAAAGCGACGGAAGTAATGTATGGACTTACCGAAAATGATCTGCAGCATTGCTATGAACAGTGGAAAATTCGTATGGAGCGGTGTGTAGATCGAGGAGGAGAGTACATTGAAGGAGATAACATCAAATTGTAAATAATGGAAAATAAAATTTTTTTATTATATATATATATATATATATATATATATATATAAATATATATATATATATATATATATATATATATATATATATATATATATATATATATAGAGAACAACGTTGGGAGTTCTTGAGGAAGCAGTCAAACACTCGACTTAAGGTCAAAGAAAACTCTTTGTCATTTATGTTAAGTTTTCAGAATCTTTCTTATTCTTTCATCAGGACAGATAAACGTGAGGTTCTGTCCCGATAAAGGAATAAAAAAGATTTCGAAAGCTTGACAGAAATGACAAAGAGTGCTCTTTGATTTTAAGCCCAGTGTTTGACTGCATCCTCAAGAACTACCAACCTTGTTCTTAAACTAATCAGTAGAGACTATCCCTCGCTATATATATATGTATATATATATATATATATATATATATATATATATATATATTTTTCTATTTATATTTATATCTATATATATATATATATATAGATATATATAGCGAGGGATAGTCTCTACTGATATATACTGATATATATATATATATATATATTTATATATATATATATATATATAAATATAAATATATATATATATATATGTATATATATATGGAAAACAGAATTCTTCGTGTTAACGACACACGTTCGTGGCAATAAAATGAAGTGAACTAGGACATTTATTTGAAACTAATCAAACAAACCTCCTAGCGGAGCTGGTTATAAGAGTTCACGAAGCATCGAAATATCAACATCTACCTCAGACGGTAATTTTTCGAAATGTTAATTTGTTTATCACAATCGATGGAAATTGACAGACAGACTGTTTCGCCCTTATCGGGGCTCATCAGTATCATCCATCCACCGAGAGTGATAACCAAACCAACATTTCAAACGGTCATACATATTTCTTCTAGTAACTCCATGACATATAAATATGACACAGCGCCACCAGTCGGAAACAATTGAACCACATCTTTCAGAATAGAAGAAAATATTTCGGCAACGAAACTCTTACGTCCTGACACCCGAAGGTGGTTACTATAATCGCTAAGCAAGAGTAAAGTTGATACATCCATTTTGATGTAATTCATTATTCACACGCCGCAAGTAACAAGCGCTCCAATTTTATACCTTTTACAGGTAGCAATGAATGGAAAACAGAATTCTTCTTAACGACACACGTTCGTGGCAATAAAATGAAGTGAACTAGGACATTTATTTGAAACTAATCAAACAAACCTCCTAGCGGAGCTGGTTACAAGAGTTCACGAAGCATCGAAATATCAACATCTACCCCAGACGGTAATTGTTCGAAATGTAAATTTGTTTATCACAATCGATGGAAATTGATAGACAGACTGTTTCATCAGTATCATCCTTGCGGCGTGTGAATGTTGAATTACATCAAAATGGATGTATCAACTTTACTCTTGCTTAGCGATTATAGTAACCACCTTCGGGTGTCAGGACGTAAGAGTTTCGTTGCCGAAATGTTTTCTTCTATTCTGAAAGATGTGGTTCAATTGTTTCCGACTGTTGGCGCTGTGTCATATTTATATGTCATGGAGTTACTAGAAGAAATATGTATGACCGTTTGAAATGTTGGTTTGGTTATCACTCTCGGTGGATGGATGATACTGATGAGCCCCGATAAGGGCGAAACAGTCTGTCTATCAATTTCCATCGATTGTGATAAACAAATTAACATTTCGAACAATTACCGTCTGGGGTAGATGTTGATATTTCGATGCTTCGTGAACTCTTATAACCAGCTCCGCTAGGAGGTTTGTTTGATTAGTTTCAAATAAATGTCCTAGTTCACTTCATTTTATTGCCACGAACGTGTGTCGTTAACACGAAGAATTCTGTTTTCCATTCATTGCTACCTGTAAAAGGTATAAAATCGGAGCGCTTGTTACTTGCGGCGTGTGAATGTTGAATTACATCAAAATGGATGTATCAACTTTACTCTTGCTTAGCGATTATAGTAACCACCTTCGGGTGTCAGGACGTAAGAGTTTCGTTGCCGAAATGTTTTCTTCTATTCTGAAAGATGTGGTTCAATTGTTTCCGACTGGTGGCGCTGTGTCATATTTATATGTCATGGAGTTACTAGAAGAAATATGTATGACCGTTTGAAATGTTGGTTTGGTTATCACTCTCGGTGGATGGATGTTACTGATGAGCCCCGATAAGGGCGAAACAATCTGTCTATCAATTTCCATCGATTGTGATAAACAAATTAACATTTCGAACAATTACCGTCTGGGGTAGATGTTGATATTTCGATGCTTCGTGAACTCTTATAACCAGCTCCGCTAGGAGGTTTGTTTGATTAGTTTCAAATAAATGTCCTAGTTCACTTCATTTTATTGCCACGAACGTGTGTCGTTAACACGAAGAATTCTGTTTTCCATTCATTGCTACCTGTAAAAGGTATAAAATTGGAGCGCTTGTTACTTGCGGCGTGTGAATGTTGAATTACATCAAAATGGATGTATCAACTTTACTCTTGCTTAGCGATTATAGTAACCACCTTCGGGTGTCAGGACGTAAAAGTTTCGTTGCCGAAATGTTTTCTTCTATTCTGAAAGATGTGGTTCAATTGTTTCCGACTGGTGGCGCTGTGTCATATTTATATGTCATGGAGTTACTAGAAGAAATATGTATGACAATAACCTGTTATTGCAAACAACAAGTGAATAATAAATAAGTGAGAATATAGCACAAGAAACCAATATATTCATGTATATATATATATATATATATATTTACATATATATATATATATATATATATTTATATATATATATATATATATATATATTTATATATATATATATATATATATATATATATATATATATATATATATATATATATATATATATATATATATACAGGGTGATTCATTAATGAGTGTAAATATTTTAAAGGGAAAATTTTGAGCTCAAATTATGGAGATCTAACCCAATTTGCTCATACAAAATATTTCTCCTTACTGATTTACAGGGTGTTTTATTTAGATTATTAAAAATGAATTTTGTTCATTACTTGAATGCTGCTCTATATTTCTTTATGATATTTGACAGTAAGTTAAAGTAATCTGGGACACATCAAATAATAGTAAACAAGACTTTCTCGCTATCACCAGTGGCGTACGACAGGGGCACGGGAAGAGTTCTTGTTTCCTAAATTCTACGCCACTGGTAGAATTGTCATTTTAGTATAATTTTCCGATTCTTCAATATTTTTTCTGTAAATAAGGCACTCCTGTTTCGTAACGCTAGAGCCACTATTTTTCGAGATATTTAACGTTGAACACATGACTGCGCAATTCTTTTAATTTTTATGTACGAGTCTGTCGGTGTTTTTTTGTCAAAGAATTTTGTCGTAAAGCTTAGAAGCTTCACGACAAAATGGATATACATACACTGACATCAGAAAGGCCATCAAAAAACAAGAGAATCCAACAGAAACATCAAAAAACAACGCCGAAGAATCCAGACAAAAAACAGTACTTCCATACGTAAAAGGAATTACAGATAAAATTGGAAGAGTCTTGAGAAAAAATAACATAACACCAATATTTAAACCTCAGAAAACAATAGCCAATATACTCGGAAACCCGAAAGATAAAATCGGACTAGAAAACCACGGCGTCTATAGCATACCTTGTGCAGAATGCGGCCAAACATATATAGGACAGACGAACAGAAAAATATCAGCAAGAATCCAAGAACATAAAATTTGCGTCAGGAACAAACAAACAACATCAGCCCTATTTCAACATCATCAAGCAACAGGCCACAGAATCGATTTTGACCAATCAAGAGAAATAGCATCCATAGAAAACTACAGGGTCCGTACCATAAGAGAAGCCCTAGAAATAGAGGAATCAGGACAT
This sequence comes from Cynegetis impunctata, assembly GCA_030704885.1. Taxonomy (NCBI): domain Eukaryota; kingdom Metazoa; phylum Arthropoda; class Insecta; order Coleoptera; family Coccinellidae; genus Cynegetis; species Cynegetis impunctata. The sequence continues at coordinate 416,780 of JARQZK010002221.1, forward strand.
CTAAACAAACGAGACCATGCTCTGAATATTCCACTAACTTGGAAAACAATTTTTGAAAACACGATAACGCCTAAAACAACACAAGACGTAAAAACTAACATCGACGAAGAAAATCGAAGCGAAGAAGCGAGGGGGCGGAGCCTATGCAGCGAACCGGCCAATCAGGAAACAGGACCAGCCAATGCCAATAAAACCCGGACACAGTAGTTGCCGTCGAGTCACCAGACGTACAGCAGCACTTGAAAATGCCAAATGAGATTTTGGCGAAACGTCGTGAAACAAACGGTGCTTCTCAGCGCCAACAAAACTTTCGAAAAAATCGGATTGAACCCCGGAATCTTTCTCAGATTCATTCCACCATCCGAGAAAACATACGATATAACATATATATATATATATATATATATATATATATATATATATATATATATATATATATATATATATATATATATATATATATATATATATATATATATATATATATATATATATATATATAGAAGAAGGGTAGTCTTTGCTGACTAGTTAGGATGCAATAAGGATAATAATATTTGGGTATAGCAGCAAGCAAAACGTGTACTCTTATAACACTATATTTCCGATATTTCGACAATGATTATTGTCATCTTCAGGGAAGCTACAAAATAAGCACAAAAGAAAATCAATAAATGCTCCATAACGGCCAACAGCAAAAATACTTACTGTGTCTTTGAGAATGATTGCAAAAGGTGTAAAGATCGAGATACAGCATTATTGATTTTCACAAAACATTATTGATCGAGAACACAGGGGTGATGATCATCAACTGACATTACAAGTTAAAAAGTTAAAATGGTCACAATAAATTAAAATGAAACATAGTTAATTTTGAGGAAATTAAACATTATTGAGTTTAAGTTAAGTTAAAGACTAAAATAATATAATTATCTACTTCGTCATTTCATATTGACTGAAAAAGAGACGCGACCAGCCATCTTGATCAAGAAAGTAGACATAGACAACATCAAACCAGAACCTCCAATGTGAAAATATGATAATTTAGGACCACAGATTGGTCACTGCTAACAAATAAAATAGCCAGGAGTATAGAAGACTCTGAGAAAGAAAGGCAACCTTTCTCTCACTCGACATTTCTTAAATGGATGTTTTTATCTAACTCTAACAAAAAGGAATAAATTTCACTAAGATGATTTAAATCAGTTTTTTTATTTAAGCAATTTTCTGATTGTGAAATGTAAGCCATCTCCATAAACAGTCTCTTAACAGAATTTCTCTCTCTTGTCAATATTTTGGTGTCATTGAAATTCATAATATGTCCTGTAATATTAACATGTTCACTTAAAGCACATCTTTCAGGATGGCACCTACAGTCACTCTTATGTGAGGTAATTCTATCCTTGAGGGCTCTTGACGTCTGACCTACATATAATCTATCACAATTGGAGCATGGGATGCTGTAAACTATATGAGATTGTGAAGTTAAGGGTGTTTTATCCTTTACTTTGGTGAAAATGGAACTTATTGTTAAGACTGTTTTATTGGCAATTTTAATGTGACAAAGAGACCTGAAAATTCGTGACAACCTTTGGGAAACATCAGTGATATAATGAAGTGAGGTGAAGAAAAATTGAGTTTGGGTCGAATCAGCTGCTTCATTGGTAGCTGTTGCAACCTGTGAGACACTTATGTTATTAATTGTATCTTGTACTGACATGGTCGACGTACCAAAAGGATCTTTTTTAATAGAGCAGGAGGATAAGAGTTATCTATAAACAAATCATATAAAATTTTTAAATTCTTCTGATGGAAGCAATTGTCAGAAATACAAAGCACTCGACGCTTCATCTGTTTTACCAAATTAACTTTCATGGATTGTTTATGATACGAGTGGTAATTTAAATATCTTCCACTACTAATGGGTTTTCTATACCAGTCGATGACTATAGTATTATCCCTATTACGATGAAATTTTGTATCCAGAAAGGGAACACTATGTTCCTCATCTTCAAGTTCTATGGTGAACTGTATGAAGGAATCAAAACTATTGAATACGTCAACCACTTCTGTAACTCTGCCAATTGGTAAAGCTACAATTAGATCATCTACATATTTCTTAATAAAGAAAAAATTAAAAGGTAAAACCTGCAAAATCCCATCTAACACGTCATCCATGACATACATTGCGAGAATAGGACTAATCTTTGCACCCATAGGTGTTCCAAAAATCTGTTTATAAAATTTTTCATTAAATGAAAAATAAGTATTTTTAAACAAAAAGGTTATTAATTGAAAAAAAGTTTCCTTATCAATACCACAATGAGTGCTAACACGACCCCATCTTTTATCAATTGCTCGTAAGCATAAATCTAAGTAAACATTATTGAATAATGAGACAACATCCAAACTTGCCAAAACGTAACCATCAGGTAGCTTCATCCCATTAAAAACCGCCGACACCTCAAAAGAATCTTTGATATAATAATTATTACTATAATCATAAGCAGCAGTCAGAATGTCTGTCAAGAAAGATGCCAAGGCTTCTGTGGGAATACCAACAGAAGAAATAATCGGTCTAGTTGATAAAATAGGTTGAAAATGAATTTTAGGTAATGCATAGAACTTTGGACAAACACCATTATATGTTGTAAGTTTCTTCTTTTGAGAAACATCTATTTGATTCGAGTTAAATAATTTTTTGATTAATTGATTGCATTTCGTTTGGATTTGAGAAGTTGGATGAAATGCAATCAATTAATCAAAAAATTATTTAACTCGAATCAAATAGATGTTTCTCAAAAGAAGAAACTTACAACATATAATGGTGTTTGTCCAAAGTTCTATGCATTACCTAAAATTCATAAACCTATTTTATCAACTAGACCGATTATTTCTTCTGTTGGTATTCCCACAGAAGCCTTGGCATCTTTCTTGACAGACATTCTGACTGCTGCTTATGATTATAGTAATAATTATTATATCAAAGATTCTTTTGAGGTGTCGACGGTTTTTAATGGGATGAAGCTACCTGATGGTTACGTTTTGGCAAGTTTGGATGTTGTCTCATTATTCAATAATGTTTACTTAGATTTATGCTTACGAGCAATTGATAAAAGATGGGGTCGTGTTAGCACTCATTGTGGTATTGATAAGGAAACTTTTTTTCAATTAATAACCTTTTTGTTTAAAAATACTTATTTTTCATTTAATGAAAAATTTTATAAACAGATTTTTGGAACACCTATGGGTGCAAAGATTAGTCCTATTCTCGCAATGTATGTCATGGATGACGTGTTAGATGGGATTTTGCAGGTTTTAAGTTTTAATTTTTTCTTTATTAAGAAATATGTAGATGATCTAATTGTAGCTTTACCAATTGGCAGAGTTACAGAAGTGGTTGACGTATTCAATAGTTTTGATTCCTTCATACAGTTCACCATAGAACTTGAAGATGAGGAACATAGTGTTCCCTTTCTGGATACAAAATTTCATCGTAATAGGGATAATACTATAGTCATCGACTGGTATAGAAAACCCATTAGTAGTGGAAGATATTTAAATTACCACTCGTATCATAAACAATCCATGAAAGTTAATTTGGTAAAACAGATGAAGCGTCGAGTGCTTTGTATTTCTGACAATTGCTTCCATCAGAAGAATTTAAAAATTTTATATGATTTGTTTATAGATAACTCTTATCCTCCTGCTCTATTAAAAAAGATCCTTTTTGGTACGTCGACCATGTCAGTACAAGATACAATTAATAACATAAGTGTCTCACAGGTTGCAACAGCTACCAATGAAGCAGCTGATTCGACCCAAACTCAATTTTTCTTCACCTCACTTCATTATATCACTGATGTTTCCCAAAGGTTGTCACGAATTTTCAGGTCTCTTTGTCACATTAAAATTGCCAATAAAACAGTCTTAACAATAAGTTCCATTTTCACCAAAGTAAAGGATAAAACACCCTTAACTTCACAATCTCATATAGTTTACAGCATCCCATGCTCCAATTGTGATAGATTATATGTAGGTCAGACGTCAAGAGCCCTCAAGGATAGAATTACCTCACATAAGAGTGACTGTAGGTGCCATCCTGAAAGATGTGCTTTAAGTGAACATGTTAATATTACAGGACATATTATGAATTTCAATGACACCAAAATATTGACAAGAGAGAGAAATTCTGTTAAGAGACTGTTTATGGAGATGGCTTACATCTCACAATCAGAAAATTGCTTAAATAAAAAAACTGATTTAAAACATCTTAGTGAAATTTATTCCTTTATGTAAGTGTTAGATTAAAAACATCCATTTAAGAAATGTCGAGTGAGAGAAAGGTTGCCTTTCTTTCTCAGAGTCTTCTATACTCCTGGCTATTTTATTTGTTAGCAGTGACCAATCTGTGGTCCTAAATTATCATATTTTCACATTGGAGGTTTTGGTTTGATGTTGTCTATGTCTACTTTCTTGATCAAGATGGCTGGTCGCGTCTCTTTTTCAGTCAATATGAAATGACGAAGTAGATAATTATATTATTTTAGTCTTTAACTTAACTTAAACTCAATAATGTTTAATTTCCTCAAAATTAACTATGTTTCATTTTAATTTATTGTGACCATTTTAACTTTTTAACTTGTAATGTCAGTTGATGATCATCACCCCTGTGTTCTCGATCAATAATGTTTTGTGAAAATCAATAATGCTGTATCTCGATCTTTACACCTTTTGCAATCATTCTCAAAGACACAGTAAGTATTTTTGCTGTTGGCCGTTATGGAGCATTTATTGATTTTCTTTTGTGCTTATTTTGTAGCTTCCCTGAAGATGACAATAATCATTGTCGAAATATCGGAAATATAGTGTTATAAGAGTACACGTTTTGCTTGCTGCTATACCCAAATATTATTATCCTTATATATATATATATATATATATATATATATATATATATATATATATATATATATATATATATATATACTTAAAGTAAACATTTGGATTAACTTTTTATGAATAGCTAGCTACTTATTACAGATACCATATTTGCTTTGATAGGTTTAGAAAATGCTTCGCCAACTGATTGGAGGAAGCGAGTGGAATGAGGCACTAGGCAAACGAAAGATATATTGTTTTCTTTACATGAAGCCAAAACCGTATCATTAAAGTGAGAAGCTGAATTTTCCCCTATTAGTATTTTCCTGCCTTCCAATCGCTCAGCATGAGGAAGAAATGATGAACAGAGCCAATCTTTGAATGTTATATATAGTATCAATCCAATCATGAGAAGTTTCGTACTCTCTTGTAAATGACATATTAGATGACTTTTCATGGATTGAAAATCAAAAGTTTTGAGAAAGTCATGAATTTCATGACGAAACGTAAACTGCTCAATAAACTCATTTTTCTGATTCAAATGGCCTGTTATTGCTGAAAAAACATAAGTAAATAACAATACGATGCAGGCAAAAATAATTCAAATATATATATATATATATATATATATATATATATATATATATATATATATATCAGAATTCTTCGTGTTAGACACGTCCGTGACAATAAAATAAAGTAACCTAGGACGTATTTTATTAATTACTTTGAAACATTAATAAAATCGATTCTCCAAACATAAATTGCCTGTCATTGCTGAAAATAAATATAAGTAGATATATATATATATATATATATATATATATATATATATATATATATATATATATATATATATATATATATATATATATTATATATATATATATATATATATATATATATATATATATATATATATATATATATATATATATATATATATATATATATATATATTATATATATATATATATATATATATATATATATATATATATATATATATATATATATATATATATATATATATATTTATATTTCTGTATAATGCACTGTAATAGTCGATAAAGTACAATAGTCTATTATTTTGTTGGGATGATACGACAAAAAGGTAAAGAAAATTATATATTTTATGAATAAATTTTATAATATCGTGAAACACCTAATTCCATTTTGAAGAATTATTTCGAAGTTGAAGTTAAATTTCGTTGTAACGATGTTTGAAATATTCATAATTTTCCTTAGTTCTGAAAAATATATACGGCATAATCAAAATTTATGTCTTGATATGTCAGTTCTGAGAATGACTTTTCAGGGTAACATCAGTCCCATAAATATATTTTCTACATTAGTGCACGGAAAAGTCGAGCTCGAACAAAATGTACCTATAGAACTCGTTTGCATAAACAATTTCTTTGTGAAACTCATGACTAATTTAAAACGACGAAAATATCTTGCGGTTATGACAGTTTTCGTTGGAAAACTCTTCTCCTCATTTTGCATTTTTATTGCCACCTCTCGGTGAAATTTATTATTGAGCTGATGTTCCGGACGAGCACTTTTTGTAATTTTTCTTTGTTGGATGATCTTCATAGTAATTTCTTCTTAGCTACCGAAGCATGCTCAACTCTATTTCATAGTATTCAACATAACGATCTTATTTGATATTTCTACGATATTTTAGATTGAATAGAGTCATTGATATTTCTTTCTGTAAAAAACAATAAGTTTTAGTAAACATTCAGCGGGCCGAATATTCAAGTACTAATAAAAATACTATTTGCCAGAACACGACATGAGTTATTCATACAAATGTATCATTAAATACTTCTTAAATTTTATACTATAGATGACTTTTGCAATGCTTCATATTTTGTGATAAACTGGAATGAACAAATATTGAAACGTTAGTAAAATGACTTATTTATGTTTATTTAAAACCCATTTATTTTTCATGAAATCCTGGTGAGTTGATTTTACATGGAACTCTAAAACAATTTTTCTCATTTCTTTGTTGTAAGCAATCAAGTGTCTATATATTACGAGTTTTGAATCTCGAGGGAATGAACTTCTGGAAACTTCAAATTAATTACTCTAAAATTTTGTCTCTTCAGCTTTGTCGAACGTGTTTCTTAGACAGAATATAGAAACTTTTGCGCTACTTATTCCAAACTTCAAAATACGTTTTATTCTAGAAAATGATACCTTATGCAAGGAGGTGGTATGATTTAGTGAGTAATTTGAAAAAAATACATGTTGTTCTCTTCAGGTTATGAGAGAGTAACTTGAAACTGCAGGTTGCTGAAAATTTCAGAAGAGAGCTAATAGACTGAAAGGGTATACGAGATGAATGAAAATATTGTCAGATTGAAAATATTTCTTTTTTTCACATACTTACTTTTTATTACAAAATTAAAGGCGAACGATACAATTATGGACCTATTCATAAAACACGAATGGAATCACTACTTCAAGAATTTACTAACATTTTTACATTTAGACAGGCATATTGGAAAAAATTATCATGAAGCAATATATTGATAGTTCCATCATTTCTTATAAATAAAGTGCTGATTGACGCTTCGGTAGCCCAGCGGTATGGTGTATCGCTTGTGAGCCGAGGATTGTGGGTTCGAGTCCCACCTTGATCTTGGGTAATGACTCAGTTTCAAACCTATTGGCCGGTTGAAACCGGCCTAAAACTGTAGGCCCCTCGAGATGAAAAAAAAAAACAGTGCAGATTCAAAATAATGCTAATAATTTATCTAACTGAAAGATATTAATTTACATATTGGCATCGAATGAATATATATATGTATATATATGTAAATATATATATATATATATATATATATATATATATATATATATATATATATATATATATATATATATATATATATATATATATGTTCAGAAAGATTTCCGCGGTCGGAAGTATTCGAAAAACTTGGTTCTTGGAATGAACCACGTAAAAGATTTGAAATATCTCGACGTTTAGGCTCCTTTTGCGAAGCCATCTTCAAGGAATGGTCAACTGAGTCAGTTGACTCTGAAGAGTAGGCAGGTTGAGACTTTAGAGTTGACAGGAAGCAGTACGGTTAGTGGAGTAGGCAGGTTGAGTGAGATCACGCAATCGTATTGTTTCCGATTCCTCCTAATTCGAATCGTGGAGTAGGCAGATTGAGGCCACGATTCTGAATTATTTCCCTTCTAATTCTTCTGAAGATGGCTTCGCAAAAGGAGCCGAAACGTAGAGATTTTTCAAATCTTTCACGCGGTTCATTCCGTGAACCAAGTTTTTCATATATATATATATATATATATATATATATATATATATATATCAGGGGCGGCTAGTCAAAGGAGGCTAAGGAGGCTAAGCCTCCTCAAAAATATTCCGTGTATCACTAATATATTATATATTATATTGAATAGTCAGCATTCAGCATATTCATATTAATCAAAATCATATTATTTTATGCACCTACCTTCCTTTCAACCTACATTATATAATATAATTTATTAATTAAGATAGAAGGTATTTACATTTACTGCATTTCATTCATTTCAAGATTTGTGGCAACGCTGCGGTAAGCTTAGAAAGGACGAAAGGTATATTCTCAACGTTCATTATGCCTGCCACAGAAAAGCAAACTCACACCACTCAAAAACAGAATACTGTATTGCAATAGTAGAGCAAAACACATGTAAATGGCAACACGGATAGGAACCCAGTTCCGGCCAATCACAACTATAGAATTTGTTGCCTGACATCGAGTCAATTTCGTTGGAAATCGTAATGTGTCGTAATTCGCTAATGGCCGCCAGAAAGAGTTCGCGTATTGTGTAAAAATGAGTTTCATTACTGAATCTGAAGTTAATTTCAAAAATTTCAATGGTGACCTAGTGGAATATTTGTTATCCCATAACTTTAGTGCTCTAAGTTATGAGGATAAAGTTTTAATAAAAACAGTGAGACCTACCCCTGAATTGAAGAATTTGGTGCAACGTAACAGAAAACAAAACCACGGTTTCAATACAAAGAATTACGAGAGGAATCCTTGCCTAACCGGATCACAGGTAAAAAATAAATTATTTTGTTGGCAGTGTTTACTTTTTACTAGTGAAAATGTCTCTGTTTGGGGCCGCTTAGGATTTGACGATTTAAAAAATTCATCACGTTCTTTGGAAAGGCACGAAAAATCCCAAGAACATGTCGTGTCGCGGATCAAATTTAAAATGTTTGGAAAAAAAAACATTATTAATGTTATTGATACAGCACGTGTTCAAGAGTTAGAAAAATACAACGAAAAACTTAAGGAAAACAGAGAAATATTGGAGAAACTGGTCGACATTATATTATTTTTATGTCGCCAAGATATAGCGATTAGGGGACAAGATGAAACAGACGAATCTAGCAATAAGGGAAATTTTAAGGAACTCCTTGATCTATTTTGCAAATATGACGAAAAGCTGTATAATTTCATGAACAACGCTACAGTTTTCTCCGGAACCTCAAAAACAACTCAAAACGAAATTATAAACTCTGCTTCCTAGGTTTTGGAAACTTTTATCGAAAATGAACTTAAAAATGTTAATTTTTTTTCCTGGCAAGTAGATGAGACAACTGACATTAGCTGTAAATCGCAGTTGTCGATAATATGCAGGTTCGGAGAAGATGGAACATTATTTGAGAGATTTTTAGGTTTTCATGATGTCAGTTCTGGAAGGTCTGCCAACGATTTATTCGATTTTTTAAATGAGAAATTTTCGAAGTTTAATTTTCAATCTAAACTTATAGCACAAACCTATGACGGCGCAGCGGTTATGGCTGGCCATTTAAACGGTCTACAAACAAAAATTAAATCTGTTGCTCCTCAAGCTATTTTTACACATTGTTATGCACATTACCTGAATTTGGTTTTAAGTAACGCTTGTAGTTCTATAAGGCAAGTTAGAATTTTTTTTTCAAATTTATCTGCATTTTCAACATTTTTTTCAAAATCAACAACGCGCACAAAATTTCTAGATGCAATAGTAGGTAACAGAATTCCAAGTAACGCACCAACTAGGTGGAATTTTACTTCAAGAGCTATCTTTACTATACACAATAATAAGGATAAAATTTTAGAGGCTCTTAATTCTATAGTTGAAAGTGAGGAATTTTTCACCGATAAAGTAACTTTAAATACCGCACGCGGATTAATATCTTACTTACAAGATAAGGAATTTATATATTTTTTAAACATCTTTAGATTAATTTTGTAACAAACAGAAATAGTTTTTCAAATCTTACAGCACAAGTTTTCAGATGTGATTTACTCACGAAATCGGCTCAAGTTTCTTTTAGAGAAAATTTCATAATTTCGTGCAGAAGTTTATTTCAAAAAACTATTTTCTGTATTTCAAACGACTGATGATACTACTCAATTTAGCCCAAAACGAAAGAAATTCAGTTTCGCAGATATGGAGCTTCACTATAAGCAAATATTTTATGAAATTTTGGATACTATTAGGGGTCAAATAGAAATAAGGTTCTCTGATTTGAAAGAACTGCATTTCTTCGAATTACTCAATAAAAATTTGTTTACCGGATTTTCGGCTAATTTTCCAGATAACCTTTTGGAAAATTTATGTCAAAAATACACTTTTTTTGATAAGGTGACCCTAAAGAGTGAACTGTGTGTTATTTATAATGACAATGAAATTTTGGGGCAAAATGAAAATCATGTCATGACTATTAAATACCTTTTTGATAATGATTTGAATCAAGATTTACCCCAAGTTTATAAACTCTTATGTCTAATTGTTTCTATCCCGGTGACATCGGCTTCCGTAGAGAGCTCGTTTTCCACTCTTAAGAGAATTAAAACTTATTTACGAAATTCAATGAGCCAGGATCGTTTGAAAAATATTAGTTTGTTGTCTATTGAAAAGGAATTGGTAAAACTTATGGCGAAAGACAAAAAATTTTATGAGGATATTATAGATCATTTTGCTAACGTTAAAGATCGCAGAATCCCGGTAATCTTCAAAAATATATAACTTTTTATTTGCTGTCCCACACATATTTTGCACATTTTATTTTTCACAGGTTTTGTTTGTGGTACTAGATACTTTATTACTTAGTATTATACCAAACAATTCGTTGTTCCTTGTAAAAATCTTAAAAGAATTTATTTTTTGTTTGATTTTATGCAAACATTATTTTTTATTTAGAGTTTCTGCCTTGGCATTGGCATCTATGCAGGAATTATAAAAAATAGATGTCTATGCCAAAGAATTTATTTAAATTTTTTTTTAGGTCTAAATGTATATTTTATTATTTTATTTTATTTTTATTTTGTTTTTCTTTTATGACAAGAATTTTATTTTAATCTATTTTTGGGAGGGTCCTATTTTATTTTTGGCAAGAAAAAACTCTCACCTCCCCGTCGGTTCTTGCTGGGCAACAATTGATTAATTCTTCGAATAAGTAACAAATTTGTTGAGTAGGTAGGTAGGTACCTATTTTGTGATAGAAAAAAAAATATGATGAATTGATTAATTGGCTGAGAAGAGTTTTTGTGAATATTATAAATAGGAGTTGTAGGTCTCAAGGTATACACTCGAAAGTGAAAACAATTTTTTTCCAAACAAATCAATAGCTTAGGGTGCTTGTTTTACTTTGATTCTAAATTATAAGGCGGTTGACCTTGAAATCCTAAAAATTTTCGCCTATGGTGTATTTTTTAACACCTCTTGTAGCCTCCTCAAACCAAAACCTCACGAGCCGCCACTGATATATATATATATATATATATATATATATATATATATATATATATATATATATATATATATATATATATATATATATATATATATATATATATATATATATATATTATATATATTGTAAATAATTCTTTTATTGGGTTTTCTGGTTCAGTTAAAACAGAAGTTAAAATAGTAACCGAAACATTATTAGAACAATTTCAACATCATTTCTGTTTTAACTGAACCAGAAAACACAATAAAAGAATTATTTACAATATAAATAAGATGATTCATGAGTCAGATACATATTCAAATATATATATATATATATATATATATATATATATATATATATATATATGTATATATATATATATAAATATATATATAGGGTGTCCCGGATCAAAGATTTCCTTTGATATGTTTTTTAAACAAAAATACAGAAAAAGGTTAATTTTTATTTGAGGGAGATATCCATTCACATTATTACTTGTTTTGTAATTGCAATTTCAGTAGATATTAACTTTTTATATTTTAAATGACAATATAAAAAATGTGATACATTGTATGAAAACTATTTTGATACTTATTCTGTATTTTTATAGAAATTTTTATTTTATTTTGATACATTTGAAACTTCGATGCCCGAAGTCTCAACTGCATGCCACCTGAGCATTCGACAGAGAAGGATCGGTTATTAAAGTTTCAAATGTGTTTGTTGGAAGTATAATATATTGTCATTGTTAAACATAAGTTATTACTTGAAATTGGGTAAACCCTTATTGTAAATGCGGCGATGACGCTCTAAGGTTATTACGAAAGATAGATTAGAGAAGGCTCAAAATCCAGCCGAAGAATATCAAACCTTATTAAAAATAAAATATATAACAGAAACAAGGCCAACGAATCGAGAAAAATCAAATAGAATATATATATATATATATATATATATATATATATATATATATATATATATATATATATATATATATATATATATATATATATATATATATATATATATATATATATGAAATGAAGTGAACTAGGACATTTATTTGAAACTAATCAAACAAACCTCCTAGCGGAGCTGGTTATACGAGTTCACGAAACATCGAAATGTCTCCATATACCTCAGGATGGTGTATGTTAGAAACATTAAGTTGTTTATCACAATCAATGGAAATGATAGACAGTCTGTTTCGCCCTTATTTGGGGCTCATCAGTATCATCTATCCATCGAAAGTGATAACCAACCAAATATTTCTAACGGCGTTATATTTTCCTTCCAGTGACTATATGGCATATAAATATGACATAGCGCCACCAGTCGGAAACAAATGAACCACATCCTACAGATAGAAGAAAATATTTCGGCAACGAGAACTCGTACGTCCTGACACCCGAAGGTGGTTACTATAATCGCTAAGCAAGAGTAAAGTTGATACATCCATTCGATGTAATTCAACATTCACACGCCGCAAGTAACAAGCGCTCCAATTTTATACCTTTTACAGGTAGCAAATGAATAGAAAACAGAATTCTTCGTGTTAACGATACACGTTCGTGGCAATAAAATGAAGTGAACTAGGACATTTATTTGTCTGTTCTCTATATATATATATATATATATATATATATTTATATTAATGTGTTGAGATATTGGACTAACAGTTTTATGATTGTTAAGTCACTCTCATATTTTTCATTTTCCAAGCTTTCGAAACCTATATTTGTTTCTTCCTCAGGGTAATTACAATAAAACATAACTTTTCAATATAATCACTTGAACATCCTCAAAAACAATCAGGATATTAATCACAAAACAATGTTAGTCTGGTATCCTGAGTTCAACTGCAAGACAACACACGTGCATAAATGATATTGAAACAGTGTGAATTATTTGCTCTGTTCGTTTTACAGAATTTTTTTTGTTGAAAAATAAGACTGATTGACGTCTATATCGTTTCGTATCTACTTTGATGTTGTCTGTGAAAATATGTAATTGTAATCTGACATTCGGGGTAAGTGTTGTTTGTTTTTGAGAATTAATAAAGAAAGACTTAGCAATAATAAAACTATAAGTCGAAATCACACACTAATTACTATTAATAGTATAGATATATATATATATATATATATATATATATATATATATATATATATATATATATATATATATATATATATATATATATATACATATATATATATATATATATATATATATATATATATATATATATATATATAACTATATATCAACTTCATGCAACTTCCGGTTTCACCGGAAGTGAAATAAACTTTCTATTTTTAAATGGGATACCTGGTATCTTTTCAGTTTTTTCGTCTCCATATGACATTTAGAGTACAACCATGTATCATTTGTTGCTTTTTGTAACCGTTTTATTTTTTCTTCAAAATAAATTTCCATTCTAGAGGGCTATAGATGCGTTCAAATGAATAATTTCGGTCCTTAAATGGCCCTGTTTATCGTCCTGTGACGTAGATTTGTGGGCGTGGCTTCGGACTTATTTTGTTTCAGTTGTGTTGGTCACAGGCAAATATTATTTTAATTTCAATAAGATTCTTCATTTAAAGAAAGTTCTAAGGTTATGGAATTTCAGGTTTTTATCGAAATTTTTCTTTCAACCTAATACCTAGAGTGCGGTATCAAATTAATCGTAATAAAATTATCTTTTTTTTAACCTGACGAGCCACCATGTTGCCATTTGAAAAAAATAGTAATAAAAGTTTTAAAATCAAACGTCACATAGCTGAAACATTTTGATCGAAAACAGAGAAGTTGTATTTTAACATAAATTTTAGGACCGAAATTAGTTATTTGAACGCATCCATGGCCATCTAGAATAAAAATTTATTTCGAAAAAAAAAAAATAAAAAACGGTTACAAAAAGTAACATATGATACATGGTTGTATTCTTAATGTCATATGGAGACAAAAAACTGAAAACATACTCTCATTTAAAAATCGAAAGATTATGTCACTTCCGGTGAAACCGGAAGTTGCATGAAGTTGAATTACTTGTCAAAAATGCAGTTTTATGCATTAAACAGATCCTCTAAATTTCGTGTCATTATCTCTGAAAACAAAAAAGTTATAAGGGCGAGCTACCTTCCGTGAAAACCCGGTATATTATATATATATATATATATATAAATATATATATATATATATATATATATATATATATATATATATATTTGAGTTGTTGTTGCCTGTAAACTATTTTTAACTCTTTGATAATTATTAGCAATAACAGGCTTGGTGAATCTCAAAGATAGAATATGCCCAAATTTTGATGCAATTTTCACCACTCTGTACAATATTGATATATGTGTATATATATATATATATATATATATATATATATATATATATATATATATATATATATATATATTATATTTTGATAATTATTAGCAATAACAGGCTTGTTGAATCTCAAAAAACTCGATTTTATTAAAAAGTTAAATGAAATCGAGTTTTTTGAGATTCAACAAGCCTGTTATTGCTAATAATTATCAAGAGATCAGAAATAGTTCACAGGCAACAACAATTCGAATGAAATATTATATATATATATATATATATATATATATATATATATATATATATATATATATATATATATATATATATATATAGCTACGGGGGTTTTTTGAAAAATTGCTCAAAACTATTTGATCTCAAAAAGTATAATTTTTACAAAAAATTGGTAAGAGAAAAATTTTTTGCATTTTGAACGTTCTTCAAGGTGGGCTTCGTCTAGTATTCGAGATATCACATTCAACTTTTTTGTTTTAAATACGGACCTGCATTTTTCATTCGAATTTTAGAAACACTTTTTATTTCTGATTTCAACGATGTATCACATGTCCATATTCGTTTGTATTTAAATGGTAAAAAACTAGTATTTAAGTTTTTTGGCACTTTCTTCATTTCATCATAGGTTTAATCATAGAGCAAAGAGATACAATTGCTTATAAAAGCCTATGATCCGTAACACATGTGTCAAAGTAAGTTTAAACCAACATGGTAGCGTTTTTCAATAGCGAAAAATTAGATTTATTTTTTTGCTATGCAAAAGCATTTCGAAGTGCTGAAAGAGCTGAAATGTATAAAAATTCGTACCCTGAAAGGCGCTTACCGAATAGAATAATTTTGACAAGGCTAGAGCGAAATTTGCTACTATACGGATCATTTAATGATCCTTCAGAATAGGGAACAACTGTAACGGCAGAGACTGGGAAATATGAAGCAAATGCATTAGGTATGTATCATCCACTTTGAATTTTGGCAAAAGTAATTTAAAAAAATAAAGAAGTTTCAAGGTTTATTACATAACTTGAATTTAAGTAAATGGTGAAAAGTTTGAATGTTTAAAAACTTGATAAACAGTTTCTTTCATTACACGCTGCAACAGTCTGTATATGTTATTAAAATAGGCAATTGTTTTATTGGTAGTCTAAGCCACCTCTCATGTTCCCATTTTTTTTTAAACTCAATACAACTTAAATTTTGGCTTTTTATCATTAAAACGCAAAGAAATATGAACATGTGATACATCGTTAAAATCAGAAAAAAAGTTTTTTCGAGAAATGGAATAAAAAATACAGGTCCGTATTCAAAAAATTAACTTGATGGTAATATCTCGAAAACTAGACGAACCAAATTTCCTTGAAAAATACCAAATTGAAGATTGTCTAAAAAGCATAAATTTTCCTGTTCACAAATTTTTTGTAAAAATTATACTTTTTGAGAATATTCAATCAAATAATTTTGAGCAATTTTTCGAAAAACCCCCGTAGTTTGAGATTTTTGAATTTTTATTTTTCAAATATGAAATTAGATTTTCAATGTCCTCCAAAAACTGCACATTTTGTCTAATTTGACCAACCTTGTAGTTCTCATAATTACCGAGATAGCAATCAATAGTGGCCCATGGCAATTAGGACAATCTGTATAAATATATCTATATATATATATATATATATATATATATATATATATATATATATATATATATATATATATATATATATATATATATATATATATATATTTTTCAATATGAATGAGTTACTCATTGTTTTTCATTGGGCGAAAAACGAGTTCAAAGGATTATTCGAGTGAAATAATTTATTTCCAACTTACCAAGTAAGTTAAGAGGATGTGAAACAGCATAACACCTTCGAATTTCCAGAAATACTCTAAGCTTACTGAACAAAATTATAGGGGTATTAGTAATGAGTCTGTTTGTGTTCATTCCACAAAACAATAATACCTAAAAGCTGAATTCATCTCGGTTTCGGAATGACAGCTTCATTCATAAAATAGAGCATATTATATAATTTGATTATTTATTCGTGTTATGAATCAACAAAATAGATATATTTTGTATTCAAAACAATTATAATTCAAAATGAATTCTTCTAATATTTACTACATTATACTATCCTGAGATTACCAAATGAAATAGAATCGACGCATAGTGTACATAAAATTTCATACTTATTTTAAAATTAACACAAATTTATATCTATAATAATTCGATAGTTGACTGATGCCAATATTGCATAATATTTATTGACACTAGTACTTAATTATAAAGTAAATTAAAATAACTCTTTATTCAAAAATCTATCAAACAGAAAAACGAAGGAACCAAATATGGAAAATCTTTAGATACAAACAAGTTGAAAGAAAGAAAAATTTATCAGAGAAAAATAAAGCATAACAAAATCAAGAAATATGAAGTTAATGTGAATACGAACGAAAAATGAAACAATGAATAGATTAGTCTACTTGCCATCTTTCCACGAAAAATATTTTTCAGAACAAATATGTTCTGAAAGCATAATTTAAAAGAAAAACTCTATTTTGTAAATATGATGAAAAAAATTATGAAAAATATTGATCTTGAAAATACTAATAATAACTTCATTATTATCTCCGAACATTTCAAATGAACAAGAATAAACAATAAATAAGAACTATAATCTTTATATAATGTTATTCGCAAATCAATGCATATATATATATATATATATATATGTATATATATATATATATATATATATATATATATATATATATATATATATATATATATATATATATATATATATATATATATATATATATATAGGTATATATATATATATATATATATATATATATATATATATATATATATATATATATATATATATATAGTATATATATATATATATATATATATATATATATATATATATATATATATATATATATATATATATATATATTATATTGAATAGTCAGCATTCAGCATATTCATATTAATCAAAATCATATTATTTTATGCACCTACTTTCCTTTCAACCTACATTATATAATGGTATTTACATTTACTGCATTTCATTCATTTCAAGATTTGTGGCAACGCTGCGGAGGCTTAAAAAGGTATATTCTCAACGTTCATTATGCCTGCCACAGAAAAGCAAACAACGGTGCGAATACTGCCAATGAATACTTCATTGCAATAGAAAAGCAAAACACATGTAAATGGCAACACCGATGGAGCCTGAGACTCACACAATCTCGACCAATCACAACTATAGAATTTCGGGTAAAATCGAGTGAATTCGTTGTAAATTAATTTAATCGTAGTGTGATCGTAGTGACTAATGGCCGAAAACAGCTTGTTTACTTATATTGCTCGCGTATTGTTTTAAAATGAGTTTGGTTACTGAAGTTAATATCAAAAATTTCAATGGTGACTTAGTGGAATATTTGTTATCCCATAACTTTAGTGCACTAAGTCATGAGAATAAAGTTTTGATAAAAACATGCGACCTACCCCTGAATTCAACAATTTGGTGCAGCGTAACAGAAAACAAAACCGCGGTTTCAATACAAGAAATTATGAGAGACATCCTTGCCTAACCGGATCACAGGTAAAAAATAAATTATTTTGTTGGCAGTGTTTACTTTTTACTAGGGAAAATGTCTCTGTTTGGGGCCGTTTAGGATTTGAGGATTTGATTCTATAGTTGAAAGTGAGGAATTTTTCACCGATAAAGTAACTTTAAATACCGCACGCGGATTAATATCTTACTTACAAGATAAGGAATTTATATATTTTTTAAACATCTTTAAATTAATTTTTGAACAAACAGAAATAGTTTTTCAAATCTTACAGCACAAGTTTTCAGATTTAAGTTACCCACGAAATCGGCTCAAGCTTCTTTTGGAAAAAATTTCAGAATTTCGTGCAGCGGTTTATTTTGAAAAACTATTTTCTGTATTTCAAACTATTGATGATACGACTCAATTTAGCCCAAAACGAAAGAAATTCAGTTTCGCAGATATGGAGCTTCACTATAAGCAAATATTTTATGAAATTTTGGATACTATTAGGGGTCAAATAGAAATAAGGTTCTCTGATTTGAAAGAACTGCATTTCTTCGTCTTACTCAATAAAAATTTGTTTACCGCATTTTCGGCTAATTTTCCAGATAACCTTTTGGAAAATTTATGTCAAAAATACACTTTTTTTGACAAGGTGGCCCTAAAAAGTGAACTGTGTTGTTTATAATGACAATGAAATTTTGGGGCAAAATGAAAATCATGTGATGACTATTAAATACCTTTTTGATAATGATTTGAATTAAGATTTACCCCAAGTTTATAAACTCTTATATCTAATTATTTCTATCCCGGTGACATCGGCTTCCGTAGAGCGCTCGTTTTCCACTCTTGAGAGAATTAAAATTTATTTACGAAATTCAATGAACCAGGATCGTTTGAAAAATTTTAGTTTGTTGTCTATTGAAGGGGAATTGGTGAAACTTTTGGCGAAAGACAAAAAATTTTATGAGGATATTATAGATCATTTTGCTAACGTTAAAGATCGCAGAATCCCGCTAATCTTCAAAAATATATAATAACTTTTTATTTGCTCTCACCAGCTGTCCCACACATATTTTGTATATTTTATTTTTCACAGGTTTTGTTTGTGGTACAAAGTACTTTATTATTTAGTATTATACCATATAATTCGTTGTTCCTTGTAAAAATCCTCAAAGAATTTATTTTTTGTTTAATTTTATGTAAACATTATTTTTTATTTAAGGCTTCTGCCTTGGCATTTACATCTATGCAGGAATTATAAAAAAATAGATGTCTATGCCAAAGAATTTATTAAAATTTCTTTGTTTAGGACTAGATGTATATTTTATTATTTTATTTTGTTGTTATTTCATTTTTATTTTGTTTCTTTAAATTATAAGGCAGTTGACCTAGAAATCCTAAAAATTTTCGCCTATGGTGTATTTTTTCACACCTCTTGTAGCCTCCTCAAACTAAAACCTCACGAGTCGCCACAGATATATATATATATATATATATATATATATATATATATATATATATATATAAAGATATATATATATATACTTATATATATATATATATATATATATATATATATATATATATATATATATATATATATATATATATATATATATATATATATATATATATATATATATATATATATATATATATATATATATATATATATATATATATATATTATATATATATATATATATATATATATATATATATATATATTATATTTATATATGTTTTACCTATTATTTAGTATTTTATTATATGTTAGAATTTTTGTTGAGATTTCTAGGTGAATATCTAACTGTTGTTCGAAATTATTTACAGTAATATTTTTCAATCTCTTCAAATAGAAGATTCCTCAACAAGTAAAACAATTCTGGCATGAGACTTCACTTAGAAGTTGAATAGCTGTCCAAAAAAATGTTATTGATAGTTCTGGATCTAGAAGCTGAATTGTTAATGTTTGTTCAAGATACAAAATCTGAACATTTTCATGATACCCGTTGACTATTAAAATAAGCATTTTTTGCTGATATTTTTGACCATTTGAATATTTTATATAAGAGTCTCCAAACTAGAGAAGAAATCATCCCATCGGTGAAGGATAAACTAAAAGAATTCCTCAGGAATGTTCGTTAGTGGTCAGAGTATTTACAAAATAGGTAATGGGTATTTTTCTAATGTTCAGAAGTTTGGCGAAGAAATTGCAGAGTGTCAATCATTAGTAGTAAGTTCTTACATTCCTTGTAAGCTTTAATTTGGAATAAAAACTGTTACTTTACAGAACTGGAATATGAAGCTGGCATTGGGCAAATCCTAAATCGTTCTTTGGATATGTCAGTACAACTGACCGATCTGTCATCCATTAAAATGAAAGAAAATTTTATAGGTTCAGCTTATGACGTTATACTCATGATGGAATTTCGAAAACGATTGACATTATCTTGATGAGGAAAAGAGAAAAATATTTACGACTGGCAAGAGAAGCTCTCAAATTGTTATTGCCATGCGCCACTTGCTAGCTATGTCAAATGAAGTTCTTTTTAATGGTTAATATAAAAATATGCTTCGAATTTTAAACCTATTTGATTGTAAATGTCTCAAAAATACAGTCACGATTTAGCAGTTCATTAATAAATGAACTTTTCACTGAAAATGTACAGGACGCTGTATATTGCTGTATGGAGACCCTTGCTTTTTACCTGGCTTGCGACCTAGACCCCGTAAACTTGGTGACCCACAGGATGAAAATCATGGATATACAGTATACGTTTTCGCGATATCTCGCCTTCTGCAGTATTAAATTCACACATATAAAAATTAAGAAACGAATAAATCACCAAGTTAAAAAGCATTTTCTTTTGGGGTCGCACATTTTCAAATAAAAGATCAGATACCTTTAGACCAAAACGAAAGAAATTCAGTTACGCAGATATGGAGCTTCACTATAAGCAAATATTTTATGAAATTTTGGATACTTTTAGGGGTCAAATAGAAATAAGGTTCTCTGATTTGAAAGAACTGCATTTCTTCGACTTACTCAATAAAAATTTGTTTACCGGATTTTCGGCTAATTTTTCAGATAACCTTTTGGAAAATTTATGTCAAAAATACACCTTTTTTGTTAAGGTGGCCATAAAAAGTGAACTCTTTGTTGTTTATAATGACAATGAAATTTTGGGGCAGAATGAGAACCATGTGAGGACTATTAAATACCTTTTTGATAATGATTTGAATCAAGTTTATAAACTCTTATGTCTAATTGTTTCTATCCCGGTGACATCACTCTTAAGAGAATTAAAACTTATTTACGAAATTCAATGAGCCAGGATCGTTTGAAAAATATTAGTTTGTTGTCTATTGAAAAGGAATTGGTAAAACTTTTGGCGAAAGACAAAAAATTTTATGAGGATGTTATAGATCATTTTGCTAACATTAAAGATCGCAGAATCCCGCTAATCTTCAAAAATATATAATAACTTTTTATTTGCTCTCACCAGCTGTTAACAAATTCGTTAAGTAGGTAGGTAGGTACCTATTTTGTGAAAAAAAAGATTGATGAATAGATGAATTGATTAATTGGCTGAGAAGAGTTTTTGTGAATATTGTAAATAGGAGTTGTAGGTCTCAAAGTAGACACTCGAAAGTGAAAACAAATTAATAGCTTAGGGTGCTTGTTCTACTTTGATTTTCTTTAAATTATAAGGCGGTTGACCTAGAAATCCTGAAATTTTTCGCCTATGGTGTATTTTTTAACACCTCTTGTAGCCTCCTTAAACCAAAACCTCACGAGCCGCCACTGAATATATAAATCTATATATATTTATATATAGATATATGTATATATATATATATATATATATTTATATATAGATATATATATATATATATATATATATATATATATATATATATATATATATATATATATATATATATATATATATATATATCTATATCAGTGGCGACTCGTGAGGTTTGGGTTTAAGGAGGCTACAAGAGGTGTTAAAAAATACACCATAGGCGAAAATTTTTAGGATTTCAAGGTCAACCGCCTTATAATTTAAAGAAAATCAAAGTAGAACAAGCACCCTAAGCTATTAATTTGTTTTCACTTTCGAGTGTCTACCTTGAGACCTACAACTCCTATTTATAATATTCACAAAAACTCTTCTCAGCCAATTAATCAATTCATCTATACATCAAATTTTTTTTTCTTTCACAAAATAGATACCTACCTACCTACTCAACGAATCAGCTGGAGAGCAAATAAAAAGGTATTATATATTTTTGAAGATTAGCGGGGTTCTGCGATCTTTAACGTTAGCAAAATGATCTATAATATCCTCATAAAATTTTTTGTCTTTCGCCAAAAGTTTTACCAATTTCTTTTCTATAGACAACAAACTAATATTTTTCAAATGATCCTGGCTCATTGAATTTCGTAAATAAGTTTTAATTCTCTTAAGAGTGGAAAACGAGTGCTCTACGGAAGCCGATGTCACCGGGATAGAAACAATAATTAGACATAAGAGTTTATAAACTTGATAGATCATTATCAAAAAGGTATTTAATAGTCCTCACATGATTTTCATTTTGCCCCAAAATTTCATTGTCATTATAAACAACACACAGTCCACTTTTTATGGCCACCTTATCAAAAAAAGTGTATTTTTGACATAAATTTTCTAAAAGGTTATCTGGAAAATTAGCCAAAAATCCGGTAAACAAATTTTTATTGAGTAAGTCGAAGAAATGAAGTTCTTTCAAATCAGAGAACCTTATTTCTATTTGACCCCTAATAGTATCCAAAATTTCATAAAATATTTGCTTATAGTGAAGCTCCATATCTGCGTAACTGAATTTCTTTCGTTTTGGGGTAAATTGAGTCGTATCATCAGTAGTTTGAAATACAGAAAATAGTTTTTTTAAAATAAACTTCTGCACGAAATTCTGAAATTTTCTCCAAAAGCAACTTGAGCCGATTTCGTGAGTAAATTACATCTGAAAACTTGTGCTGTAAGATTTGAAAAACTATTTCTGTTTGTTCAAAAATTAATTTAAAGATGTTCAAAAAATATATAAATTCCTTATCTTGTAAGTAAGATATTAATCCGCGTGCGGTATTTAAAGTTACTTTATCGGTGAAAAATTCCTCACTTTCAACTATAGAATCTAATCCTCAAATCCTAAACGGCCCCAAACAGAGACATTTTCCCTAGTAAAAAGTAAACACTGCCAACAAAATAATTTATTTTTTACCTGTGATCCGGTTAGGCAAGGATTTCTCTCATAATTTCTTGTATTAAAACCGCGGTTTTGTTGTCTGTTACGCTGCACCAAATTTTTTAATTCAGGGGTAGGTCGCATGTTTTTATCAAAACTTCATCCTAATAACTTAGTGCACTAAAGTCACCATTGAAATTTTTGAAATTAACTTCAGTAACCAAACTCATTTTAAAACAATACGCGAGCAATATAAGTAAACAAGCTGTTGTCGGCCATTAGTCACTACGATCACACTACGATTTAAATTAATTGCTTTTCTATTGCAATGAAGTATTCATTGACAGTATTCGTTGTTTGCTTTTCTGTGGCAGGCATAATGAACGTTGAGAATATACCTTTCTAAGCCTCCGCAGCGTTGCCACAAATCTTGAAATGAATGAAATGCAGTAAATGTAAATATCATTATATAATGTAGGTTGAAAGGAAGGTAGGTGCATAAAATAATATGATTTTGATTAATATGAATATGCAGAATGCTGACTATTCAATATTATATATTAGTGATACACGGAATATTATTGAGGAGGAGGCTTAGCCTTTGAATAGCCGCCCCTGATATATATATATATATATATATATATATATATATATATATATATATATATATATATATATATATATATATATATATATATATATATATATATATATATATATATATATATATATATATATATATATATATATATATATATATATATATATATATATATATATATATATATATATATATATATATATATATATATATATATATTTTAACAAATATTGAACAATAAAATATATATGAGAAATCTATGATAATGTTTTGTTTTTAAATGGAAAATATCTCAATTATCCATATAATTCAGTTAAATCATCGGAGAAATTTGTGAATTTATAATAGAAAAATCTGAATAATTCAATAAATTGAAATTTCAAACTCATTTTGACTCAAAAAGATGAAAATAATGCAGCAAAATATTACGTCAATTTCTGGAAATATTTCCGAATAGTTCAGAGCAGCTGTTCAGCATATTTTGTGAAAAATATATGAATACTAATGAACTTCAAAGTTGTACGCGAGGTTCTGATACAAAATTTCCATTTATTCTTTGTTGATTTCAGAATTGGTTAGACCGCCAAAAATGAACTCGGGTAGAAAGTTTAACTTTTGAAAACTCCCGAGTATATTTGAATGAGAACAATATGTTTAGTCAGCGTGAACCCCGTAAAAGTTAGACTGAATTACGGCGCGAGATTCCACTGATATGGAGGTGGTAACAGTTTTTGAAACCAGTTCTTTGGAAATGCAAGTCCTTATATACACATGCCAAGTAAATAAAATGTATATTATTCAGAAAACAGATGAGGCGGAACGAAAAAAGGACTATGCAAAGTATATGCTTTATTTGAATATATTTAGAATGAATTCCATGCAATTTGCGATGGGATTGACTGGTAGAAATCGTCACGTAACGACTATCAAATTATATGAGGCTTCCTTCAAATATATCAATAGATGGTTCACGCACTTATGGCGTTCAGGAGATTCGAAGATTTCGGCACACGACAGTTGTTATTATATTTTTCCGGGCTTTCTAAACAGAACGAACTAGAGAATTTTTCAACTACAGTGATTTTTATTGAGTTTTGCGTACATTATGTTGATAATAATAATAATGGCAATAATAATATTTATTTCAAAATTCCCTTTCACAAAAAAAATTATCCATAGGAGGCAATATTGTCCGAACATAGGTTGGTAAAAAAAAATATCAATAATTTTCTGGGTATCAATAATAAGACTGATAGATGAAATTCATAATGAAAGCAATTTAAAAAACAAAAAACGTAAACAACACTAAACCAGTGAAAAAATATAAAAACCTCAAAAATCAAATGAAACTCAATTTTAACACTCAAATAAGATCACACACACACACTTTCATTTCATATAAAAGCTACAGATTGCACCCCTCAACCTCCTCCGCACTACACCTTTTTTAACATTCAAAACTTTTATTTCATTGGACAACAAATTGAAGTACTTTCTGGCATAGTATACATAGCTTCTTATACCAATGAATAATCCATGTGGAGTAGTCTGCAAGCTTTTATATCTCCTCATCCCCGTTGTGCTTAGGTACTCATTCTTCAGTTCAGTATATTGATGCATAATGGACTTCAATAAAAATTTAAAAAAAAACTATAAAAGTTCTGTAAAAGTTCAATATATTCGATTTAAATCATACGTGAGTTATATTGCGTCATTATTGGAATTTTACAGTGAAGATTCGAGAAATTAAAACAGTAGAAAGTAAGTGTTATGCATACTTTGAAATGTTAATGCAATTGTATAACTTGATACAAGTATTACTGTTTATATACGTTCGAGGAACATCTATTCTACTGTTTACAATTTGATATTTACATACGTTACAAATAGACAATCGTGAAATTTTATTCTCACCGTCAAAAAGATTATCGAAAAGTGTAAGGAACATTGTTCCCGACGGAGGTCCCTCGAACGCACACGTAATTTCCATTATTCCATCTATTTTTTTATCGAAAATCATCAGCATCAAAAAAAGTAATTTTGTAGCAAATCTGTTTGATACAAATGAATTAAAAAATCTAGCAATTGACGGAAGATTATTAACTTCTTTCAAGTTAACTTCAAAATTTTCCTACATCCATTCCAACACAAAATGGCATAAAAAACAAATAATAATTATAATCCCATAATAATAGACAATATCGTAGATAAAAGGTTTTTCGAAAATGTGATTACCAAAAATAATATCAAATATAACAGCCTCACTTTACATTGGAAATTCAAGTAAAAAACTTAAATCACTTTCATCTAAGCACAACATCAACATTGCTTACCGTACAGGAAATAACTAAGGAAATCATATAAAAAAATTGCAAATCAAAAGTTTATATAAACAATAAATCAGGAGTTCATACAATTAATTGTGGTGATTGTGATAAGTTTTACATTGGTAGAACTTTCAGAAGCTTTCAGACCAAAATTTCAGAACACAAACGTTGCTTTGTTAATCAAAAGTTGGACTCACATTATGCAAACCATTTAATTCAAGAAAATGACACATTTAATTTTGACTTTAAAATATTATATGCTGAAAGTAAGAGAATTGAACTTAGTTTTCTTGAATCATTACAGATAAATGAATACAAACATTAAGATCTCCTGTTGAATAGCCAGTGGCACCGTAGTTCAGTGGTCAATGCGTTGGGGTACTGAACAGAAGGTCGGTGGATCGAATTTGGCCGAACCAACAAATTAATGCGGAGCCACCTCTCGAAAGGCAATGGCAAACCACCGAGAAGTATTCTGCCTTGTGAAGCCTCTCTATGAAGACGTTCGGAATTGTCGTAAAACTGTAGGTCCCTTCTAATCGTGTATCACTATATCACGCACAACACAAATAGTTGTAGAAAAGTCGCCTATGCCTACGTACGGCACCGGAAGAAGATTGAATAGCCAAATTGATCATACTACAAGCCCCCTTCTGAATCTTTTCAAAATGACGAATTAGTTGAGTCCTATTTATCAAGAAGTTTTTTCTGACCATTTAAACATATTCTAGCATTTCATTATTTTTCAAAAATTTCATCGTGAAACTATGTCCCTAGTTAAAATCATACTTCAAGCCTCCTTCTGAATATTTTCAAAATTACCGAACTACGTGACTAGCAGTTTAGAATGGGTTTTTCCTATTCTGCTAATTTATTGTAACTATCCTTCTACTTACCCTTCCTACATAATTTGTCATCTGTTTATTTCTTGTATTCGATATAACGGAGAAACATATTTAGTTGCATTTAGCATCTGAAGATGGTGAAGTTTTACCGAAACGTGCGTCATGCGTTATTTTATTTAATAAAAGTGTGAATTGTTATTATTAAGTATTGTTTCAGTAGAACTTCAAAATACTTATGAGGATTCTGTAGATAGGCCCCTTATGTATATAAGGGGCCTATCTACAGAATCCTCATAAGAATTCTGAAGTTCTACTGAAACAATACTTAATAATAACAATTGTAGCATAATATCTTATAGTACCTAACTGTGTACATAGTTTTAAAGTACATGTGATTTGAGTGTTAACTTTTGACCATTAACAAACATTACAGAGAGAAAATAGTGAGATCATATGCTTAGCGGCAAAAAGATAGTCGAAAGAGCAAAAAATTCAAGAAATAAAAACAGTAAAGTGCGAACATGAAGTCCCTGACCGCAAACTTTTTTTTGAAATATGAAAATTAATGAAAACAAGAGTTTTCATACAAAATTCATCATATCGTGATGTATGTTTCGTTTATAAAAGGGTATATAAGGGGATGTTACGAATAAGGGCACACATATTCAGATACATTTTCTATTTTGGTATTTTCAGAGGAGCAACGTGCAGACAGAGGACACTAAATTATGTGAAAAGACAGCTACTTTAATTGGAAATATATAGAAAAAATAACTATATCGCAGCGAGCTGCATTAGAAAAGCAGGTTTTCATAACGTATCCAGTTTGAAAAATCGATTAATTCATTCGTGATTTTTGTACCAAATCCAAAAAAAAATTGCCCTCTAATGTGTAAACAATAATTACTTCCTCCCTGAGAGGTCAACCCCCCAACCAATTCGACCTAGAAGCTGCGGACAATTAAAATGGTGAAGATAGTGCGGTAAATACTAGAAAATTTGTTGAAGAAGTAAAATTTACCACGGAGCTACGAAATTTTTATAGTGGCCATGACCAAAATAGTAAGAAACCGGAATGTATAGAGGAAAAAATTAAAAATGTCAAATGTTTTATTATTGTTTCTTCTTTTTTTAATAAACCTCTTTAATATCGTAGAACACGATTTCTGTTGTTTTATTTTGGTAGAGTGAAGTAGGGGTCATTAGCATATTATGTAAAAAGGTAACCCTGTATTATAGGTACCTACCTAGATTCAAAGTGAAAATACTGTTAGATAGGTAATCGAAACTGATAAATTCATAGTTTGACAAGTCCGATTGTACCTAAGTCTATGGACACAAGCTTTGCCACTGTCAACATCGACCAATCAGAGAGCAATGTGTTATTTGCCGTATTTTAAAGAAGCGTAAAATTAAAAGCGCTTCTGTGATTGGTCTAACTGTTTAAAATCTTACGAATGGATATCCGTTAGTTTATAAACTTACCACGAGATGTCGCAAATTGATAAGTTTGCGAAAATGCTGGCGTAAAATAATACAATTTATCTCTCGTTTAGAATCCTACGAAAGTTTATAAATTTCCTAGGAAATTTATAAACTTGCGGATCTCGTTATCTTCCGGTGACATATATATATATATATATATATATATATATATATATATATATATATATATATATATATATATATATATATATATATATATATATATATATATATATATATATATATATATATATATATATATATATATATATATATATATATATATATATATATATATATATATATATATATATATATATATATATATATATCAAAATTGCAAATAGAACAGTTATTTCAATGAGACAAATATATTCGAAAGTAAAAGACAAAATTCCTATTTTATCACTCACAAATGTTGTTTATAATATCCCTTGTCATGATTGTGATAAGAATTATATTGGCCAAACAAAAAGAATATTAAAAGACAGAATCACTTCTCATAAGAGTGATAGTAGATTACACCCTGAGAGATGTGCTTTAGCTAAACATGTCAATGATTGTGACCACCAGATGAACTACCTTTCAACAACTGTTGTTGCAAGAGAATCACATCTTTCAAAAAGATCCTTTTTAGAAATGGCCTTTATTTATCAAGACAATAAATCCATCAATAAAAAAACAGATATAAGCCATTTGAGTGAAATTTATTCTTTTTTACTTTCACTTGATATAAAATAACACAAAATCAAATTAATTTAACGTAACGAAATAATGTCAAACTTCAATTTGAAAATTAAAAAAACTTCAAAAAAGTATCAACTTTTCTAATTTTTTAACAAATACCATAATTTTCAATGTTTCTTATATCGTATTATCAACATCTATGTAATCATCCTCATGATAGATTCTCCCTGATGATGGAATAAACAATTCCGAAAGCTTGGAAAAACTTCAAAGAGTTTCCTTTTACATTGCTGCAGTCCCTACAAATAGTTATCCTATATATATATATATATATATATATATATATATATATATATATATATGTATATATATATATATATATATATATATATATATATATATATATATATATATATATATATATATATATATATATATATATATATATATATATATATATATAAATATATCAGACAAAACAAAATTTCTAAATTCGTTGTCTAGAAGGTCTAAATCAAGTAAGAAACTACTACCGAATTTGACTGTTGACTTCCCGCTGCAATAGTCTGTTATTGTAAATTTAGAAAAACTATATTTTATCATTGTTTATTTATGAAATGGATGCACGTTATCATATAAAACTTACCCGTGGAAGATGATTGAGTTCTTAACAAGTTTGTTCAAAAATAAAGCATTTTTGAATATTGAAATATTTTATTGAGGTAAATGAATGTTGAATTGCGTTTTTGAAATCTGGTTGATTGGAATGGGATTATTATTTGTTAACAAAGTTACGTAATTGCACCTCATTCAAGCATTCATTAATACTGTTCAGCATATCTACATTTATTAATAATCTGAGATTCTTACATGCATTGTCCCATGGAAAGATTCATCATATAAGAGCTGAAAGGATATCGTCCCTTCAGGTAAGTCTTTTCGCGAATCTTATTCTCATATATGAAATGTGTCAGCCGGTGTTTCAGCAGGTGGCTAACCGCTTCAATATACGTAATAATAATTTCTCAAGATTGCTGTAGCGATCCAAACAGTTTTTGTGAAAGATGGGTCCATTTATGTTTTGTGAATAATGAATGATAAACTGGACCACCATTTCCAATATTCCATTTGCAATAATATGTGACTATTTGATTTATCTGGTATACTAGGTGATTTAATATTTTTGAAAGCTCTTCTTTTGGACAAGATGATCCTAACGCTTTCTCGGATTTCAGAAATGTGAAAAGATTTCTATTGATGGAAGTTTTGAAACTTTTCCAGAAATACTCCTTCAACAGCTCTTTTGTCCTGTGAAATAAAAACTTCTGGTGAAATGAAGTCTATTGAAATATAAAGTATGTGTACAAGTATTTTATTTGCTATTTTTTACCTATCACAGTATGATGAATAAATGGTCTATCTTTTATCTCCTGATTTTTTATATTTATGTATTTCACACTGCTGCCTGCCAAGGTTTATGACTTGCTTTCGATTTTCGATACAAAATAAACCCAAATCATGTACCTACTGGTCAACAGGTTTAAATTTTATTTGAAGGTAGATACATACATTGGTAAAGTGTAAAAGTAGGATTTGTCTTTCCTTTAAATGGTACTATTCTAGAAATCACAAATTGGAATTTAAGTGAATTATTTTCACTATTCCATTAACATTTAACTCTTCATTGGAAATTAGGACTGAGCAAATTTTCAGTTCGGAGGAATTCGAAAGATCATAAATATAATTCATTCGAAATACAGTTAAAGTCAGCACTACGTCTTAATGATTCCAAGTAATAAAAGCTCAGAATTTATCTCCTCAACGGATAATTATTTTCAAACGAGATACCTAATTTTTTCGATTAAATTTTGTGAAGCTACGAAAGTCGTTTGCATAATAATTGTGAAGTTAATTGATACAAATGTTTTATTCATGAAAGGAAATGCCTAGGCTGGTTAAAATTTCTGACGTGGAAAAGCATGGTTATTTAGTAAATATTATTGAATAATAAAATAATTAGTCAGTATTGGATGTCTCTCGCAGCCATGAACAATATCGAAATATGAATTAGTCAGTTAATCTTCAAATTAAGTTTTTTTTTTTAAAGTGTTCCTGCAGTCTTATAACTGCACAATATGAAATTTTAAACCCTGCAGAACCATACACACATAGACATAGCTGGTGATCGTCCCGCTGTTAAAGATAATATTGAAATAGGACGTGACTTATGGCGTTCATGAGATGCGAGGATTTCGGTCTTTCCACAGAAAACTTGAGAATTTTTTAAAAATAGTGATTTTTATCAAGTTTTGCGTGGATGAAGATAATTATAATAATATTTATTCCAAAATTCCCTTTTACAAAAAAAAGGACCTATAGGAGGTAATATTGCCCGTATATTGATAAAAAAACAATTATAGTAATTTCCTACATATCAAAAATGAGACTTATAGGTAAAATTCATAATGAACGCAATTCAAAAAACAAAAACTGTAAACAGCACAAAATCAGTGAAAAAAAATGAAAGCCTCAAGAATCAAATGAAACGCAATTTTAATACTCAATTAGATCACACACACTTTTTCATTTTATGTGATTAACAGACTGCTTCCCTCAACTTCCTCCGTACTGGACCTTTTAAAACATTCAGAACCCTGCAGAACCATAAACACACAGACATATATATGTATATATATATATATATATTTATATATATGAATATATATATATATATATATATATATATATATAAATAAAAATATATATATATATATATATATATATATATATATATATATATATATATATATATATATATATATATATATATATATATATATATATATATATATATATATATATAAATACTAGAGGAAAATACTTGCTTTGTATATAATCTCATTGGGAGATGCTTTCCAGGGAAAGTTTGAATATTTTGAAGAAATTTCTATAGGATAATTATAATAAAATAAAATACTTGAAAATGAACATGAAATTTCAATAAATAATCATAAATAGAGAATTTTCTAAATAGTTATTCAATAAACTCATGAATAATTCTTTATAATTTTTTTATGTATTTAATAGATTCATGATGTTTTTTATTATAATTTGCTAATTAAAATACGATTCAAGATCAAGGAACATGAATATGTATACATTGCAAATGAATATTTATTATATATTTGATAATATAATAATATTGATTTATGTTACGTATCTAAAAATCAAGATAAAGAAGGTATCTCATCTTTTATTTGAAAATAAAAAGTGTGACATCAAAAAAAATGCTTTTTAACTTGTTAATTTAATCTGATCTTAATTTTTATATGTGTGAATTTAATACTGCAGAAGGCGAGATATCGCGAAAACGTATACTGTATATCCATGATTTTCAACCTGTGGGTCGCCAAGTGTTTTACGGGGTCTAGGTCGCAAGCCAGGTAAAAAGCAAGGGTCGCCATACAGCAATATACAGC
>JARQZK010002221.1:455000-532230 GCA_030704885.1 Cynegetis impunctata
TAAGTAGGTATTTTCGAAAGATATCTTGGATTATGTTTGATTTTCGTTCGAATTGGTTGGGGGGTGACCCTCTGGGGGAAAAAATTAATTTTGTTTATGTGATAATGACCTAATTCTGGAGCAATAGGATTGAAAGTTTGTGAGTAGGTAGTTTCCTATGATATATTGAATGGAATTGGTTTTGGTGCGAACTGGTTGGGGATTTACTTCCCAGGGGAGGAAATAAATCTTATTCACACGATAGAATGCGCAATTTTGGGACCATAGGGTTGAAACTTTGTAGGTAGGTAGTTTCGTACGATACCTTGTATGGTAAACATTTAAGGAAACTTAATCATAATGCAGCAAAGATTATGATTCAATATTTTACATGGATATACAATATTAAATAGAGAAAATTATTTACCAACCCGCATTATCATTCAAAATTGTGATTACCACTATACTGATCAAAGTGTATAATTTGCAAAATTGACCGTTTGTATTTACTGTTCCTTGATATTTGAATAGTATTTCAATTAACAAATTATAATACAAACATCATGAATCTATTATATACATAAACAAATTATAATTGATTATTCATGAGTTTATTGAATTTTTATTTAGAAAATTCTCTATTTATGATTATTTATTAAAATTTCATCTTTATTTTCAAGTGTTTAATTTTATTATAATTATCCCATAGACATTTTTTCAAAATATTCAAACTTTCCCTGGAAAGCATCTCCCAATGAAATTATGTACTAGTATTTTTCTCTAGTATTTATATTTATATATATATATATATATATATATATATTTATAATATATATATATATATTTATATATATATATATATATATATATATTTATATATATATATAATATATATATATATATATATATATATATATATATAAATATATATATATATATATATATATATATATATATAGAGCCGACTCAATGGTATTTGCCGCCCTTCCTCATGACATACCGTCAGTAATAATAACAATAACTGAGTTTTGAATTGTCAATGTATTAATCCATTATAGTATCAAACTTTGCAAGTGAATAAATTAGCTGCAAAAAATTACCATTACCTTTTTCGAGAAGTTATTCACTACTTCCTTTGAAAGCTTGATTTTTTCAAACTAAATACTGAATTACACAAATAAATCTATCTATAGCCGGTGACTTTCTTTTTTTTTTTGAACTAAATTGAATAATGGTTGACCGAGACAACTTTCTACTTTCTTCAACTATTTTCTACTTTTTTTCAATAGAGCCGGCCCTAATATATATATATATATATATATATATATATATATATATATATAAACTATATATATATATATATATATATATATATATATATATATATATATATATATATATATATATATATATAAAACTTGGTTCTCGGAATGAACCGCGTAAAAGATTTGAAAAATCTCGACGTTATGGCTCCTTTTGCGAAGCCATCTTCACGAGAATTAGAAGGGGAATAATTCAGATACGTGGCCTCCATCTGCCTACTCCACGAATCGAATTACGAGGAATCGGAAAAAATGCGATTGCGTGGTCTCAACCTGCCTACTCCACCAACCGTACTGCTTCCTCTCAACTCTGAAGTCTCAACCTGCCTACTCTTCAGAGTCAACTGACAGGCCGATCGTCGCGTAGATTAGGGTATGAACTAGATAGTTAAGTTGAGAACGATGGCGGTGAGACTGGGCGTTCAGATAACGGTTTCTATGAGTGGGTCTACGATAAACTGAATAGGAGAAGCCTTGGGCTTGGGATGGAAGTTTTTTGACCATGAAATCGAGGAATGGCAGAGACCCATCGTTTTCCACTTCCATTGTGAATTGGATACTTGAATGTATGCCATTCAAATGATTCGAGAAGTGAAGCAACGAGTCTCCGCCATGAGGCCAGATTGCAAAGACATCGTCTACATATTGTAGCCAGCATGATGGTTTAAGGTCGAATGACATATATATGTATATATATATATATATATATATATATATATATATATATATATATATATATATATATATATATATATATATAAATATATTAATTTTTAAAAAATTTAAAATGCAGCCACTGAACGACTTAAAAATTATAATAATGTAATGAATATTATTTTTCGACTCTTCATAAAAATAAAAACTGTAATAGGAAAACTGAAACGGTTCGACTGAAACGGAAACGGAAATGAGACTGGAATAATCGTATAAAAAGTACAATTCTCCATCAATACATAATCATTACAATGAAGTATCGGAAAAAGTGTCAACACTCTATCAAATATATTTCAGTTTCCGTGAAAAGCGCCTAAACAAAAAAAAGTGGAACATCTGTCCTCTTTGTGTAAAGTGAAATTTATAACTTTCCTCAGTCATAGATATCTAATATGAGGAAACCGTTTTCGATTCTTTGTTCAAGGATATCAATCTACTTGAAGGAAAATATGAATTTCGCACCTTATCCCGATACCCTTTCAACGTTAACATGATACCGAAACACTTCAGTCGTGGGTGAGAATAATTTATTCAATGTATTATATTGAATAAAATACTCCCTAAAAATACTAGAGTGTTTCGAATGAAATATGGTGATATATTAGTCAATTTCCATAAATTCGGCTGCCTAACCCCTGTTCGAGTTAGAAAGAAAAATAACACAAACAGAATTCAGGAAATAAGCAAAAAGCATTTTTCTATTGAATATTAAAAAAACTTACTACACAATAAAACAAATATTATATGCCCAGGTGAAAATAAGTTGACCACATTTTTAGACTCATTTTTTCCGAACATAATAGACTGTATCGGAGTCCAACAGAGAAGTGCCGGAGTGGTTTTTAAATCCGTTTTCGACTACCTGGATCAAAATTTTCTAGATTTTGTTTATATCTAATATAAGGATTCATATAGTGCTCATGGTAGCTATTCGTCAGAGCTCACCCAATTCCAAATACATGCGGTATGTATTGTGACGACCACGCGACTGTGTCATGCGACTACCTATCTCGTAGACTTACGGACCTTTTCCCTAGCCCTCTTTGCCATCGGAGAGTATTGTATTTGGTTTTTGAAAAAACATGATCGATAAATCAAAAACGACTTTGCGGAACAATGTTATTTCTGAAATTAATCATTCGATTTCCAAATTTTTTTATCTCTATTTTCAATTTACTTTCAGGGTACAAAAAACGGTAGAATAAACTCGTTTTTTCACGAATGCTGCTTTAACAGTAAAGGAGGAGGGTTGCATAGGCGAAAATTTAATATATAACAGGTGACAAAAGATAAAGGAATTAATTATGACACATTCAAAATACAGATATCTGTGGCTTTTTGGAGAGTGCATGGAGCAAATAAAACTGTTTTCTAAGGATTTTTGCACAGCCAAACCCACACAAATTGATTTAGAGGGTTGAAAATTTATGGATTGAATTGATGCTAAGGAGTTCTTTTGTTTTCGCGGTTTTTGGTGTTTTGCCCATATCAATAGCTCATCCAGATTGGGTTAGATGTTCGAAATTTCTTACTGAATGTGCAGTATAGTGATTTAACTATTTTCCTCAATCGCCGGCTATAATTGTAGATTTCATGTTCATTCGTGATTCGTGTTGTTTTGCGCACTTTCACAGCTTTTGCTGATTGAATTAGAGGGATTGAATTTAGTACATAAATTAAGTTTTAGTCAGATAAGAGAGAGAAAAAACAGCTAAGGACATACAAATATTCACAAAGAAAATCTGTAGTAGAGTAAAAAACCAAAAACAAACTAGATTGAAAACAGACGATAGAACTAATGGAAAAACGGAGAAGGACCGAAAGACACCATCCTGATTAAAGAGCTCTTAATGTATCAGTTAAGAAAAGTAAAAGGAAAGACCTAAGGGAATACAGAACGAAATAGATATTGGAAACTATAAAGAAAAACAAAAATTTTAAAAATCTGGAAGCAAATGATTCCATTGGAAGACAAAAAATCATGCAAATGAAGAACGAACGAGTAGTTTTGCTGTCGCACAAGGAGGAAATTGCAAAGTAAGTCCACTATTCCAAACCCCAGAAGTTACTCCAAACATATCCTAAATATAGGCTCAGAAGATGTTCCCGAAATAATGCCATTTGAAATCTAAGTCGCCCTCAAACAAATGAAAAATAGGAAAGCCCCGGGAGAAAACGAAATTACTGCGGAGATGCTAAAAATGGGAGGAAACAAATTGGAGGAGAGGATAAGTTTATTGTTAAATAAATGCCTATTGAAAGAAAAAATACCCAAACTTTGGAAAAATGCGGAAGTCATTCTACTCCATAAAAAAAAAGAAAATCGCAAATATAGAAAATTGCAGACCCATAAGCTTACTGTCCCAGATTAAAAAGCGATTGGGAGCGAAGTTAGATGCGTACCAGCCAATATATAGAACAGGTAGGCTTTCGTAAGGGATTTAGTACTATCGAGCATCTACAAACAATCCGGACAGTTGTGGAAAAAACAATTGAATACAATATACCGTTACACCTAGCCTTCGTCGATTACCATAAAGCCTTTGACAGTGTCGAGACATGGGCTTTCTGGACAGCTCTGGAAGACGCCAAAATTGATTCCAGATATTCAGCCCTCATCAAGGACATTTACGACGAAGCTGCTTTCCACATAAAGATTGACGAAGACCAAATAACCGAAAAGATAAGGCTTGGCAAGCGAGTGAGAAAGGGGGATACAATCTCGCACAAGATATTCACTTTGTCTTTAGAAAGTGTCTTCAAGAAATTAGACTCGGACGGAAAGGATCTAAAAATCGATGGATCATACCTTAGTTACTTAAGATTTGTGGACGATATAGTATTTGATAAGCACAAACATCCAAGAATTAAAATCAATGCTGCAAGACCTAAATCAAAAATCAAAAGAAATAGGGTTGAAAATGAATCTTGCCAAATTAAAATAATTAGCAACAGCCAAGAATATATTAATATAGAGAACATCATCATAGAAAAAGTAGAATATATATATATATATATATATATATATATATATATATATATATATATATATATATATATATATATATATATATACAGGGTGTAACTAAATAAGTGTAACACATTTGAGGAGGTGATTCCTCATCGAAAAAAAAATAGGATTTTTCATATGAAGAAACTTCATTGGAGCATCCCTTGCTCCAAGGGATACAGCCCCTTAAAGGGGGTACATAAAATTTGTATAACAATTTTTTTCACAAGCACTAAAAAAGTTACAATATTGAAATTAACCTGACATTTTCTACTACCAAAAATACACTTAGCCAGTAATTTATTTGGTTTACCCCATGGTTGTAAGGGGTGGAAACCGCAACCCCTAAAATTTATTTCTAATGTAACTTTTTGTCTTATTATTTGTTTACCATTTAAAAATTTATTTCCGATAGTCTGTTTCATTCTAAACAAAAAATGTTTCTTGAGTTTTTTGCCCAAAATAAACCAGTTCGCAGCAAAAAATTATTTTACGAACAACTACAGAGATACATCGTCATAAATGCGAACTGGATTGATTGTAGTTTTTTTTTGTAGTTAGTAAGTACCTGCATTAAATGATTAAAGGGTAATAAACAAAACTAATTTATTAATAACAAAACATACAACATGTAGAAATCATAGTAAATGTTCAATATGTCTACCTTCAGACATTACGCATGCGTCTAGACGTCGGCGCATTGAGCCACGTATTCCCTCAAATATTCATGGAGTCTCTCTGATTACCGTGCACGCATCGATTATGCGGTTTCTTAAGTCCTCTACATCGCGAACAGGAGTACGATAAACCAAATGCTTAAAATGGCCCCAAGTAGAGAAATTGAGATCCGGGGATCGAGCGGGCCAGTTCTGTGGTTCTCCTCGACCTATTCACTGATTTGCATATGTTTCAGTTAAATGCTGACGTGCTACTTGACTAAAATAGGCGGGAGCCCCATCATGCATAAAAACATATCCCTTCTGACGCCCAAAGGAACTTCCTCCAGCAGTACTGGATGCACTTCTCTTAAAAATTCAACGTATGCCTCACCATTTAATCGAGGAGGTAGAAAATGAGGCCCAATTAAATAATCCCCAATAGCTCACGTTAAGAGAAAACTGTTCTTGATGGTTAGTTTCGACAATAGCGTGAGGGTTTTCATCAGCTCATATGTGGTAATTATGAAAATTAATAATCTTGAGAAAAACTACATTCGTCTGTGAATTCTATCGTCTTCAGAAAGTCACAAATTCTTCTAATCATTTCCAGCATCCAATTGCAAAATTCAAGACGGTTCGGAAAGTCTCACGGTAACAGTGCCTGTACTCGTTGCAGATGGTAAGGGTATAAGAGTTGTTCCTTTAAAATTCGAAATACCGTCATATGATCAACATTTAGCTGGAAAGCAATCTTTCTAGTACTGGTAGTAGGTTGTTCTTCAATCAAATTAAGTACTGCTTCCTCAAGCTGTGGTCTTCGTACTTCTCGATGGCGACCACAATCCTGCGTTCTTTTGTCGAATGAACCATATTCTCGTAATCGTTGATGAAGTCGGGCAAATATTCTATGTGAAGGATGCTGCCGTTGAGGATACATTTCAGCATATCTTCTAGAAGCTTCTAACCCATTCCCCTGCGACAGACCGTAAACGTAATGCATATCAGCCATTTCCTCATTTGTGTATGCCATTTTAATAATAATAATAATAATAATAAGGACTTTATTGACTATGAGAGGCGAAGTCTAGCAAAGCTATTCAACTCAACCTCGAACTACAAAAAATAAAATATAATCAATGAAACAAAGTAACAAATAAACAAAAAAAAAAAAATATATATATATATAAAAAAAAAAAAATTCAAGAACCTATATAAATTGAAATGAAAATAAATAATTAATGAAATAAAACAACTCAATGTGAAATGAAATACAAACAAATAATGAACCAGACACGAAATAAAAAACTGAAACAAATCGCAAATTATTAGGAGAAAATGAGAATGTAAACGCTGAATATAAATTGACAATAACAAACTGAAGTTCATTCATTAGGTAGCCCTGAATAAAAATTAAACAGCTATTTGTGCAGATATAAGTCTCGATCTGATCTTCTTCTTGAAACTATGTAATGAGAGGTTTTTAATATTCCTAGGAATCTTATTATATACAGCTATAGATTTATATGAGAAAGATCTTTCAAAGATAGTTAGGCGAAACCTAGGGAGGTGGAGAGTATCCCCATGTCTAATATTAACAGCATGAGAATTACCTCTGAAACTCAATCTACAATGAAGATAAGAAGGCATCCCAGATGATAGAATTCGGTAGACTAAAGAACTCATATGAAAGAAGAAAACCTGGTTCATTCTCAGCCACCGTAGATGATCAATCTTAGCCAAAATCCTCTCATATTTGCGTACTCTGAATACAAACCGACAACATGAATTCTGAATGCGCTGTAGTCTATTCCTCGAAAATTGATCCAGACAAGGATAGATAAGGACCAGACCATAGTGCAGAATCGGCAAAATTTTAATAACAAGTGAATTATTAAAGTAACAAATTAAGAACAGAGCAACAACACACAATTAGTATTAATTAAATTTCAAAAATTTAAAAACTGACAGCGTCATACCAATTT
Organism: Cynegetis impunctata; assembly: GCA_030704885.1. Classification (NCBI taxonomy): domain Eukaryota; kingdom Metazoa; phylum Arthropoda; class Insecta; order Coleoptera; family Coccinellidae; genus Cynegetis; species Cynegetis impunctata. Next base: position 462,667 of record JARQZK010002221.1, read on the forward strand.
AATTGTCACTATCGCTAATAGCGACCTACTAGAACTAGATAGATTAGTTTCGTATTTTCGTAAAATAGTTTTTTGCTGCGAACTGGTTTATTTTGAGCAAAAAAATTTTTTGTTTAGAATGAAACAGGCTATCGGAAATAAATTTTTAAATGGTAAACAAATAATAAGACAAAAAGTTACATTGGAAATAAATTTAAAGGGTTGCGGTTTCCACCCCTTACAACCATGGGGTAAGCCAAATAAATTACTGGATAAGTGTCTTCTTGGTAGTAAAAAACGTCAGGTTAATTTCAATATTGTAACTTTTTTAGTGCTTGTGAAAAATATTGTTATACAAATTTTATGTACCCCCTTTAAAGGGCTTTATCTTAACAAGGGATGCTCCAATGAAGTTTCCTTATATGAAAGATCCTATCTTTTTTTCGATGAGGAACCACCTCCTTAAATGTTTTACACTTATTTAGTTACACCCTGTATATTCGGGACATAAAGGAAAATCAAACCTTGGAAATTAAGAGAGTATACAGCAAACGTGGGCAGCATTTGGCAAACTTAGCTTCATCTTTGAGGATGAAAATGTTCCAATATATTTGAAACGCAAAACGATCATAGGAAGAGAGATGTTCGTATTGTCTCAGCATTAGCCTTTGAGGTATACTAGCGTAACTTTTTTATGATCTGAATGTACTCCATTGCATATATCATATATGTATATACATATATATATATATATATATATATATATATATATATATATATATATATATATATATATATATATATATATATATATATATATATATATAGTAAAGCCTCTAATAGTTTCACAGCACAGTGTTTAATAGAAACTGAATTTTATGTTATATTTGAATGTAATACTTTCAAATGTTTACTCGAGATTTTTGTGAAACTTTTCAACTTTACCTAAAGCCTCTGAAGCTCAACTAACAGAATCAGAAACAAATTGTGAACATCATTACACTAAAAAATTTCATTTTTAATGAGCAGAATTCAACCAAGCATACAAATCAGAAGAAAGTACCATTGTTGACAATTGTTTTGTGGCTTTTTACAGAATACTAATGTTCATCTGAAACTTTCAACTCAAAGGTCTTTTCTTTTTCCTCATTTAAAAATTTCGCAGATCTTTTGTTATCGTACACATGTTACATTTGGTGAATTAAAGCTATGTCAAACAATTAGTGAGTAATGATAGCTTGCTAGGCGTGCGCATCAGCTGTATTCGTATATGTGTATGTGTTAATAATTCTGTGATATTCTCTGTAGGAAAATGAATAAACGAGTATAATATCAGTATTTTACTATATATTGCCTATGATTTTGAAGTGGAGAATGGATTACAATTTATTCGAATAATCTGATATGTATTCGTTTAATATATCATCGTATATAATTATCATGGATCGGACTGAACAATTGAAGAAAACAACATACGTTTCAAATTTTTGTTCATACAAAAACGTAGCAATTTTGAATTCAACTTCGCTGATAAAAACATAAAATTGAATCGCAAACATATGTCACACACTTTAGTTACCTTGAACCAATCATTAATTGAATTGAAAGTACTGATTGAATTTATAATGATTTTTATAATTACATTACATAAAGTGAATAAGGAAAATTCTTTAATATTTTAGGGGTTATTAAACAACTTTCCGATTTTGAGCCGGGGTGACTTGACGTTTTCTATAATTCACCGTTGGATTGTGAATGCAGATTTTGCGTTGCGGGATACGTATAACCAGCTCCCTTGGAGATTTTTCAAATAGATTTTGAATTATTATAGAATTTGCCTTGTTCACTTTATGTAATGTATGAAATCGACTATTGTCAACAAGTATGTTATTCATGATTTGATTTTTATAATTGATAGTAATAAAATGTTTATTTTTATAACTTGAAAAAAAAAGTAATTACCATTTTATGATTATTTCTTCAGTCTCTTTGTCACATTCAATATCTCTTTATTCAATTGTGCGTGCGTTTACTGATTACCAGAAACCCTTAGGAAAAATTTTCTGGAACACATCTTCTCAAATAAAAAGATATTCAAATATTGAAAACACGAAGATAGTTTTTAACAAACATTTTATTACCACACATTATAATATGAAGTAACACTCAAGAAATCTAAATCGATATTTTGAAATATCAATACTGAATGTCATGAATATATATTTCGGAAATTGAAATGAGCTGATTTCTGAGAAATATATACAGAATATTTCCATCAATTAATTAATTCAATTGTAATTATCTACCTCAATTTTCAATTACCTGAAGGCTTTCAGATTATTCAAGTTTGATGAGGTTTGCTTTCTATATTTGAATTCATTCCCTTCCGTTTCCTTATCAGTGTCTCACAACTTTTGATTATTCGATTTTGGTGTTTATCAGAACTATTAAGCCAAGTTTGGGTTGGAAAACTTGTAACTGACAACAACAAAAACAAACTGCGAAAGACAATCACACAACTCCGGCAATCCCCATTATTTAATTCGCTCCTTTTGAAATACGCTACTATATTTTAAGACCATGTAATATTTCAATATCATATAATAATTGAATGATTCGGAAAATTAGAATATTTTTACAATCTTACATACAGAATGAGCAAATAAAATCTTACAGACAAGAAAATTTTATATTTTTCATGATCAGTGATATATTGGATATCTCGAATTTTGTTTATCCCCAATTGATAAGTAGAGGCTTTCGCAATCCGAAGTTTCTTGTAGAATTATTTAGAGTAAGCAAGTGCCAAATTGGGATTAGGTAAGATCACTAACCGAAAATCGTATTTTTCTTCAAGTGAATACGTTGCCATCAGTTTTCAACTGCAAATATAAATTAAACGGCTGAAAAGTTAGTTTCTCACAATTGAAAGTAAAAATTGAACTTTGCAGATAAATATCAATTAGTTAATTTTTTTTTGGCCCTGAAGTAGAATGAGAGCCCTTTCAGACTAGGATACTGTATCCGAGATACTGTATGCGAGATACAGAATTTAGGCCAGATAGAGTCAAGATACTTTTGTTAGAACATAGTTTTGTAAATAAATTTTATCAGTACAATATTAGTGCTGTACGGTGCTTTTTATGAAATGGACATTGAAGAGTGCGCTATGCTGTGGTATATTATAAACAATAAGAAAAAAATGAAAAGGAGACGAACTATGTGGGTTCATCCTATTATTAATATTATTAAGGGAAACTAAAGGAATTTATAACCTTCTTCACCAAGAATTACTACAAGATCGAACAATGTTTTTTAATAATTATCGAATAATAGAATCTTTTGAAGAACTTCATAATATTATGAAAAATGAAATCATCAAGAAGAATACGAAAACCGTTCTATTCCACTTCACTTCTACTAATAAATAATAAAAATATTGTACACCTATGCTATTGTGCTTTTTGAATCGCAAAAGTATGCAAGTCTGAACAGGTCCATAAGCCACAATGATAATTCGGTATCCCGGATTCGGATACTGTCGCCGGCGGCTGAATGAGCGAGATTCAGAAATTTAGTATCGCGATACGGTATGCTGTGCTGAATGCAGTGTGAAAACGTACATATAACCGCATGTATTTTCTGTATCTGGGATACGCATATCTCGGATACAGTATCCAAGTCTGAAAGGTCCCTAAGGCCTCTTTCAGACGAGGATACTGTATGTGGGATTCTGTATACGGGATACCGAATCACAGCCGCAGACTATCCCGATACTGTTTTGGCATACTTTTTTATTACAAATACAAGTTTCAGTGCGGTGCAGTCGTTATCATAAAATGAATATTGAAGAGTGCGTTCTGCTGTGGCATATATTTAATATTTCTGAATAAAAGTACTGGCCGCCTCTGAAATCGAACTTTTTGCATCACACAAGTATGCATGTCTGAACAGGTCCATAAGCCACCATGATAATTCTGTATCCCGGATACTCCTTCGTAGCCGGGCGGCTGAAATTCCAAGATTCAAAAATTCTGTCGCGCGATACTGTATGCGTTGCAGACTGTCGTGTGTAAGCTACAATTTAACTGCATGCTTTTTCTGTATCTGAGATACGCGCGTCTGGGATACAGCGTCCTCGTTTGAAAGATGTCTAATATTTCGGGCCTGCGAGGGGACTTGATAATATCGTTTAGAATCATAAAATTTAACTATGGTGACCTACAATCAATGTTCCTACTCCACCACGACAGTCGACTGCGTGGCCACTATCTGAACCTAAAGAAAGAAACTTTCCATATCCGAACCAGACAGCACTTCCTGAGCAACAGAATTTTTAAAGTAGGGAATGGTCTCCCTCAGGTTGCAATCGATTCAGTGACTGTGAACCAGTTCAAAAATTTGATTGACATTTTTTATTTTAGTAGAGCTTAGTTTTTTTTTGTTTTGGTTTTTGGTATTCTCCTTATAAAGTAGTTTTCAATTTTTTACCATAGGTATTAGTCATTTATTTTTTGTTAATGAGGGGCAATTATAGGACATTGTCATCTGCCCTTATTTAAATGAATAATAATAATAATAATGATAATATTTCCAATAAATTTTCTCAAGAAATTTTTACATAGTATTTGTAAACATCAATTGTAATAATATCTCTATGTATTGATATTTTTCTTACGATACCTGCAGGAGTTATCAAAAATGGTCCATTCATCATTAAAATGGTTATTACTTACATTTACATTTTCATAGTACCTTCGAGCTCAATAAAAAATAATGATTTCAATCGGGCTTTCATTGAATTTATCACTTCAGGAAAAATGAAGATTTTGTGAAAGTTTAAATAATTATATTTAAACAATCTAAACTAAAGCTCACAGATCAAAGGACATTTGCAACAAACTATACTGAACACCTTCTGTAGCGTGAAAAACATATCATTATAAGCTCTTCAAAAACGTGAAAATCTACAAATAGATAATTCAAAGTATAGCATATTTAATTAACTCGAATTAATGTAAGTGAGAGTTAAACCCGAAACTCTTTTGAAAGGAATAACAAACAAAAAAACAAATCTGATGACGACAAGAAAATTTGTGAAGGACTTATACTACAGCGAATTATTGTTGCTTTATTTAAGAAAGTTAACCTCCTGATTATTTATGGAATACAATTTCAGGTGCGGCTAGCTTAACAGTAGTCCATCTTTTCCACCCAATTTTGCAGTACATTTTCAATTGTTTGTGGCTTTATTTGACGAATAGTTCGTTGAGGGTTTTCCTTCAGTGCGATAATTGTTTGTGAATCCTGTGAAGTAACAACGTTCCTTAACATATCCCCACGAAAGAAAGTGTCCAACGGTGACAAATCGCAAGTGCTTGATGACTAATTAATGACTCCAAAATGACTGATAAGACGGTTATCAAACTAAGCGAGCAAACGATTAATATTTTCACGTCTGGTGTAGCATGTTGCTCCATCCTACTAGAACCAAAGCTTGTCCAAGTCGTAATCGTCTAATTAAGTCCATAAAAAATCAGTCGGCATGAGACTGTAGCTCACTACATTTACTGCAGCGCTGTTACCATATTCAAATCAAATCAAATATTTATTAGTACAAAGCATAAGGAAAAATGCGTGTACTAGTCGCTTATGGAAAAACAATAAGTTTCAGAGTTTAAAAGGAAGAAAAAACTTAACACCTATTATAATTGAAATATTGGTCAAAATCTTTCTATGTCCTAAGACCACAGTAAAGACATACATTTTCAAAACTTCATAACAAACGAAGAACAATAACATACACTTAATACATACATGCATAGATAGTTTCAAAATTATTTCATATCACAAAAATAATTGTAGAGATAGTCTTCAAATGAATAAAAGGCTTTAATAATTAAATAATCCCTTATTTTGGAAATGAACTGCTTAAACTGTATCACCCTTATGTGATGTGGTAGGAAATTGAAGAATCTAATGCAGAAGTAATCAGTGTCCAGTATTCATTTTCAAAGATAGGCGGCCATTAAACTGAAATTATTTTCCATGAATAATCGGAAGATGTACCTCCTTCAATAAACTAACAATCATTAAGAAATATTCAACAGTGCAGTGTTAATAGTATTTTCAAAAAGAAACCATCAGATGGCACACCCATCATAATAAAATCTTGTTGAAATCGACTAAAATAGTGTTCAATATATTTCACTTTCAAGTAGGATGGGTATAATGGAGGAGTACATGTACCGAACCACTACTCTAATTAATGTACTCTAATCTGGTCTGTTTGCCCTTTCAGAGAGAATGCAATGTTAGACAATGTTCATCCGATCTCTCAATTTACGAGCAAGCAAAGAGGAATAACAATCCATTCAGTTAATGACGTATCACAGCGAACATCAAGTAACCCTTTATCAAACTTTTTCTTTCGTAAGTTAATTATTTAAATAAACCAAAAGAACAAAAATTTATTCATGTGATAATCCAACATTTTATTCTGATGATACTGGGTAAAATTGAGACTTGAGTGCTATGAATTCGACGGAAAGAGATTGAGCAGTTGTGACTCCTTCCTTTGCATTCTACACGGCAAAAAATATTTGAATGGTTCTTTATAAGCGGGCTACACACGGACGTTGATGTGCTAATGCATCCAAAAACGCGCAACCAAAAACGTACAACCAGATTGCGTACACACGTTCGAACAAAACCATAGTTTTGTTCGAAGAAGAATGTTTAGCTATTGTGACAGTGGCGTGTACTTATGCTCTTGAAAAGAAAAATAGAAATAAAAATAAAGATTAACCGCAACCACTGCTTTGAGAATGCACAAACATCGGTAAATCGCCTCCACACGTTGAGAGATGCACGTGTTCATTTGAATGCGCATTCAAAAATTCAAGCGATTCAGAAAACATCATTGCGGCGTTCATCTGTTCATCCGGAGTGTGCATTCAAAAACGTGGGTATTTTTACAACCACATTAACTTCATTGGTTGCACGTTCTTGGATGCACGTTGAGGTGTTAAGACATCAACGTCCGTGTGTAGGGGCCTTAATATATTTGATAGTCCAATATGAAGATTATTATTACTATCAACCATTTATTATGTAATATGAACACTTGTCACTTTTGAATAGTCTTGAATCACGTTTTGAACCCTGAAAATTGTAAGAATCTGGTGTTCTTTGCTTTCTTCAGGTTGTAATGATATCCGGTTCATTCCTACTAGAAGTCAAGAAGGATTTTCGTTGATTTGTCTGTTGATATTCAATATTAATTATGATATTACTATAAAGGACATTCATGATTTTTCTGGATTGTGAAAATTCATCTTACTATATATATATATATATATATATATATATATATATATATATATATATATATATATATATATATATATATATATATATATATATATATATATATATATATATATATATATATATATATATATATATATATATATATATATATAAGAGGAGGGTAGTCGCTGACTAGTTTAGAGGAAAACTATTTGTAGGGACTGCAGCAATGTAAAATGAAACTCTTTGAAGTTTTTCCAAGCTTTCGGAATTGTTTATTCCATCATCAGGGAGAATCTATCGTGAGGATGATTACATATGTTGTGATAAAACGATATAAGAAACATTAAAATTATGCTATTCGTTAAATAATCAGATACATTTTTGAAGTTATAATTAAATTTTCGAACGAAATGACAAATCGGTGTCACTCATTTTTTTATTTTCAAATTGAAGTTTGACATTATTTCGTTACGTTAAATTAATTTAATTTAGTGTTATTTTATATCAAGTGAAAGTAAAAAAGAATAAATTTCATTCAAATGGCTTATATCTGTTTTTTTATTGATGGAATTCTTGTCTTGATAAATAAAGGCCATTTCTAAAAAAGATCTTTTTGAAAGATGTGATTCTCTTGCAAGAACAGTTGTTGAAAGGTAGTTCATATGGTGGTCACAATCATTGACATGTTTAGCTAAAGCACATCTCTCAGGGTGTAATCTACTATCACTCTTATGAGAAGTGATTCTGTCTTTTAATATTCTTTTTGTTTGGCCAATATAATTCTTATCACAATCATGACAAGGGATATTATAAACAACATTTGTGAGTGATGAAATAGGAATTTTGTCTTTTACTTTCGAATATATTTTTCTCATTGTGATCTTCACTCTCACCTATTCTTGCAGCTTATGTTATGGATGAATTGCTAGAAACAGTGACTCCATTACTATCTTTTAACTTATTTTTCATCAAAAAATATGTGGATGATATAATATTAGCTTTACCTAATAATGGTATAACAGAAATTTTAGATACTTTCAATAGTTACGACCCATTCATTCAATTCACAATCGAAACAGAAGACTCAGATCTTTCAGTACCTTTTCTTGATACAAAACTTATACGATCGGTTGATAACATAATATTGATTGATTGGTATACAAAAGCATGCAGTTCAGGAAGGTATTTGAATTTCTTTTCTTATCACAAATTTTCGATGAAAGTGAATTTGTTAAAACAAATGAAGAACAGAGTACTCAAAATTTCTGATATATCTTTTCATAACAAAAATTTGAATAAACTTCAAGAACTTTTCATACAAAATTCCTACCCACCATCTTTAGTCAAGAAAATTTTATTTAGCACATCCTTATCAGAAAATGACATTATAGGACAAAATAACAATTCTCATAATGAACTTCTTACAGATATGAGTCAAGTTTCAATTTTTATGCCTCATTACCTTATATAAAATAAATAACACCTCAACTGACCAGAATTTTTCAATCTTTTGAAAACATCAAAATTGCAAATAGAACAGTTATTTCAATGAGAAAAATATATTCGAAAGTAAAAGACAAAATTCCTATTTCATCACTCACAAATGTTGTTTATAATATCCCTTGTCATGATTGTGATAAGAATTATATTGGCCAAACAAAAAGAATATTAAAAGACAGAATCACTTCTCATAAGAGTGATAGTAGATTACACCCTGAGAGATATGCTTTACCTAAACATGTCAATGATTGTGACCACCATATGAACTACCTTTCAACAACTGTTCTTGCAAGAGAATCACATCTTTCAAAAAAATCTTTTTTAGAAATGGCCTTTATTTATCAAGACAAGAATTCCATCAACAAAAAAAACAGATATAAGCCATTTGAGTGAAATGTATTCTTTTTTACTCTCACTTGATATAAAATAACACTAAATTAAATTAATTTAACGTAACGAAATAATATCAAACTTCAATTTGAAAATAAAAAAATGAGTGACACCGATTTGTCATTTCGTTCAGAAATTTAATTATAACTTCAAAAATGTATATGATTATTTAACGAATAGCATAATTTTAATGTTTCTTATATCGTATTATCACAACATATGTAATCATCCTCGCGATAGATTCTCCCTGATGATGAAATAAACAATTCCGAAAGCTTGGAAAAACTTCAAAGAGTTTCATTTTACATTGCTGCAGTCCCTACAAATAGTTTTCCCCTATATATATATATGTATATATATATATATATATATATATATATATATATATATATATATATATATATATATATAATATATATATATACGCCACACACGATGGAAACACCAGACATTCTGTTTCGCTCATCAGATCCATCCACCGAGTGGGCAACGATAACAGGTACAAATAAATACCGAATAGTTTCTAGAAGAGCACTATATTCGATATCGTTGCCCACTCGGGCAACTTTTTGATAATTATTAGCAATAATTTAACTCGATTTTATTAAAAAGTTGACGTTTCGCCACGACATTCGTGGCTTTATCCACGAATGTCATGGCGAAACGTCAACTTTTCAATAAAATCGAGTTTTTTGAGATTCACCAAGCCTGTTATTGCTAATAATTATCAAAAAGTTAAAAATAGTTCACAGGTAACAACAATTCAAATAAATAAATAAATATATATATATATATATATATATATATATATATATATATATATATATATATATATATATATATATATATATATATATATATATATATATATATATATATATATATATATATATATATATATATATATATATATATATATATATATAAATATATATATATATATATATATATATATATATATATATATATATATATATATATATATATATATATATATTAAATATATTAAATAATATTATATAATTATATATATATATATATATATATATATAATATATATATATATATATATATATATATATATATATATATATATATATATAAAAATATATAAATGCTTAAGCAATTTTGATTACATAATCGATGATATATATTTCCAGGAACTGAGGAATTAGTATGAAAATAGACAAATACCTACCAATATATTCACCATTTTTAGGATAAAATATATTATTTCAGTTACAAACTCACACATGCAACCAAAAAATAGAATAAAAATAGGCCTTTGATTATATGATTTCGTCGAACATTTGCAATTTCATTAAAAGAACTGATTCAAGTAATAAAAGTGAAAACAACTTCAAATAAACTTTGTGCCAGACATTTTCAGAACTTTCTGTCATGAAAGGAACGATTTATTTTGTAGTTTTTCAGATATTTTCTCTTCTTATTCGTCCATGCGAAAAACTCTCTTTCAGATATATAATGAAGGAAAATGGGCTCAAGACCATACTAAAACTCATTCAACATAATGATTGTGCCTTTTTACGAAATCTTTAAGAAAGAAAGATTAAAACATGCGATAATTCTCTGCACATCAAATCTTTTGAAACCATATTTCCTTCCTTTTGAGGACGATTGTAACAAAGAGACTTCAGAAGAAACAGCTCTCCCATGAGGAGAATTATATCAGGTCACTAAAATAGTGTTTTCCTGTGAGGAGTATTAATTCACCCCAGCATTGTTCAGTGAAGTTGCGGAAACTGGAATCAGATCTCAGAATTAAACGATGCAGATGTAGATTCAAATAAACTTAGGAAATAAAGTTTTAGAGCGATCGTTTCTATAATCAAGGGGATTAATGAAATTAGAATTATCTGACACAGAGTGCTGGATTAAACAGTAATACTGATCGGATTTTTGTATTGAGCACTCATGACAATTCAAACATCCGCCTTGGAAGATTATTCGTAAGTTCCTAATTCTCAACAAATAATATTACATTGGATGATTAGATCTGAAGTTAAACTGAAATATATGCAAAATTCTTCAATTTACAGAAATCAATAAAAAAAATCACGGAAATTATTAACAAAAGGAGCTTTCATTATCCATATCGAAGAATGGTTACATACTTTTTATATGAATATATAGCTATATATTTATAAATATATATATATATATATATATATATATATATATATATATATATATATATATATATATATATATATATATATATATATATATATATATATATATATATATATATATATATATCAGGGCGGCTATTCGAAGGCAGCTGAGGAGGCTAAGCCTCCTCCTCAATAATATTCCGTGTATCACTTATATATTATATTGAATAGTCAGCATTCAGCATATTCATATTAATCAAAATCATATTATTTTATGCACCTAACTTCCTTTCAACCTACATTATATAATATAATTTATTAATTACGATAGAAGGTATTTACATTTACTGCATTTCATTCATTTCAAGATTTGTGGCAACGCTGCAGAGGCTTAAAATTTTCAACGTTCATTATGCCTGCCACAGAAAAGCAAACAACGGTGCGAATACTGCGAATGAATACTTCATTTTTTAAATTTTTTTGTTTAGGTCTAAATGTATATTTTATTATTTTATTTTGTTGTTATTTTACTAAGTTTTGTCTGACTTTTATGACAAGAGTTTTATTGTAATCTAATTTTGGGAGGGGCCTGTTTTATTTCTGGCAAGAAAAAAGTCTCACCTTCCCGTTGGTTCTTGCTGGGCAACAATTGAAAAATTTGATTTAATCATCGAATAGGTACCTATTTAATATTTTAGGGTGCTTGTTTTACTTTGATTTTCTTTGAATTATCAGTCAGTGTCAAAGACGTTAAGAGTGTTGTTGTATTTGATATTAGATTGTAGACATACTGAAAGTGCTTAGCAAGCCAAGGTCAGAACGATGATGTTATGCATAGTCTTGTATATAAACAGGTGCATAACAGAATATCGAGAGATCTCATATAGACTTAGACACCCATCACGCTGCCCGAGGGTTCAGCGAGAAGTCTATAGTGTATACGAATAAAGAATAGAGTATAAGATGAACCATTGGACCATTTCATAACTAGACATTACAATATAAATATATATATATATATATATATATATATATATATATACATATATATATATATATATATATATTACTATATATATATATATATATATATATATATATATATATAATATATATATATATATTATATATATACATATATATATATATATATATATATATATACACATATATATATATATACTCGAATTGTTTGTTGCCTGTGAACTATTTCTAATCTCTTGATAATTATTAGCAATAACAGGCTTGTTGAATCTTAAAAAACTTGATTTTAATTGAAAAGTTGACGTTTCGCCACGACATTCGTGGCTTTATCAAAACTTTTTTCAACAAGCCTGTTATTGCTAATAATTATCAAGAGATTATATATATATATATATATATATATATATATATACATGATGAAAGTACAGTTATAGTTTTTTAAATATTTTTCAGTTCTATTTGTTTTATACATTTAAAGTTTTCTATGAGAGATTTTTTATTTCTCCAAAATGTTTTTTGATGAATATTCGTTTTCCAGTATACGTTTCTAGGTAAAAAGATAGAAAAAGCTGTATATTATATGGAAAAGTGATTTTGTGATATTATGGTGGAAAAGTGACGCTTGGAGCTGGCCGGCCGGCAGCTAACATCACCTCGGTAAATATGTGTCGTCTGATGATGTCGTCAAAAACCGACAAAAATCGTCTTCTGTGAAGATTCGGGACTTCTTTGGACGTAGTTTTCGGATTTTTGTTCGACCAACCCTTTCACTTTCAATAACTTTTAAGATCTATGTTGAGGATTTATACATTTTGGAAAGTTCTATATACCATCACTGCATTTTCTGAGAAGGCTTCGACATTATTGGCCAGCCTCCAATCCATAAATCGTAAAAATTTTTTTTGGAAAAAATTCTAAATACACTTTCAAGGATATTCTACACTAGTATTTCCTAGAATTTCAAGAGTTGATCTATTTGGTCATGTTTCTTGTTACCCAGAAATTCTTCCAATTCAATAATTACAAACTTTTCCAAGCTTGCAATTTTCATGAAAACTAAAATCTCCTAGAATCTATCTTCTTTTAGTTTTACTAATTGATGAAATATTTCTCTTATGGAACTATCACCTTCTGTATTCAAGGCTTTGATGAACTTTTTCATTGTTCCTTTTGAGCTTGGGTAAGAGGGTTAACATTGTGGAACATTGATTTGTTATTAGAAAAGAACCCTGCAATGATTTCAACTATTTCTTTCAATCGCCGGCACTTCAATGTAGACATTTAATAATCTATCGTTAATTTTAAGTGGACATCATTTTCAGTTTTTCACAATGACCGCCAGGGGGCGTAGCAGCCATCTTAAACTTTCAAGGTGTTTTTTCTCTGAAGTACACATAGTAAATGTACCACAAATTATCTCCTTTCTTAAGCTAAGCTTTATTCGAGTAATATTTATCCAATACTTTTTGACGTATCTATTGAAATGAAGTAGTGGGGGGTGATACAATTTTGAACGACTCAACGGATTTCAACAGCGTTGATCTCGTTTAAAAAAGCATTTATTGTTACATCAAAAACATTTTATCTGTGATGTGTAATGTTTTTAGTGATGCCGCTAGAGCGCGTTTTTTGATATAATAACAGAAAATTGCCTATTTCTCCGAAAAATCAAATATAATTAGGTACCCCTAATAAAACTATTTAGGAAAATTTTGTAGCAATAATAGAAATACACTATAGTATGGCATACTTACTCGTAATTTTCATTATGTTGGTGATGAACATCTTCTTCTCTAGTAGATAAACTATCATAATTAATTCAGTCACAAGTAACTTTTGAACTACTATATTATGACACTAATATTTAATTGGTTCACTCCAAACCACGTAGACCAACGTACTGAATTCAACTTGAATGAATAGATAACGAACAAGACATATTTTATGAAATATGATATAAGTTGTTTGGAAATTACTCGTAACCAATGAGTAACAATATACACACAGTGTATATTGTATAATTTTATTTTTTTCACCATTTTCCAACTTATTATTTACTAATATTATTTCATTTCTTTTTTCAGATACTACTAATTCATTGAATTTAATTTTTCAGCTATTTTCTTTTCTTGCCACTTACTAATCAAATTTTCTTTTCTTTTCTTTTATTTTTGTTTCAGATATATTTTTATAGACAATGGAAGTCCAGAATTCCACAAATATAGTTTCAAATTGTTATGAATCAAATAAATAAAAAAGATATATATATATATATATATATATATATATATATATATATATATATATACAGGGTTGCGATAAAGTATGGAACCAAGTAAATATCTTCCGAACGAAAAAGAGAATACTTATGAATTTTTGCAAGTCCAATGGCGCAAAATGCATCTAATGTATGATTTTTTGTTGATAATATACTTCCGGTTGTACCGGAAATAGACCCTAAGTCGCTTATTTTAAATGGGATACCCTATATATTATTACATTTTTGGATTCTACTTGAAATTCTAGGCAGATTCTATGCATCATGTCATATACCTAAGTCTAAGCGTTTTTGACATATTTAGGTTTTTATGTCAAAAACGACGATTGTAAACCCTAATATAATTATCAGTTGTTCCTATAAGTGAGCCTTTTTTACTTACTTTGGGTTAGATTCCTTGTTGAAAATAACCTACTTTAATAGATTTTGTATAATATTTGGATAACTAGTCATACAGGGTGTGCAAAAAATAAGATCTAAAATGAGATTGAGAAAACTGACAAAAATCAATTCAACTTCTTTTGAGTTTTTTACATTACCGTAAAAAAACGTTCAGATAAACAAATTGATGTTGTGTGTATGCATATGTAGTAAGTAATAAACGAGTATAACGATGATTTGAAATTCAAATACGATCGTCGCTATCCTAGATCTAATTGTTTAACGATTGAATGCAAAATTGCCATATAAAAATATCAAATTGGCAATATTTCGAAAACTTCAAATTTTAGATGAAGATAACCTCATACAAAGTAACTTTCTTTTTAAATGCTTAATACTACAAAATAAAGAATATGGGGGGTTTCCATTTGAAAAAATTGATTTTTGTCAGTTTTCTCAATCTCAATAATTATATTAGGGCTTGCAATCGTCGTTTTTGACATAAAAACCTAAATATGTCAAAAACGCTTAGACTTAGGTATAGGACATGATGCATAGAATCTGTCTAGAATCTTAAGTAGAATCCAAAAATGTAATAATGTATAGGGTATCCCATTTAAAATAAGCGACTTGGGGTCTATTTCCGGTACAACCGGAAGTATATTATCAACAAAAAATTATACATCAGATGCATTTTGCGCCATTGGACTTACCTGCAAAATTTCATAAATATTCTCCTTTTCGTTCGAAAGATATTTACTTGGTTCCATACTTTATCGCAACCCTGTATATATATATATATATATATATATATATATATATATATATATATATATATATATATATATATATATATATATATATATATATATATATAAGAAGAATACTCAAGTTCAACTGAACCTATTTCAAAAATTATTTTTATATTTTTGAGAATCAACTTACAATTCAGTAAGTATGTAGATTGATTCAACCGTGCTGAGTAGTTATCTCATTAGTTTGATTATGTTTCATCCAGTGTTCGAGATGACCTGTTTCTGAATTACAAAAAAAATTACCAATGCAGTGAAAAAATTCCCAAAAAAATTGTTTGAAATTGATTATACAGGGTCTCCAGAAAATACGTGTACGTTTGATGGCAGACTTCTGACGTGAAAATAGGTGGATATAAGTTGACTCAGTTATATTCAAAATTGTTTCGTTTAGCCGGTAGAGGGCCTCAAAAATTTGAAGAAATATTGGTTTTTCTGGGTTGTTAGAAAAATAAGAATAAATGTTGGCATATTATGCTAATTTTATGACAATTCCACTTATTTAGAGCAGGTGACACTACTTGAAAACGTTATTTTATTGCACTTTACACCAAAAGTCATTTGAATCAATTTGCACGTTTCCACGTAATTTAGGAGAAACCAATATTTTTTGAAATTTTTGACGCCCTTTATTTGCTAAACGAGGCCAATTTGGATATAACTGTCTATAGAGTATATTATTAAAAACACATGTTTGATTTTAACGATTACGATAATTGAATCTATGATTTGGCTTTACCAGATAGAACTGAATACTTAAATCTTGTTATTTCAATTTAGTTCAATTTTAGTACCTGAGGAAAACGATTGCAACAAGAAATTAAATAGTGGGGTGATGAGTCGGTAATCCTCCGAAAAACTACATCTTATATTGAATATATTCACTAGAGGGAAATTATTTGAGTCTATTTGTTCATTTAAATAATTGGTCAGAATTCTTGTATCTGTTGGATGAATGATTCTCATCTAATAAGATGATAGAGGATTCAAACTGGAAATTGGCAATACTCAAAGAACTATAAACATATTAGAGAAGTTCGGTCCCTTTTGATTTATTTTAGGGAATTATATTAGAAACTGAAAATATCCACAACTAGAAAATTATACAGGAATCATAGCAACTCTGGAGGAGCTCAAGCTTTGGCCGCTTAATGTGGATATCGTTATATTATTTACTTTGAAGGAATCTTCTCAGCCACAGCCACTATTCGTAAATAATATTAGTTCACTATATCAAGTGAAAAAGGAAAATTCTTCAATAATTAAAAAAATTCACTGTTGGATTGTGAATGTAGAATTCTGGTCGCGGAATACATACCTATAACCAGCTCCCTTGGAAAGCTGTCTGATAATTTTTTAAATTATTGAAGAATTTTCCTCGTTCACTTTAGGTAGTTTATTGAATTGACCATGTTCAACTTGTATAGTTTTAATGATTTAAATTCGAATATATATAGCAAAGATCGCAACAATTATTTATGGAGCGCACTCTCGTGAGTATGTCCAAAGTTTTTGAAAACGCTAAGTTAGCGTGCTTTGGAACCACATACGCCACAGTTACAGAGAAAACATTTCATGTCAGGAGATATGTATTCTCGTGACCGGATTCTGCATTTTCGATCTAAGCGGTGAACTGTTGGTTTATAATATACTTAGTGGAGGGTGCTCTGGGTTGTTATCCAGAAAGTAGTCCCGACCGCAAATTATTCTTCGTACTCCCGACCGCAATTTTTTGTTTTAAGAAATTTTCAGAAATTTGGTAATTTACTCCAAGTCAAATGAGACTGATGAGATCTAATAAGATCGAAACAGCTGTATGCAGATTTTGAGTCGGAGCGACTTGACGATTTCTATAATTCACTGTTGGATTGTGTATGTAGATTTCTGGTCGCGAAATACATACAACCAGCTCCTTTGGAGAGTTGTTTGATAATTTTTTAAATTATTGAAGAATTTTGTTCATTTTTTGTAATATATTGAATCGACCATGGCTGACACGATATATTCTTATTGATTTGATTTTGATAATAGCACTGAATATGATGATAGATCTTCTGAATGATATTCTGAACTTATATCACTGATTTTATATGACTGAGGGCTCCAGGTCTTAGTTCTTCAATTATACAATTTGTCAGTAAGAAAAAAATGATGAACAAACAAAATGAGAATTAAATCTTCAATTTCATTGTAATATTAATTCGTATTTCGTACGTTTATAATTTTTCGTACGAACAACTGAAATACTGTTTACGATGTTATCTTTTTGTGTTCAAGTTTTTGTTTCACTATTATTGCAGGAAATAAATTAGCACCATTTGAAAAAACATAATGGCAAAGCTGTTGAATTAATTGACTTCGCTAAATATTAGAGCGAATTGAGTAATTGCTGGATGAAAGTACTGCTATTCTCTTCGAGTTTGTGAGATAATTTACACTCCAGTAAAATTAGAGTTGATAAGGCAGAAATGCTCACTTCATCATTGAATTTATAATAAATGCTTCTTCACATTTCCATCATTTGAACTCAGAGAGAAATAATAATCCACAAACAATGATTTCAAAGGGGAAAGTTTTCGTGATATTCTGGAGTTTCTCACTAGTCTGAGTGTGAAGGGCAATTTGTATTTTCCACAGCTAATAAGCCCCAGAAGCGCCAGAATTCGCACCAAGGTATTTTATCAGCGAATTAAGCGATTTCGCTAATTTTTAACCAGGAAGTATGCTGCGTAACAAAAGAGGTGATTTTCTTCAAAATGAAATAAATCCGTCCTTGCAATATCAAAGAAGATCGTAGGTAGCAGTTCTGGAAATCAATTATAAAGAACGGTTAATTGGAAGACGAATTTGGGTTTTTCTTTTGACGTAGTCACTTAATATCACCTTTATATTCATAATGTCGTTTTATATAGAACAATTTGCTTTTTAATCTTTCAATTTGAGAAATTATCAACATCTTTTGATGGTAATATATTTAATTTCATTACCTTAGAACGATATTGCCATTTTATCATTTCTTTAATAACATCTTTTTTCTCTTTCCTCATTTCCTAATTCTTTTTTGTAAAAAGTAAATGATATGCTTTCAGTTGATATAGCTTTCTGGTTCTCGTTACATCAGGTTAGGCATATAAAAAATCCAATTTTTCTTTATGCTTGCAGTATGAAAAAACTGTTTTTCGAACAAAATTTTTTCAACTAGTTTCAAACAGTTTTTTCGTACTTATCTGCGCCACTTTATATACGAATCTGCATAAGTGTATTTACACTAGTACAAAGTATTTCATCAGATATAGGAATAGTTTACTAGACTGATTGTTCAGCACCAGCATCAGTAGTTCAACGATTTAACCACAACTTTAAATAGATCATTTTAGGTCACGTGACTTTGACAGGTTCTCTATGTTCACTTGGCGGGCAGACAAACTTTATTGTGTCATTACTGTCATTTGATACTCGTTATTGATAGATGTATTTGTTTGTTTTTTTGAGTTTTATAGTATTTTAGAATGAAAATTCAACAAATTCTTGAGTTATGTCTCGTAGTGAATATTATTCAACTCTTACCGATGATGTGAAAGCCCGCTACGACAAGAAATTGGTGATAATAGACGATATAGACCCATATTCATTTGGAGAAGTCAGTTGTCCAAGGATCTGGAAGTAATCCCTTCAGTATTTTTGATGGATTTGGTAAATTATATAATCCTTAGTCATAGCTTCTACACTGGACAGCAGCTTAAAACCTACAAATCTTTATTGGCCTACAAATATTATGAGTCTGGGTATGTCCAAGATGTTTAGGCTCGACAAATGAATGATATTGCCTACATTGTTGTTGGAAAGGTAGGCATAGCAAACAATTTTATTATTTCTTAATGTTAGATTTCACTATTATATTTTTCATCAATAACTTTCTCATTGTTACAGATTAGACTTTCTCAAAAAGCAAGGTTTGGCTAATCCCGTTATCAGATGGGGTTGTTTCCAGTGAACATTGCACATGTATGGCAGGTTTGGGGGAAGTTTGTAGTAATGTGACAGCATTGTTGTTTTGTTTACAAGCTTGTCCAGCTGAAAACGAAAATGAATCTGCTTCTGCACACAAAGGCTTGCACAGTGGCCTGTACATTCTACGAAAGTCATTGACTTGTTTGAATCATTTAGTTTGTTGTCAAAAATGAATAAATAATTTTACATTAACTGTTTTTAATTTGTCAACAACATTACATAGCGTTGAAAATAAGCAATATCTGTTTTTAAATAGCTTTATTATTTCCAAGAAAATACAAAGTGATCATAAATTAGAAGTCACCTTACTCTAAACAATTGATTAACTATTTCAATCTTTGGCACGCTTATTGTGATAAATCCTGAAACAAGAATATGTGTTATTTGATCATGAACATAAATAACCACTTACTAATCTTTTTGAATCGTTCATCTGACCTCACTGTACTTCTTTTGTGTCGATTCAGGGACTGTACATCTTTTTTTTCACCAACTATATAAGTATCCCATGTTTTGAGTGGGTACCCAATCTGGGTTATTCTTATTCTCTAGTAGGGCTGGTTGTCCTATATATATATAAGAGTATTACTTTCATTCAGCTTTTAGCATCATTGTTTTGTTGTTCATTTTGTACCTTTTTTTAGGATATTATTTTGAAAAATCAAGGATCCAAACTCAATTATAATCAAAATACTCACCCAATAGGAAATGTCTTGAACAAATTCTAGCATTTCTCAGCTTACTTTCGCTTAGAGGACCCCTTTTTAAAGCCCTAACCCATAAGTCACGTCGTTGTTTTGACAAGGCATTTAAATAGTCTCCACGGTTTTTCAGCGCGGTGGGTATCCTGAAGAATCGAACTTGGTCTCTTTCCGATCTCATTGAACACTTAACAACACAACAAAACATTGACATTTTAATAATATATTGCAAACTCCGTAACGACTTTTACACTGTAAGCATAGGCCGAAATGTTTGTCTGCCCGCCAAGTGAACATGGCGGATTTGTTTTGACAGTTGTGACGTCATCCTAAAATGATCTATACCAGCCAACTCGTTTCTAATCAACATTATTCGATATTCTGCCGCATTTAATTCTTTCTGTTACTATATCTTCCTAAGATAAAAACATAATTTCGTATTTATTTTGACAAATGAATCTCAACCCTAAAATCTAAATCGTATACGAATTCTGAATATTTTGAAGTTAGATTAATTGCTATGCCGTTCAATAGGAGTGTAATGTTAATAAAATTAGTCGAAGATTTTTACAATACTTTCATGTAGTCAACACTCTAGCTTATTATTCTCATGCACTCATTATCTTGAAAAAATATATGGATTAAATTGGCCGGGCAATACCTGAAGGTGATTGTCTGAATGATAAGCAACGAACTGATTAAAATAACAAATTTTATTTGGTTTTCATATTTTGCTTTCAGATAATCAAAATACTTTATGATAAGTTTTACACTGGTGAAACTTTCAGCAGCTTTCAGATCAGAATTTCAGAACACAAACGTAGCTTAGTTAATCACATTCAAATTATGCAAACTATTTATTCAAAGAAAATTACACATTCAATTTTGATTTTGAAATATTGAATGCTGAGAGAAAGGGAACTAACTTTAATTTTCTACAATCATTACAGATACATAAATACAAACATTCAGTTCTTCTATTGAACAGCCAAATTGATCACACTACAAGCCCCCTTCTGAATCTTTTCGAAATTAACGAACTACCTGACTAGCAGTTTAAAATGGGTTTTTCCTATTTTACTAATTATTTGTAAACATCCTTCTATTCATCCTTTCTACACAATTTGTCATTTATTTATTTCTTGTATTCTATATAAAGGAGAAACATATTTAGTTTGCATTTAGCATCTGCAGAAGGTGAAGTTTCACCGGAACGTGCGTCATGCGTACATTTTAATTAATAAATGTGTAAATTGTTTTTATCTACTCCTACTGAATAATATATTCATTATGCAACTGCGTGTTAGCAATTAATAGTATATATTACAGCGTGAGTAATAATAACTCACTGCTATAACTCACTATATAGTATACTAAGATGCCAGGGGCGGCTAGTCAAAGGAGGCTAAGGAGGCTAAGCCTCAATAATATTCCGTGTATCACTAATATACTATATTGAATAGTCAGCATTCAGCATATTCATATTAATCAAAATCATATTATTTTATGCACCTACCTTCCTTTCAACCTACATTATATAATATAATTTATTAATTAAGATAGAAGGTATTTACATTTACTGCATTTCATTCATTTCAAGATTTGTGGCAACGCTGTGGAGGCTTAGAAAGGTATATTCTCATTGCTTTCAGATCAGAATTTCAGAACACATTGCGACCTACCCCTGAATTAAACAATTTGGTGCAGCGTAACAGACAACAACAAAACCGCGGTTTTAATACATTATGAGAGACATCCTTGCCTAACCGGATCACAGGTAAAAAATAAATTATTTTGTTGGCAGTGTTTACTTTTTACTAGTGAAAATGTCTCTGTTTGGGGTCGCTTAGGATTTGAGGATTTAATTCTGTACCTAGTTGAAAGTGAGGAATTTTTCACCGATAAAGTAACTTTAAATACAGCACGCGGATTAATATCTTACTTACAAGATAAGGAATTTATATATTTTTTAAACATCTTTGAATTAATTTTGGAACAAACAGAAATAGTTTTTCACATCTTACAGCACAAGTTTTCAGATGTAATTTACACACGAAATCGGCTCAAGTTTCTTTTGGAAGAAATTTCAGAATTTCGTGCAGAAGTTTATTTTAAAAAACTATTTTCTGTATTTCAAACTACTGATGATACGACTCAATTTAGCCCAAAACGAAAGAAATTCAGTTACGCAGATATGGAGCTTCACTATAAGCAAATATTTTATGAAATTTTGGATACTATTAGGGGTCAAATAGAAATAAGGTTCTCTGATTTGAAAGAACTGCATTTCCTCGACTTACTCAATAAAAATTTGTTAACCGGATTTTCGGCTAATTTTCCAGATAACCTTTTGGAACATTTATGTCAAAAATACACTTTTTTTGATAAGGTGGCCATAAAAAGTGAACTGTGTGTTGTTTATAATGACAATGAAATTTTGGGGCAAAATGAAAATCATGTGGGGACTATTAAATACCTTTTTGATAATGATTTGAATCAAGATTTACCCCAAGTTTATAAACTCTTATGTTTAATTGTTTTTATCCCGGTGACATCGGCTTCCGTAAGAGCGCTCGTTTTCCACTCTCTAGAGAATTAAAACTATTTACGAAATTCAATGAGCCAGGATAGTTTGAAAAATATTAGTTTGTTGTCTATTGAAAAGGAATTGGTAAAACTTTTGGCGAAAGACAAAAAATTTTATGAGGATATTATAGATCATTTTGCTAACGTTAAAGATCGCAGAATCCCGCTAATCTTCAAAAATATATAATAACTTTTTATTTGCTCTCACCAGCTGTTAACAAATTCGTTAAGTAGGTAGGTAGGTACCTATTTTGTGAAAGAAAAAAAAAATTTGATGAATAGATTAATTGATTAATTGGCTGAGAAGAGTTTCTGTGAATATTGTAAATAGGAGTTGTAGGTCTCAAGGTAGACACTCGAAAGTGAAAACAAATTAATAGCTTAGGGTGCTTGTTTTACTTTGATTTTCGTTAAATTATAAGGCGGTTGACCTTGAAATCCTACAAATTTTCGCCTATGGTGTATTTTTTAACACCTCTTGTAACCTCCTCAATCCAAAACCTCACGAGCCACCACTGCTAAGATCCCAAGTAAGATCGACCGTCACTCATCTGCTAATGTCACTTGAATAATTCTTACGTTTTCAAATTAAGTTAATACTACCTAATTATTGTGCATTTGTATCTAAGTATTTATTGTTATAGTTGTAGATGGTAGTATTTTATTCAACGAGCGGTAATGTAGGTCATAACTCACGCAGATGAAGTTTGCAGCACGAGCTGCAAGCGAGTGCTGTAATTCATCAAGTGAGTTATGACCATTACCGCAAGTTGAATTATATACTATTATCTACAACTATAACAATAAATACTAAGATATAAATTCACAATAATTATATACTATTAACTCAATGTGAAGTAGTATCAACTTAACTAGAATGATTCAAGTGACATTAGCAGATGAGTGACGGACGATCTTACTTGGGATCTTAGTAGACTATATAGTGAGTTATAGCAGTGAGTTATTATTACTCACGCTGTTTGGTAATAGATACTATTAATCACTAAAACTTACTTGAATAATGAATATATTATTCAATAGGAGTAAATAAAGTATAGTATTCAACTTGAGGTAATGGTCATTACCACTCGTTGAATAATATACTATTATAAATCATTGTTTTAATAAAATTATACATAATTATGTATTCTAAGATATACTCGTAACTACTGTAGGGAAAAACCAGTAAATATTTTTTCGAAGATTATGTGAAGAAATTCACGGGAATATGTCGTTTCGTCATTTCGAAAAGAAGGATCAATACAGATTTTGCTTAATCCACGAATTGTTCGGTTTCTAGATAATACGTGAATCTCTGAATCTCGGTTTTAAAATGGTCTGATTGATGAACCGGATGTATTTCCATTTCGTGTTTTAGGTTTCCAATAGCCTGTTTCCTATGGTTGCAAGCATTCTTTGTGAACAGACAAGTGTTTCATCCACACAAAGGCCCCTAATTGAAAACTGACGGGTTAGAAAAAAGGACGGCATTCATATCAGACAATAATAAAATTATTTATCTAGAAACATACGAGTGTAAAGCTTGGAATATCGAAAAATAGCTTCGATTATTGAAGAATTTGACTGATTTTTATGATTAAATATGTATGAATATATTAATTCACTTTATTTTAGAGTGTCTAGAAGAGTGGTTCTTAACCTTTTCATAATCAGGGACCATTTAATAACATTTCTGTCTTGTCACGGACCCCCAACTATTTGAAAGTAATATTACCTTCAAAAAGTCTATATATATTTCGGTACTTGTTTTTCATTATCAAAAGGGTCGAAAATCTCTGCTCACATAAATATGTCGATGAAAATAAAGCTGAATAACATATCTTGAATCTTTGGAAAATAAATAGCTTCTTGAATCCAAAATCCTTCAAGATTCGTTCCTGCCTCGAATATATATTCAAACTTGTTTGTCGTGTTGCATTTCTATCAATTTTTTTTCAATTTTATAAAGAACTTCAAAAACGACAATGAAAGTATTGCGAACCAGTTTTTGATTACCTTTTGTCCTCGCAGTACGGAAAATAACGACTGAATTCACTTCTCAAATTTGTTAAATGGAGTATCATGTTTGTAACTCTTCTTTTTCTTTGGCATTGTTTTCCTCAAATTATCAAACGCAGAAAAATTGTCACTTTTGATCTTCTTTATCCATAACTCGATTTTAGCAATAAACGCATTGATTTTACCTTCATATGCAAATATATTGCCAATGCCGTGAAACATCAAATTTCCTGACTCTTGGAGTTGATGGTTTAATTTATTCATTTCAGCAGGAGCAAAAAAATCGACTAAACAATACTGGTCATACACGTGTCATGCACAAGACTACCTACTGAAAAAAAAGAACCGCCAACTTACGTAAATTGCTGCAAGAGATCATCTATTCAACAGGAAAATTGGCGATAACATAGCGAATATATTGAAAAGAAATTATAAAAATACGTTTTCCTTTGGAAGGCCAATGCACCTCTGTGTGGAAAAGAAGGCTTTAGTATTTAGAGTTCATATCAGAGCATAATTATTTGAAAAGATGAATATTCAGTGCACTGCTTTTGATGAAGAAAATAACTTTTATAGCAATTTTCAACGGAATAGCCAAGCATTCTGAGAGGGATTTGGCAGCTAAAGCTTGACGACGAATAACACATTGTGTTGATATTGCAGACGGATATTTCGTTTATATCAATGCAGCAAGGCCAGAGCGAGAACCAAGCATAGCAGGAGCACCATCCGTAACCGCTAGCTCAAAATGTAGTCATTATTTCATCCATAACATCAACACCCTGAATCGTTTCCAGTTGTTTGGAAGACAGTTACTCTTCTTTTGATGATTTACTTTCATGCAGAAATCGGGCAAATATATGTAATTGACAGCATTGTGATAACGTCATCAGATTCATCACATTGCAGTGCAAAATAAGGACTGCATATATAGGAAAGAAGAGCAGAGTGATGCGGCTGAAATGACCGAACGCGACAATTATATGACTTATTCAATATTTTTAGCATGACTTCGTGGATCAACTCGGGTGCTTCCAGGGACCACCAGTGGTCCGCGGACCATCGGTTAAGAACCACTGGTCTAGAGAGTCTAGCAATGTCACGTTCAGTATATCTCCTAATGAAAATAATTTTTCATCATCGACTGAATTTTACAATGAGCTCAAAATTTGTAATTGAAAATTACAAGGTATATAAATTTTAGTTATCTCATAATGAAAATAGCAACTAAATTTCATTCATTTCAACAAATCCT
Organism: Cynegetis impunctata; assembly: GCA_030704885.1. Classification (NCBI taxonomy): domain Eukaryota; kingdom Metazoa; phylum Arthropoda; class Insecta; order Coleoptera; family Coccinellidae; genus Cynegetis; species Cynegetis impunctata. Next base: position 489,012 of record JARQZK010002221.1, read on the forward strand.
TCAGAACTATAATAACAAAACATACCACTTATTTATGAATAGATATATAAATAAACATAAATATATCTAATATATAAAATTCTCGTGTCACGGTGTTTGAAATTAAACTCCTCAGAAATGGCTCGACTCATTCTCATGTAATTTTGTATGCATATCGGTTAGGTCTGCGAATCGGACAACATCTATTTTACATCCACTTAATTTTTTCATTTTTTAGACAAAATTTTCTGTTTTATTTTTTTATGATACAGCATTCGAAAATACATACAACCCTAAATTTTAACCCCTCTACGATCAAACCCTATTTTTCATTTGTTAATTATAAAATTTAATTTTTTTAGCAAGATTTTCAAAAATTACTCTCAATTTTTTACCCTTTCACGATCAACGCCTGTTTTTCCATCGCGATTTTCGTTTTTTTAAATTTTATCCAAAGATCCGCAATAGGTTTGCAAGATGGCAATCGAGAATAACAATAGTTGGTCTGGGAATAGGTCGTAATATATTTTTCATACCCCTAAGTGATTAGGGTGGTCCGCCCCAAATATTTCTATGAATTTCTTGGACCAAATTTTTTATTTTTATTTTTTTATGATGTTGCACTAAAAGATACATACTTTCACCCTTCTATCAACATCCCATATTTTTTAATAGCCATTTCAATAATTTAAACAACGTTTGCCTGGTCAGATAGACTGATAGATAGATATAATGATAGATAGATAGTTAGAGAGATAGAAAGATAGAAAGTTAGACAGATAGATATACATCGGCAGATAGATGAATAGATAGATAGTTAAAAATAATTTATGTGGCTGAACAACGTTTGCCCGGTCAGATAGATTGAACGATAGATATATAGGTACATAGATAGATAGATAGATATATAGAATGATGGATAGATAGTTAGATAGATAAGTAGATAGAAAGATAGATAACTATCTAGATAGATAGATAGTTAGATAGATAGACATCGGCAGATAGATGAATAGATAGAAAGATAGATAGATACAAATAATTTATATGACAGAACAACGTTTGCCGGGGTCAGATAGATTGATAGATAGATATATAGGTAGATATATATATATATATATATATATATATATATATATATATATATATATATATATATATATATATATATATATATATATATATATAGATAAAATGATAGATAGATAGAAAGATAGATATAAATAATATATATGATAGAACAATATTTAACGTGTCAGATAGTATATATATATATATATATAAATATATAAATAAATATAAATAGATATAAATATATATATATATATATATATAATGGTGATAACTATTTTATTGAAGCAGTGAGTGTATAAAAAACATAAGACTTTAATTTCATGATCAATCAACATAAAAAAAGGAGTTTAATTTCGGATATAAAAATAATAGTTGAAAATTTAGTAATTTATTTCGCCAATTTTTTAATTGCTTGATTCCATACAGTTAATTGAATCATCTTCGAAGTTGGATGAACAGTTTAACTACTTGCAGAATATATGTTGTTACTCATACAATTTAACAAATAAACTAAGTTCTTTTACTTCGCGCTAATTTCAAGATATTTTTTTCTGTAATCTTTAATATACGCGCTAATTCATAAAATCAAAATCTTGTCAATATCATATGAAGAACAGAAATGAATTACGAAATATAGACAATAGAACTTGTCTGAAATACATATTTGAATTGAGGACGCCTATATTTGTGTGTATATCAATAAACATCTTCAAAAATAATATATAATATACAATTAAATTTTCATTGATTCACAAAGTTTGAATGAATGATTGTTTCAGTTTACTGTACTACCATCTAACAGAAATTTCAGAACATTTCCTTGTATCTGATGATGATAAAGTGTACGGACAAATTACATACATATTGAATTAAATCAGTGAAAATTTGATACATAATTATTTCATTTTTCACGATACGAAGAACACATTATTTCTTAGCAAAAATATTTCATACAAGAGACAAATCTAATGCATAATAAATGTTCATAGTCATATTTAGGTGTCATGATAAATATGTTCTTTTTTCTGAATGATAACCATAACAAAAATTATGAACATTGCTATTTGAAGCTAACAAAGGGCAAATGTGCATCATAATATTCAAATTATCATTGCTGGTACATGAACTGTAATATGTTGAAGTTACACCTGATGTTTGACGATCAATATTCGCCATTTACATGATCTATTGTTCACACTAACCAACCGCTATAATAACCCACAAGTGTATATCTTACAGCCAATTAATTTACCATAAAGAAAACACAAACGCAAACAATTAATGTGATTGATAGGTGAATTTATCGCATTACTAAAAGACAAAAACGGAGATTGATTGACACTTCATTCAAATAGAAACCGCGTACGTGTTCATTATGTTAGGTATATACTGTAATTTGCGGTATGCAAATTCTTGCATTATTGATCGTATTTTTGAACGTACTCTGAATAAAAATTATGGGGGAATCTCGTCCAGTCAAACTGCAACGCATTTGTCATTTTTTTTGGCGAAAACGAGATAAGAAAGAGCCAATCTATCATTGTATTCTGGTAATTTGAGTTTCATTTGTAGTTCGTGTTCCGTTATAGTTGTTAAACTAAGTCTCAGTGGTAACTTGGCTTGTTAGGAAGAGTTTTTGAGTAAGGGCCTAAACTATAGAGTTATGGTGGAGATTTGAGCTATTTGAAGATTCTTTCCCAGTAAACGTCAGTCGTGGAAGCAAAGAGAAAAACGTACTAATGCTCGACCTTGCTTGAAGAACATGGCAGTAAACTGGTTTTGAAGCAGAACACCGAAGTGAGAAGATGACCTATCTGTTTCCGTAGGGACAAAGTCCAAGTGCAGATCAGTGGCCTTATAATTTGATATTTACTCTTCCCTTTGGAGCGAAAATAGAACACGAAGACGAAATTTCTTCGCTCAGTCACTCGCTATTGTTTTTCACTCATATGTTCCATGCTAGTTTATTCTTGTGTTAAAGAAAACTATTGTACTGACTTCATGTCAAGGATATAGAGAATTTTTGTACCTCAAAATAGTACTGGATTTATTGAACCATGTTGTCATTCACATTCCTTTGGTGGCACCCAGAAATTGAAGTTCTCAGTGAAATAAGTAAATTTTTTCACTGAACTGGTCCCCGTATTTAATCTACAAGTGCAAGTCTTGTGCTAATGTAATACAAACTCATTCCTTTAATCTCTCGTTTTGTAGTAACATTGCGATAAAATATAAAGCGAATTAACATAAAGCTCACACAACAGAAACTCAAATACACAGTTATTTTTTACATGTAGAAGCAGCAATGGATTCGTAGAACACACAGTCGATGCTTTCCTCTAAAACCTTGGAAGTAGGATAATAATATACGTAGACCTCTGAAGCACGCTTTCAAGTTTGAACAATAACGTCTACACAATTTAAAAATTTCCATTTTCCCAAATGCATCCCATTCATCTTAACAAACATCACAATTTCCATAGTGAATGGAAAGGCAAACAACCTTCGCCAAATATATGCGAGATAAGAATTAATTTCGACAGATTGGGAAAAAGAGATGCGAGAAAATTTCCACAAGGCTGATCGTGCCTCCGATATGAAAACTTGGATGCTGCCGTTTCTGATGGCAACACAAATACTTAGTTGCCCGGGAAATACGGGCGTATTCTCCCAAATTCAAGTATTCTCCGGTAAAACGAGAAACCATTGTAAATATAGAGGTTGACGTTATTTGCCAATTTCGAATAATTCTTTCAGTTATTTCCCAGTTTGCTCGTTTTTAGCATACTATTCTCAAGCACGAATCATAGGAATGCGGTACCGAATATTTGAAATTCTTTGTGTATTTTTTAATCGAATTCATCCGGAAGCTATTTTGTCAAATTGGAAATTATTCTCTTATATTTTTATATATATATATATATATATATATATATATATATATATATATATATATATATATATTATATATATATATATATATTATATATATATATATATATATATATATATATATATATATATTATATATATATATATATATATATATATATATATATATATATATATATATATATATATATATATATATTATATATATATATATATATATATATATATATATATATATATATATATATATATATATATATATATATATATATATATATATAGGATTCAGATTTCAGTTGTCATATTAAAAGGATCGACACAAAAGTGGTGTCATCCTGTGAGCCTGATGTCTCGTGATGTAAGAATGGCTTGAATAGTGGTCCCTCGAACTTAATTTTATCTATTGAATTTTCATCATCAGTTTGTCATTCAGAATTAATTCTTCTACATTTTAAACGAATTTCTCAACCAATTATTCTTTGCTGTATCTGACGAAATGCCTACTATAATCAATGAAATTAAATTAGACTTTAAAGATGTGCTTTTACGACCTAAAAGATCTACCCTGAAGAGCCGAAATGATGTGAATCTTTACAGAAACATTACCTTCAGAAACTCCAAGCAAACTCACAATGGAATACCTGTAATGGCCTCCAACATGGATACCATTGGTACATTTGAGATGGCGAAAGTCTTATCTAAGCATGGTCTGTTCACTTGCGCTCATAAGTATTATAGCGCTGACGAATGGAAGTCATTTGCGGATGAACATCCGGAATGTTTACCTAACGTCGCTGCTAGTGCTGGAATGGCCGAAAGCGATTTCCAGAGGCTCGCTGAGGTATTGAAAGCTGCTCCCGGACTAAATTTCATATGTCTTGATGTCGCTAACGGTTATTCTCAACACTTCGTTGAATTCGTTAGAAAAGTGAGAGCCGCATTTACTTCACGCACTATTATTGCTGGTAATGTGGTAACTGGAGAAATGGTGGAAGAACTTATATTATCTGGGGCTGATATTATCAAGGTAGGCATTGGCCCAGAGTCAGTATGTACTACTCGAATGAAAACTGGAGTAGGTTATCCACAACTTTCAGCTGTTTTGGAATGTGCGGACGCTGCGCATGACCTTCAGGGACATATCATCTCGGATGGTGGCTGCACATGTGCGGGAGATGTGGCTAAAGCATTTGGCGCTGGAGCCGATTTTGTGATGGCTGGTGGAATGTTTTCGGGACATGACCAGTGTGGGCGGGATGTCATAGAGAAGAACGGAAAGATGTTCAAATTATTTTATGGAATGTCTTCAGCGATTACAATGCAAAAACATGCAGGTGGAGTAGCTGAATACCGTTCTTCTGAAGGTAAAACTGTGGAGGTTCCTTACAAAGGCGATGTGGAAACTACAGTTTTAGACATCTTGGGTGGATTACGAAGTGCCTGCACGTACACTGGTGCTGGAAAACTGAAAGAATTACCGCGTACAGCCACCTTTATTCGATGTACCCAACAACTGAATACAATTTACAGTTAGTTAACTTTGCCATTTTTAACTCATTTGAACCAAATATTTTTTTTCCAAAGCCAATTATTTTTACTTGAGAAACATTTTTATTTTTGTGCCATACGGCTGCTTATTATTGAGATTTTAGCGGTTGATGCATTGCGAGAAAAAGCTAAATGAATTGAAATGTTTTCAGCTCATACGTAAAATACTAGCTTACAACTTAAAATATTATATTTTGTCACACGCGAACATTTAGAATGAACTTCAGTTGGATATACGAATTGTAGGTCTAGGTACTCAAAAATTGGTAGAACCTTGAATATCGCAAGGGGTCTCTTTTATCATTGAACCATTGAATGGACGAATATATATATATATATGTGTATATATGTATATATATATATATATATATATATATATGTATATATATATATATATGTATATATGTGTATATATATATTGTATGTATCTATATATACAAGAGCAGGCATAAAAAGTTCACCACATTATTATGCATGTCGTAAACAATTGGCACGTTCTTATATATATATATATATATATATATATATATATATAAATATATATATATATATATATATATATATATATATATATATATATATATATATATATATATATATATATATATATATATATATATATATATATATATATATATATATATATATATAATCTTCTGATAATTATTAGCAAAAACAGGATTGTTGAATCTTAAAAAAGTTTTTTTTTTCAAAAGTTTTGATAAAGCCACGAATGTCGTGGCGAAACGTCAACTTTTTAATAAAATCGAGTTTTTTAAGATTCAACAAGCCTGTTATTGCTAATAATTATCAGAAGATTAGAAATAGTTCACAGGCAACAACAATTCGAATAAATATATATATATATATATATATATATATATATATATATATATATATATATATATATATATATATATATATATATATATATATATATATATATATATATATATATATATATATATATATATAGAAGGACCCACTTGGTAAGTATTTAAGAAGAAGTTCCATTACATAGACAACTCAGACACTTCAAGAAAAGAGCGTTTGATCAAAGTATACTACCGATCATCAGCAACCCTAAGGAAAGCTTGCTTAGAGGTCTATGGAACAATGTGAAAACCTACAAGAGTTCGCTAGAGAATAGAATGGTTATCCAAAAACTTAGATAATAGACGGAATCCACAAAATAAAATTCCTAAAATGGAAGTGGCAGATGGATCAAGAGGTAAATGAAGATTGTTAAAACTCGAAAAGGGACCGTGCCATCATGCCATATTCACAATTACCTCAAAACACATTACCGTAAATCACTAACCGTAATCTGTTGTAGTCTTTCTTGAGTTAGAAATGGTATATATTCCCGAAAGCTTGAAGTATCTTAGAAAATATACTACATATTACTTGTATCAATATAAACAGGGTGTCCCAGAATTTTTTAGACAGGCTATAACTCTGAAACGGCTGAAGATAACTTCATAACATTTGGTATGCAGCAATTGGACGAATTTTACAATATTGCGAATCCCTCATGACGTCAGCGAAATCATCACCGTAGCTATGAAGTCATGTCATTATAAAATATCAAATGTAAAGGTGGTCATGTGACTGCTCATATTAAAGGTCTTTTTATTCTGAATTCAACCATGTAATTTATTAGTTGTATATTTTCGATGAAAAGGAGTTTAACAAAATAAATAAAAAAGTTTAATAAACAAATTTAATCATATGAAAATCAGGTTTGAGGCTTGTGTTGAAATTGATTGTAGAATAATGGTATTATTGCCTTGATTAAACTCCCTTTGATCGAAAATACACAACTAATAAATTTTAACATACTAAGTGTATTGCATGGTTGAATTAAGAATATAAAGACCTTCAATATGAGCAGTCACACGACCACCTTTACATTTGATATTTTATAATGACATGACGTCATAGCTACGGTGATGATTTCGCTGACGTCATGAGGGATTCGCAATATTGTAAAATCCGTTCAATTGCTGCATACCAAATTTTATGAAGTTATCTTCAGCCGTTTTAGAGTTATAGCTTGTCTAAAAAATTATTGGACACCCTATATATATATATATATATATATATATATATATATATATATATATATATATATATATATATATATATATATATATATATATATATATATATATATACTTATATAAAACAGAATTCTTCGTGTTATCGAGACACGTCCGTACAGGTATATGGGAATATTTCGATGTTTCGTGACCATGTATAACTAGCTCCGCTAGGAGGTTTGATTAGTTTCGAATAAATGTCCTAGTTTACTTTATACAAATATATATATATATATATATATATATATATATATATATATATATATATATATAGATATATATATATATATATATATATATATATATATATATATACATGCGAATTCATAAAACTATATATTCATGCCAGGAGTAATAATATCAAGATAATAAGTTTTGTCAATTGAGCAGTGAAACTGTTGCAAAAATGTCCCATTCCTCTAAATGAGAATCTTGAAAGGAAATAGCCTTCAGAAGTAGTTGTTTTTGATTCGAAAACTATTAGTAGTCGGGGCAAACTAACATAATTTTAATCAGAATACGGAAAAATAGAAACCAGAACTAGCCCAACAAGAAATGGTTGGGGGGGTTACTAACATGAGAAAAAAAATAAATGTAGTTACTGACCTTTGGGACTAACTTAAGGGGGGGGTAAAGTGAAAAAAATTCAAAGTCAATAGTTTGTATGCGTATTACGAGAAAATTTGACGTCGGAGATAAAAATGTTCAACAGCACACAAGTTGTAGGTAGTAAAAAGATCTTTCATTTTTGTTGAGGGTACTTTTCATCATAACATCAAAATTATCGAGAAATTTAAAAATTTTCCAAAAAATAATAAAATTTTCGTTTTTATATTATAACTTTTATAAAAATAACTGAATTGTTATGAAACTCGGTGAAAAGATACCTTTATATATAAGAAAAAATCAAAAAAAATTTCAAAAGAAAATAATGGAAAATTTCTGATTTTGAATTAAAAAAAAAAAAAAGTCCTTTTTTCAGACGAAAATTGTATGGTGGAAAATCATCGTAAATAGATTTTTCAAAGCTCATTTTGTTTGTTTTTTCGTCTACTTTTTGATAAATCAGAGACACAATATAGCTTCTATTTGAAAATATGCTAAAAAATGCAAAAACGAAAAAAGTCAATTTTGAAAAAAAAAAATTTCAGTAATTGTGGATAATTTTGTTCAAATTTCAACAAAATTTTAAAATTAATTTCACCAATCGATTCTACGTGAAAAAATATTTAAGAAACTGTAATTTGTTGTTAAAAATTACTCCAATATTTAGGGGTGGTAAAGGGTTGCTTCTGGAGGGTGAATAAAGTAATGATCGTCCTCATGCAATTTTCGGCTAAAATTGACGTTAAACAAAAAATTACTAATCAATAAAAGTTGTAGATTATGAAAAATTCTTCAAGTTTTGTAGAGGTCATTTTTACCATAACCTCAAAATTTTAAAAAATATGCAAAGAATGTATTTTTTTACATTTTTTACTTCTTTAAACTTTCTTATAATTTCTTTTCTTCTTATTCTTGTGTACTTAGTAGACAAAATGTGTGGTTGAATAAAAGTATTATAGTAATGATATTAGAAAACTTTAAAAATTAGAAAAAATAAACGGAAAGATTAACGCGCATGATCAGAACTACAGACAGTACACCTATCTCTCAATCATAGAAGCTCTATGGGTATTTGTTATACACAAGGTTTTTTATTTTCCGCCATACCATTTCTACGCAGATCTCTGTAGGAGTTGTCAAGATTCTGGTAATTGTTGCAATATACAACAAGTTTCAGAAGATGTAAGCGATGGTGAAGACGAAGAGCCAAGTCCTCAAAATAATATAAACAATGAGGAAGTCGATGATGATTTTGAAGAAGAGATGGAGTGTGAACATTCGCAGTTAAGCGAAGAATCGGAGGGTGAAGAAGAAGAACTGATTCATGTAAATAAAAGAAAAAGATAAGTGTAGGTTGCAATGTGTATTTTTAAGATTTAATCATTTTTTTATAATAAAAAGTTTTTTTTTAAAGATTTGATCATATTTTAACAAAATAAATACATATTTTCCTCATGAACTTCCTATGAGTTTCCTCAAAATCTTGAACATTTTTTCCAAATTAAAGTTACAACTATAATACTTTTATTCAACCATACATTTTGTCTACTAAGTACAAAAAAATAAGAAGAAAAGAAATAATAAGAAAGTTTAAAAAATTAAAAAATGTAAAAAAATACATTTTTTGCATTTTTTTTTAATTTTGAGGTTATGGTAAAAATGACCTTTACAAAACATGAAGAATTTTTCAAAATCTACAACTTTTATTGATTACTAATTTATTGTTTAACGTCAATTTTAGCCGAAAATTGCATGAGAACGATCATTACTTTATTCACCCTCCAGAAGCAACCCTTTACCACCCCTAAATATTGGAGTAATTTTCAACAACAAAATACAGTTTCTTTTTCACGTAGAATCGATTGGTGAAATTAATTTCAACATTTTATTGAAATTTAAACAAAATTATCAACAATTACTGAAAATTTTTTTTTTCAAAATTGACTTTTCTCGTTTTTTGTATTTTTTAGCATATTCTTAAATAGAAGCTATATTGTGTCTCTGATTTATCAAAAAGTAGACGAAAATACAAACAAAATGAGCTTTGAAAAATCTATTTACGAAGATTTTCCACCATACAATTTTCGTCTGTAAAAATGACTTTTTTTTTTTTCAAATTCAATATCAAAAATTTTCCATTATTTTCTTTTGAAAATTTTATTGGTTATTCATAATATATAAAGGCATCTTTTCACCAAGTTTTATAACAATTCATTAATTTTTATAAAAGTTATAATATGAAAACGAAAATTTTATTATTTTTTGGAAAATTTTTAAATTTCTCGATAATTTTGAGGTTATGATGAAAAGTATCCTCAACAAAAATGAAAGATCTTTTTATTACCTACAACTTTGCTGTTGAACATTTTTATCTCCGACGTCAAATTTTCTCGTAATACGCATCCAAACTATTGACTTTGAATTTTTTTCACTTTACCACCCCCCTCCTCCTAAGTTAGTCTACAAGGTCAGTAACTGCATTTTTTTTTTCATGTTAGTAACCCCCCCAACCATTTCCCGTTGGGCTAGTTCTGGTTTCTATTTTTCCGTGCTCAAATTTAGTTTGCCCCGACTATAGATGAATGCCTGGTACGAAATTGAAATCGGATGAATTTAAACTTCATCCTATTATGATATGTCTATGAAGATGTCATTCATCTAACATGTTGTTATTCAAAGTATTATATTACTGAGAGGTAGATCTAATTCAAACCATATATCATCAAAATTCACCAGGAAAATATCATATTACCACTATACATGTCTATTATATATCATAATTGAATTTCATTAATGTGTTGAAGTGATGTAAAATGATATAGTTCCTCGTTCACTCTCCCTTAGATAGTCTAGTTGTATGTATTGAACTACTATCAGGATATATATATATATATATATATATATATATATAGATATATATATATATATATATATATATATATATATATATATATATATATATATATATATATATATATGAATATAAATATAGATATATGTTTATGAATAAAATACGTCCACAAAATGAATGAATAAGTTTTTTTTGCTCAAAGGCCTTATAGAAGAAACCGGAAAGTGTACTGAAATAGACTAGCAACGAGATTTAAAAAGAGGTTGTATACTCTTCCAGTGAAAATTAATTTAAGAAAACTCTCCGCCGAACGAATAACTTTATATTTTCTTATATCGGCGGTATCTTCTAAAAAAATCAATCTTAGGGATACATTTCATATTTTTTATTGCAAAATTTTGTATAACAAAATATAGTTTAAGAGATGTTTTTGATCATTATTTCCCCTCCATGTATTTGTTTTGGTATTGGTATTGGTATGTTTGGATGGTGACCGATGCGCTGCGACCTTATTGGATCTATTGTGCCCCATCTTCTAATGCTTCTCGATGTGTTCTCGTTTTACAGCAGCCCCTCAAGCCTCAATACCTTCAGGAATTTGAGGCTTTTAAGGGGGTCTATTCGTGGTATTTCTTCTACAGTCAGCTGGTATGATCCCAGTGTGTTCAGTCTTTTATGGTGCACAGCATAGCACTCCATCAGTATATGGTGAGGTGTTTCTGGACGTTCCTTGCAGAATCTGCAGGTGCTGTCCCCCTCTAAACCTAGCTTCCTTAGGTGTTCTTTGAGTCTGCAATGCCCCGTAAGAAATCCTGTGATTGTCTTTGGACTAGTTTTGCTGAGGTTAATCAGTGTCTTCGATCTTGCTCGATTGAACTTTCCGAGGAGATCTTTGGCCTGCCTCAGTCCTGGAAGTCTTTGCCAGTATGTTGCTCTCATTTCTTCCTCAGCTTTATTGAGTTCTTCTTGGAAGTAAGATTTTCCAAGTCCGCAGAAAGGCTCTGGCCCGATTAGTGGCGTTGACGCACCCTTTCGTGCCAGGGTGTCTGCTTGTTCATTACCCTTCACTCCGACGTGCCCCGGCACCCAGAGGAGGATCACTTTGTTGTTCCTGCCCAGATCGTTTAGTTTATCTAGGCATTCACAAACCATCTTTGAGCTCAACGCTTTGATGGCTGCTTGGCTATCGGAGAGGATCGCAATTTCCTTGTTCCGGTATTTCCTATCGAAGTTGAACTGAATGCACCTTTCTATGGCGTGAATTTCCGCTTAAAAAATACTAGGGAACTGGCCCATGGGTTCTGAGTATTTGGTACGAGGCCCAACGACTCCTGCTCCAGTTCCTTCGGGAGTTTTAGACCCGTCCGTATACCATATTATGGTGTTCTTCTCCAGTGCTCGAATGGATTTTATGCTCCATTCCTTCTTGGTATTTAGTTCCGTTCGAAATAATTTCTTGAAACTAAATTTCCTGGTAATTTCGTCAGTTGGGAGGTCAGCAAGGTGTGCACTTCCGGTAAGGGTTGAGTCCCTTGTACCGTATGCATCACCTTTGAGTCCAACTTTAGCCAACCTGAGGTTTGCTCCCCAAGCATTTCTCCTCACCATGATGTGGAGAGGAGTGAGGTCCAGAACTACCTCTAGTGCTGCTGTTGGAGTCGATCTCATTGCTCCTGTTATACAAAGACATGCTAGTCTTTGCACTTTCTCCAAGGATTTCTTTGCTGTGGTGAGTTCGGTTCTGCCATACCACACTACTGCTCCGTAGGTGATCATAGGTCTCACTATCATGGTGTACATCCATCGCAGTATTGATGGGTTACAGCCCCAAGTTTTTCCTGCGATGTTCCTGCACACCATCAGTGATGATTTTGCCTTGTTAACGATCTTTTCTACGTGCATGTTCCAGAGTAGTTTTGAGTCTAGGGTGAGCCCTAGATACTTCTCAACTTGCTGCCATTCTAAGTCTGCTCCGTCGAGACGAATAGTCCTTAAGTGCTGAAGCTTTGTTCTTCTAGTGAAGGGTACCACTGTGGTTTTTGATGCGTTAATTCTCAATCCCACCGAGAGGCACCACCTTCTGGTAGTCTCTAGCTCCCTTTCTATGAGGTCGCAGAGGGTTCCTTCGAATTTACCTTTGGCCATGATGACTATGTCGTCAGCATAGCCGAGGCAAGTGACTCCGTTCCCGGTCAGTGTTTCGAGTAATTCGTCCACTACAAGACTCCACATCAGAGGTGATAGTACCCCTCCTTGTGGGCATCCCCTGTTTGTACTGATCCGAAAGGTGTTCTCGCCCACCTTCGTTTCGGCCGTTCTTGTAGCCAGCATTTGGCACATCCATCTGGATGTGGTTCTGTCCACTCCCTTGTTAATTAGGGCCCTTTTTATTGCTTCGTGAGAGGTGTTGTCGAATGCCCCCTCTATGTCTAAAAAGGCGCAAATGGCCATTTCTTTATACTTAAGTGATTTCTGGATGTTTTCGGTGAGCACATAAAGAGCGGTTTCCGTTGATCTGCCCGCCCTGTATGCATGCTGCCCGGGGTGCAATGGCACCCTCTCCAGTATCTTGGTTCTAATGTAGTTATCTACCATCTTCTCCAGTGTCTTCAGTAGGAAGGATGTGAGACAGATAGGTCTGAATGACTTCGGGAGGGTGGGGTCCTTCCTTCCTGCTTTGGGAATGAAGGTTACCCGTGGTCTCCTCCAGGTGCTCGGTATGTACCCGAGCGCCAGACTAAATCTGGCTGCTTTAGTAATGAACGGCAGTAATTCCGTCTGCCCTTTTTGCAAAAGGGCCGGAAATATGCCGTCAATTCCCGGTGACTTGAATGGTTGAAAGGAGTTAATTGCCCATTTAAGCCTCTGGGGAGTGCATATGGTTTTTGCTACTTCCCAGTCTTCTCGTTTGGCCCTGCCTGGTTCTTCCCGTGATCTTCCGGGTTCAAATGGTATGCTGCCTGGAAAGTGCATGCGATGTATTTGTTTACTAATATCCTAGACAGGTATTCTAGCCCACTAATATCAACACATCTAATCATATTCGATGTTAATATCAATACATTCAATCGCACAGAAAAATCCATGAATTAGGAAAGTTTTCACAACTGCAATAAACTTTTATATAGAATCCTTGAAATGAGAAACAGTTATTCATTTTATATGAATTGTTTTCACTGGGAAGAAGGAATAATATCTTGGTATTCTTCTTCAGAATATAAGATTAATGATAGAAAATGAAAATTGGATATTTATCACTAGATGATAGAAAATCAAGACCTGAAAAAATTTTTGTTTGTTCACCTCCCTTCACGTCCAACTGAAATATTTCCTTCACGTTTGGCAGAAATGAAAATCTTTCAGGTAGGTGTACATTTTAAACTTCTAAACGTTAACGTTGTAAAGTCTTTTACAACGGTTTTGTATGTTTGTAAGTCCGTCTGTAGGCATGCTTCAGCGAAAGAACGGTAAGAGCTACCTCGAAAACTCCGATGACCTATGACCTTCAGGTCGATCACGTCTACCATCTAAGTATCTCAAGAGCAGTAAGTGAAATTTTAAATTATTATTAAAGCTTAGAAATAAGGAAATTTAAATCAGTTACTTCCGGTTTGACTAGTTTTTCAAGTTTGTCCTATACGCACATAACCTAAATCTCTTTTAGAAGTCCCGCTTTACGCTCACTTATATATCGTTGCTAACTAGTTTCAAACAAGAACCACTGAATTAAACAATCACTTTTAGCATTACAATAAGGTAGCCGCAATTTATATTTCAAATAGCTAATTCCTTGACCTACGAATTATGGGGTACACAACGTTATCACATAAAAACATTTCAAAAGTTTCTCTAAATCCGAAGATCCATCCACTACTTACTTGTACGTCCTATTCGGCGATATTACGCGATTCCACATTTTAGTGGAATAATCGGTGTGGAAGAAGTTTAGTGAGATAAATTTATTTTTTATTGACTCTGATCCGGGAAGCGGAGTTTAGGGTATTCAAGAGTTGATATCATATCGTTCATCATTCATATGACTTGCTTTTTTATGAATTCTGATTTTCAATGTACTTTGAAATATTTTGTGTGTTAAAAATGTCATGTTTTGGCTTAAATAAACTTGGATCACTTGAACAAGGATAATGATACTTTATCAAGGAGTTTCTTCTATATTTAGATCCTCCAAATGGACGGAAATCATTGCGCTTGGGGCAGGTCACTTGGGTCGGCCCTAGGGTCCAAAAATCTCGTTGTTTTGGTGTTTTTGTCGACGAATGTATTTTCAAAAATCTATTGGGCTCTTGCACCGTATATTATTAAACTAAGTTTAATGGTAAACCGAGTTTAATTTGACATTTTCGCTTGCACCAAACTATAAACGGCGTTTAAGACGCTCTGAACTCCGCATCAATCAAACGCCCAATTTTCGGCGTTTTATTTGAAGTTTGAGTGAATTTTGAGGTTATTTGTAGAAAAAACGGTTTATGTTTTCCTTAAAAATTTAATTTCTGCTGGCGTTTGATATCTATAACGACAACTTGGACGTTCTAGAATTCCTGGAATATGGTAGCCTGTAACAGTTGACACATATTTATTTCAAATAATGTATGCTTGGCTATCGTCAAGCTATGTAAAAGTGTTGGTATCCGACTATATTGTATTATTGTTATAGACTTTTTTGTTCAATCAACAATAATCATCTTATAGGTATTTTGCCAGTTATTCTGTACCTATAGGTGGTAAAAAGTATGGCCAGCAGAACTGAAGGCGTGAATTTTTAGTTTATGTACACTAATGAACAATGCACTCATTCAACTCATAAATGCAAATTTACTCTCCATATTTAAAAATACATACAAAAAAAATTTATTAATATGATATCACGGGTAGAGTGCCCATTAAACCTATCAACTTTGTAGGAATGACAGCTTGTCCCCCATGGATCAGCTACTTTTAGCATCAGAATTTTATGCCCATTGTGGACATTTGCACAGTATTGCTCAATTTTTTGGAGTTTATACATCCAAGGTTTCCCGCTCTATCTGGAAAGTATCAGTGTGGTCCCCTTTTCCTTTTATTATTATTTTTCATTTTATGGATATTTAATACAAATCACAAAAAAAAACTTATTTACTATTGAAAGTAGGTTAGAAAAGTAGAAAAATGAATTGTGTTTCTTTTTTTTACTTCATGTACATCGCTGTTTCATCCAAAATAATACAAAAACGCAGTTAAGCAATGGGTCGGATATAATTCTTTGGTGCAACGACCAGAAAAATATACGTATTTTAAAAATTAAATCAAGTTTAGTTAAACGACGTTTTATAATAAAACGGTGCAAGGGCCGATATAGGTCTCGCCTACTTTTTCGTCAATTTTATTTGCTATTCTTTGATTTTCGAATCTAATTCATTGTCAGCATTGTCTTATTTTCAAACTTCGGCATAAAGTGCTAACTTCGTCTTTTTCTTTTATTCAGTATAGAGTCATTCGGAATAACTGGACGCAGTGGGTAAGTGAGCGCGATGCGTTTATCTCCAAAACCGGCAGAAAAAAACAGACGCGCCAAAGTGGCCCACTAGTAGCGACCTACGCGATGGCTTACGGTAGGCGTAAAAAACTGCATTTGGTCATTGCATCCGTAGGTTTTTGTTCAATGGAAAACAGTATAGCATCAAAGTTATTGACCTCACAACAGTGAGCTGTTTTTCTTTGAATAAGTACATTTTTACTCTAACTTTAAGAATATATTTTGAGGTTATATTTGATTTCAATTTATTATATGGGCATTCATATGGGACAAAGTTCTGGACTCTGACTGAAGCCACCATGAAGAAACTGACAGAATTCGAAATTTGGTTGTATCGCAGAATCTAGAGGTTTTTGTGGGTGGATCAAGTGACCAACGAAGAAGTTCTTCGAAGAACGAAGAAATCCATGGAGATAATAACCATCATAAAAGCACGCAAGTTAGAATACCTAGGCCATATAATGCGTAACGAAGAGAGGTATGGTTTACTACAACCAATACTGCAAGGAAAAATTCCGAGTCAACGTGGCCCAGGCCGCAGGAGGATTTCTCGGCTGAAAAATCTAAGAACATGGTTCTCTCTGACAACCACCGGGCTTTTTAGAGCAACCGTGAATAAGATCACGAGAGCCAGAATGATCACCAACATCCGGACGGAAAAGGCACCGAAAGAAGAATGTGGCCATTCATTTACAATTTAGTATTCCTCGAAAAGTGTGCGCGGGCAATTGTGCGTATGCGTGCCCTTTCCCTTTAGGTATTATTTTCGATTGTACATAATTTGTTTGAAAACTGGTATAGATAATACTCTTGTATTTCAATTTCAGTATTCTTACACCATGCCGCGAGTATGTATGAGAAAAAAAATTGAACTTGCACATATCTCTAGAACAAAAGCACGCATTGAGCGGCGAAAGGGCAAAAGAGCTGCTGCAAGTGCCATTTGTATTAGTGAGTCTTGTCTTCGAGAACTATTCAAACTGAACCCTGCTGCTTCTAAAATAGTACGATTTAAGCCAATATTCAACAGTGAAGCCTTTAGTGCCATCTACTTCTATAACAGTAGCATACTTCTCTCTATTATGTAAGAAAAATTACAGAGCCAGTTACAGATTAATGCATTCAGTGAATTTATTGCAACAACTGGTGGCACGAAAACTGAACTTCGTTTGTTTAGATGTCTATGTAGTGATTAAGATTTTAAAATGATTTTTTGAGAAAATTTTTGCGATATTATAAGACTTATAACTAGTAAACAATATTTTTCAAGTTGTGTTATAATAAAACTTTTCCTCCTGGCAATTGTGTTCAATTAAATTATAGCAAGCGAGGCGAATACTCACCCCGTACGGGAGCGCAAAGTTACCCGCGGATCGAGTGAACGCATAACGATTTCATATAATTAAATGATTACAGAAAAAAGCTGGTTCATTTCTGGTATTGTTTTTATTTCAGTTCACAGGCTATTGAATGGATTATCTCAGAGCCCTGCTTTTATATACTTAACTATGACTATTTTATATTATACGTATAGTGAGCCATTATTTACCGAAGTGCATAAACTTGACCCGAATTACTCTAAGCTACTCTAAGCATTTATGCTAAATATAGTTTGCGGTGAAGAACACATAAATCATTTTTTTACTTATACTTATTTTTTTAGATGAATTGAAAATCCCAGAATATTAGAACTAATAATTTAAGTGAATAATTATCTTCCAACTTGCTGTGACAATTATATTAATCGCATTCACGTTATTATTCCCAATAAATAACACATACCTAAAGGCAAGGGAGAAAATATCAAAAATGAACGAAGTAAGTTGTGTCCTAAATTGGATGAAATATATTATAACATCGATACTTCAAGCTTAGTTCTATTGAGAGTTAGATTAGCCAAAGCATAACATTTTATTCTTGATCCAATTTTTATGCGAGGGTTGCTCTTTATGAAAGGGTTCAAAATAATTCCTCTCTAGACGGAGAAAAAGCAATTCCTTTGAAAAAATGATTTACCTCAATTAGAATTCCATTTGGTTAAATTATTCATGACATCGAGATAAAGGAAATTTATTAAAGTGTATCTGATCACGTGGTGGGACATTTATAATAATCACATTTATAATAATCATACACTGATAGCGTCAGTACTCGAGATAGCGATAGTACTTCCCTACATCCATTCCAACACAAAATGGCAGGTTTCAATAGTATGGTACATCGTTTAGTGAATATTCCACTTTCAAACGCCAATTTTAACATCGAGAAAAATATAGTTAAACAAATTGCCGTAAATAATAATTATGATTTCATAATAATAGAAAAAAATACATCGGAAATTCAAGTAGAACACATAAATCTCTCTTATTTAAGCACAACATTAACATTGCTTATCGTACCGGTAATAATTTAGGAAATCATATAAAAAATAATAAATCCAAAGTTCAAGATAATAAATCAATAGTTTATAAAATTAATTGTGGCGATTGTGATAAGTTTTACATTGGTAGAACATTCAGAAGTTTTCAAACTAGAATTTCAGAACACAAACGTAGCTTTGTTAATCAAAAGTCGGATTCACATTATGCAAACCATTTAATCCAAGAAAATCACAAATTCAATTTCGATTTTAAAATATTAAATGCTGAAAGTAAGGGAATTAAACTTAATTCTTTAGAATCATTACAGATCAATAAATGCAAGCATTCCGGTCTCCTATTGAATAGCCAAATCGATCATACTTCAAACCCCCTTCTCAATCTTTTCAAAATTATGGAACTACCGGACTAGCAGTTCCGAATTTTTTTTTCTATTCTCATAATTATTTTTAACCATCTTCTACTTAACAGTAGATATAACACAGAAACATGGCATCTGAAGAAGGTGAAGTTTACATTTATAATAAATTTAAAATGAAAGTAATGTCTTGATTTTACTAATAATAATAACACGAACTCGACTTATTTTGTACGTGATACTATCCTATTTCCAAAAGTTTCATTTAAATATTTTAATTAGTTCTGAAATTTCTTGACAGAATTTCTGAAATCACTAGTCTATCAGGTTTTGCAATTTTCGAACATCTTATTGTTTGAATGTTTCAAAATTTTTTTTTCATAAAACATGATATCAATTTTAACACAATGATCTATGGAACTCAACGTCACGAAATAAGCTCACTGTCATAATTGAATGAAACATAATAAATGAATGAATCTTAAAAAATATAAACAATATTTCGCAGCAAGGTAAGCAATGGTGGCTTAAATTTCTCGGTGATTCGAGAAAGTAGAGGATCGTATATTCCTATTAGGCTTCTAGGTTGTGGTTTCAAAGTTACGAGGTTGTATCTGATACGGCTCACTAGAGGGTACTTTATCATCATTTAATATCCATGTATGCCCGTACTCTTGAAACCCGCATATCAAAAATATCATATCCAGAACCGGAATGGAATACATTAACCTCTCCACAAATCGGATTGAAGGAGAGATTTAGAACGAATCAGATTCGATTTCAGTGAATATGTGGCTATCTGATTTATATACTATTGGTAGAAATAACACTTCAGAGCTTTTTCAATTTCCAATTATTCCAACCACTGAAAAATTAGGGTGGATTAAAAAAGTTTATAAAGATTTTCTTCTCACATTATCCATGTCAAGTGTTTCGTTTTGCAATATTTACTCAATTCAATATTTATAATATTGTTGTTTACGTTTTATTCAGCTTGATAGCGAACAGATTACGGATCTGCTCTAATTCTGCTCCAACGTGAGTACGAGCATTATTAATTAACTTTTAGTTATGAAGCTTGCTGTAAACACTGCATTAGCTGTGAAATTCAAGACTTACGCAGACAAACAAGTTATTAATATAGTAGGTAGGATTGAAACCTTGTGAATGTTATTCGAATAAGAGTGGAGAAATAAATTATTAACATATAATCCAACGGATGATTATTAGAGTATTAATACCAATATGCACTGAGAAAAAGAAAAGATTTTCCGTTTACTAAATGAATGGTTATGTCGATTTAGTTTCATCGAACAATTAACACGTCAGTGATACTACTTTTATGAGTGCTCAATATCACGACATACCACATCCAAATGAAGATAGCTTCAATTATTATTGACTACTTAATCAGTTGTTCAATAACAGGTAATTATTGAATACCTTTCCTGTAGTGGTATTAGGTTCAGGGTGAATATAACTTAATTAATAGTTCTATTTACCACTACAAATGATAGCACGTATGAGATTACTTCCTGTGATGTCAAGATTCACCACTACAAAGAGTAGTAAAAAAGCCGAAAGATTCTGAAGTAAGCATATCGGAAGCTCCAGCTTCCGATATGCTTCCGATTTGTCGCCATTTTTATCATTATTGTTTTCAGTAGGTATTGCCGTTCGTGATTTGTGCACCAATTCTTATTGTTTTAATTTTGCACTACTGTTCAAAGTTGAAGTTCAATGACTACGAATAGATACCTAGAATGGAAAGCTTACTGATTCTATGGAATTTGAATATTTGAATACCAGTAATCAACGGTCATACTCTGTTTCATAGCGAATTTGGAATGGCACTAATGACTTCAACACCTACTCAAAGGCAGAATTCATAATTAAATCGCATGTAGGTTTGTCTGACACAGTGGGTATCCCCTATTTTTTTCAAATTTGATTAACCTAATCAACTAGATAGATACAACTAGTATATACCCATATGACTTACATTTTTCCATATTAAATTTATAACTAACTTCCCTGCAAATGTCCCAAAAGTACTCCCATAATACCTAATATACTCACCTGCTTATAATTTCCATAGAATATTATCATTAGGTAGTTTTTTTACCTATAAATTACTTATCTCCATCAGTTTGTAGAGAGAACTTTTTTTTACCAGTTACTTCATACTTCTTTTGTTGTAGAGAACTATATAGATCAATAGCTATTCGAAAATCAAAGCAACAATTCACAGACCTGAGTAATCAGATATGCTCATTGTTTTCAACTGAATCTCCCAGTTCTTATTAGATATCAGGCTATAAAGAGAAACATGGAAAGCCAAAAGTTCAAAAGGAAAACTCTGGAACAAATATTCTAACACTAGGAAGAAATAAATTTCTTTGAAAATTATAGTAAAAGAAAAAAGCGATCGGTTGATTATATAGATAATAATAGTAATATTTCTGTTAAGTCAACACCTTATTTGTGTAGAATTGTGTGGAAACATTAGTCTTTTGTATTTTTCAGAAATAGTAGATAAACAACTTGAAGAAGAAAGCAACTGGCTAAAGTAAAATTGTGAACCTTGAGGGCAGTTTTAAATCTTTGGGACAGGACTTCAGAGAATCAAATGAAATAATTTCCAAACAGCCTGTATATTGATTACTAAAGTTGAATAAACCAGTCTGTAAACATTGTCTTACTTTTATTACATAATTACAATTGGTTATGTTTCCGAAAAACAACATATAAGTACGTATGAAATACTCATTTAGTGAAGTTATAATGTACTTGCAAAAATCTCTAATATTATATCCGTGCAGATAAATAATAACTATAGATTTATGGACAAAAATAGAAAGGTAGTAGTGTATATTGTCATATAAATGCTAGGTAATACCCTTATTTCGTTATGTAGTATTCCATGCCACCGATAAATTAGAACAAATCGACAAGTGGGAGTTACTTGTGTGTAGTGGTAAATAATAACCAAACAGGAAAAGTACTTGATGCTTTAAGCTTCAGTATTTATTATTGTTTGAATCATTCTATTTTGTAGTGGTAATATTTAGTAAATGTAGTGATTGGCGCCTATTTGACCACAACGCTTGGTATAATATAGTTATCTTTCGGTATTCACAACGGATAACTTATTGCTATATCAAAACGATATTTTCAGTGCACTAGAACAACATAGTCAAATTGACTCGGTTTATACCGACTTCAGTAAAGCTTTTGATAAAGTGAACCACAACTTATTAGTCAACAAGTTGTCTGCTGCTGGCTTTCCTTTATGGTTGACAAACTGGTTAAATAGCTATCTTTACAATAGACATCAGTTAGTTAAAATTAAGAATTTTGTTTCTAATTCTATCCTTGTCACATCAGGAGTTCCACAGGAATCACACTTGGGTCCCTTGTTGTTTAACATTTTTATCAATGATATAGGAACCATGTTCAAAAGTTGTAAATTTCTCCTTTTTGCTGATGATTTGAAATTATATACAAACATCTCAAAACCAACTGACTGTAAAAAATTACAAGAAGATCTCAATTCATTGGTAAGATGGTCTGAATCAAATGGTATGTTGTTAAATCCTGATAAATGCCAATGTATTACTTTTAGTAGAGCAAATTCCATGATTCTAAATGATTATCATATTGATAATAAGATCATTAAAAGAGTATCCGTTGTTAAGGACCTTGGAGTATTATTTGATGAAAAACTTACATTTGTTCAGCATGTAAATTCAACTGTGAGCAGTGGCTCTCGAAAACTGGGTTTTGTTCTTAGAAATACGCAGAAATTGTCAATTCTTTCAACAAAAATATTATACATGTCACTCATATATTCTTGTCTCCAATATGCCTCTCCTGTCTGGAGTCCTCATTACCAAGTTCATATTCATCATCTTGAGCGTATACAAAACAAGTTTTTGAGATGTATTGCCTATAAAATGGGCTTATACCGGGGTACATACAATTATTCCCAAATCTTGGAGCACATTTCGATTAATACCTTAGAAACTAGCCGAAATCGATCTGATTTAATTTTATTGTATAAATTAATTCATGGCATAACATCATGTCCAGAATTGTTGGCACAAATCAGTTTTAGGTTCCACAGAATACCAACACGTAATTGTGAACTTTTCAGCATTCCCTTTCACCATACTAATTATGGCTACAATAGCAGCATATCACGTATTTTGAGACTGGGTAATCTAGTTAATTCGAATGTATAACTGGTGTGAGCTTGTGTACTTTTAAAAAATCTCTTGATGGAGTGGTTACTCTGTGATACTTTGTATATATATTGTATCTTTTTGTATTTTTTATATTGTTTCTCATATTATATATTGTCTGTATATTGTAAAGAGGGGTTTGCCCGTTTATGAATAAATAAATAAATAAATAAGGATTATTTTTTTCAGTGTGATTGAAATAAAAACGCGTGAGCAGCAGAACTCAACTCCATAAAGCCATATTAAATTTTTTTTATTTACGATTTCTTAACATCCTAAGTCAATTTAGATGGCAATAAGTCAAATCTTGAAAAATATATCAATAAAGTTGACGAGAGTGCGAACCATAAACAGGTACTTATCGCGATATTCACTATATTCAAACTCTAATCATGAAAGAAATACAAGTTGACCATGGTCAATTTAATATACTACAAGGTGAACAAGGAAAATTCTTCAATAATTTAAAAAATTATCAAACAAATTTCCAAGGGAGCTGGTTATATGTACCGTAAAGTGAGGCTACTTTGTGCCACCCAAGGTAACTTTGTGACGATGCCCTAAAAATGCATTATTCATTTTCTGGCCGGTTTAGTATACAATCGCGATCAATTTTAAAATCGATGCAGACAACTAGAGGGCGCGCGCTACCGATTGCATCAAGCGGGCTCCCTGGCATGAAACGTGCTCTTCTACCAGCATGACTCAGTCTGCCTTGAAATCGTATGGAGAAGACTTCATGTTACAACTTTCTATTGGAGACAAGTTATCATATCCGATTGGTTCCCAGAGGTAATTTTTTGTAAAATACCATTGTCTTAAGACAATTTTTTTCATATTTTGAATTTGTTTTAAGTATTGTGGATATCTGATTTTGTTAATTATTTGAATTTTCGACAAATCCAGGGGTTATTTGGTGATACTTTTTTGTTGTCACAAAGTAACCCCCTTAATCTTGTTGCAAGTTTTTAACTCCTTTTTCGTTTTTTTAGATATCATACATCATGCCCCGGACGTATAAACGCAAAGTCGGTGCCCGTGGTTATGTCAACTACACACAGGAGAGGCTAAATCAAGCGCTTGATGATATTAAAGAAAAAAGATTGTCGATACGCAAGGCTTCAGAAAAATACGGCATACATAGAAGCACCTTATGGTCTAAGATAAAAGAAAAGCACCAGAATACACCTGGACACCCAAAAGTATTTACAGAGGAAGAGGAAAATGCTTTTGAAGGGCATATCATAACACTTTCGAGGTTTGGTTTTCCCGTGAACATATTTGATCTTCGGAGTTCTGTGAAGAGCTACTTGGACAAGCGAGGAAGAATTGTTAGATGCTTCAAAAAAAATTTCCCTGGCGTGGAGTCGGTAAAATCTTTCCTAAGTCGTCATCCACAAATATCATAAAGAATTGCTCAAAATATATCGCACGCCAGGGCTGCCACAGATGAAGAGATAGTCAACGGTTTTTTTGATAATTTGGAGAAAGAGCTAGAAGGAATTGCACCTCAAAATCTTTGGAACTATGATGAAACCAATTTGGTTGACGATCCTGGACAAAGTAAAATTCTGACGAAAAGAGGAACGAAATATCCGGAAAGAATTAGAAACGCATCCAAAGCATGTACGTCCATAATGGTATGCGGAAATGCTAACGGTGAAGTAGCACCACTATATGTGAACTACAAATATCAAAAACTCTGGAGCACTTGGACCGAAAATGGGCCCCCAAACGCCCGCTATAATAGGACCCCTTCGGGATGGTTTGATTATCAAACTTTTGAAGATTGGTTTATAAATTTGTTGCTACCCATATTAAAGCGTCAAGAAGGTCCAAAGGCAATAATAGGTGACAACCTAAGCTCACATTTGAACCTGCAAGTTATTCAGGAGTGTGAAGCAAATAATATCAAATCTATAGCTCTACCGCCTAACACAACTCACCTGCTTCAACCGCTCGATGTTGCCTTCTTTAGGCCAATGAAAGAAAAATGGAGAAAAATTCTTAATGAATGGAAACTGCATGGTCGTGGCAGCAAATTCTCCTCGATCCCTGAAGATGAATTTCCTGGTCTTTTCAAAGAGCTAATGAATCAGCTAGCAGAAAGAGCAGCGGACAATTTAAAATCGGGCTTTCGGAAAACAGGCATTTGTCCATTAGATCGCCAGCAGGTATTATGTAGATTGTGCAATAATATTGTAACCGCCGACATGGAAATACGTGAACATGTTGGAGACAGCTTTATACAACACTTAAGCAAGATTAGATCAGAAACAACTGCAGTGAGACAGATCAAGAGAAAAAAAAAATTAAACGTCCCAGCAGGTCGCAGTATAAGTAGCAGCGATTTCTTACTCGATGAAAATGTCAATAACAACGCTAAGACCACAATACCTGAAGAGGACGAAAATCAAGCTACAACATCCGGAGCTACCAAGAAAAAGAAGCAAACTAAAGAAAACTACAGAAGTATCCGATTCAGATACTGATATTGAAGAAGAGCCTCAGTACGCAGAAAGTGAGGACAGTCCGTGGGACGAGACCTTCTCAGATTTTGAAGAAAAGCGCGAGAGTATGAGCGTGAATAAAGATGAAACTAAAGGCGGCCAGGATTATTTATCTGATGCAAAAATAGTGAGCAAGTTTGTGGTGGTAAACTATGATGGAAAATATTTTGCTGGCGAAATAACCAGCGTTCAAAAGAATGGGGCCACAGTTAACGTCATGGTGCCTCATGGGAAACAGTGGAAGTGGCCCGTTACAAGAGATGAGATTTTTTATGAAAACGAGGAGATAGTAATGTCAATTAAGAATCCCATGCAACGTGGAAAACGGGCGACATGACACACTACATACACTTGAGTTCTGTTAAAATAATTTTTTCATGTTTTTTTACATATATAGGATGCATTTTGTATTTTTTTAGTTTTCATAACTGTTTTGAGGCCCTAATGTTAAGATTAAAAAGTTCGTTTTTTCCTGTATTTTCAAATAAAATTTCATTTCTTAGTTGCCATTGTGTATTATTTTTTTTTTACAATTTTTTATGAACAAGGTTTTCTTCTAAGCTCTGTTCAACTAGTATAAGTATTACTTTGTGCCAGAAAGTTGTTTGCTCGTCGTTATGATGTAAAAAGCTAGCTGTCACAAAGTAACCCCGAGGGTCGGGGTTATTTGGTGACAACAATTCCTTCGTTTATCTCGTTTTGTATAAGATATTTCAACTTCATCTTTACATGAGAGATAGCCAAAAAGTTAAGCTATCGAAAGGTGGTTCTGAAATGACTGTAAGTAAAAAAACTCCAAAGATATCTTGAAAAAACCTCAAAAACTGTCACAAAGTAGTCTCACTTCTGCGACGAGAATTTTACATTCACAATACAACACTGAATTATAGAAATCGTCAAGTCACCCCAACTCAGAATCTGCCTATCTAATAACTAATGAGATCGAAACAGCTGTGAGCAGATTCTGAGTTGGGGTAACTTGACGACTTCTATAATACACTGTTGGATTGTGAATGTAGAATTCTCGTCGAGGATTACATATAACGAGCTCCCTTGGAAAGTTGTTTGATGATTTTTTAAATTCTTGGAGAATTTTCCTTGTTCACTTCATGTATATTAACTTGACTATGGTGAACGTGTATATTTTTCCTTATTTGATTTTAAATATAGCGAAAATCGCGGCTACTATTTACGGAGCGCACTTTCGTATATCCAGAGTTTTAAAAACGTTAAGTTAGCGTGCTTTGAAACTACATACGCCACAGTTGCAGACTGGATATTTTATATCAGGAAATATGTATTCATGCGACGGGATTATGCATTTTCGATCTAAACGGTGAATCATTGGTTTCCAATATCTTTAGTAGAGGGCGCTATTTTTTGTATTTATTTCAGTGGGTATGGGTTATTTTATCACAGCCAAGTCCCACACTATCACAGTCGAACCATCAAACCCACTGTGATGTACGTAAATAGTATTTTTCCTCTCTCAAAAAAACAAAAAGTAGAGGGCGCTATGGGTTGTTATCCAGATAGTAGTCCAGGCTGGGATTTGTATTGGAAAATAATAAGAAATTTTTCAATTCCCTCCGAGTCAAATAAGCTGCACTGATGAGATCTTATGAGATCGAAACAGCTATTTGCAGATTCTGAGTCGGGTTAACTTCACAATTTCTATAATTCAATGTTAGATTGTGCATGTAGAATTCTCGTTTTGAAATACATATAACCAAATACCTTGGGAAATTGGTTGATGATTTTTTCAATTGAAAAATTTTCTTTGTTTACTTTATATAGAAGCACAAAGTTTGAAATCATGCAAAAACTGATATTGCTGTTTGAAAATTTCGGCCGTGAAAGAGAACATTCAAAGCCCTGAACAAGCATTTTCTTCAACCAAAGTCACGTACAAATTTTCAGCGTTCTAACTGAATTTGGAGTGTGCTGCAGATATGCCCAATGCTCAAGAATCCTAAAATACGCTCGAAATTTCAACATTCGCTACAGTGCACAAATTTTCAACCCTATAAATTGATGTGGGTAGGGTATGAGATAAAGAAATTCTCCAAAAAACCGTTCGTAAGGGGTTATAGAGTGTGATAGTTACAGAAAATTTATTCAACATAATTTGAACTATATTGATGATTTTCGGTTCTCAACTTATTTTGAGTTTTTAGTTTATTTTTAATGCGAAATCGTGATTTTATCCAAGTTAAGTAGAAATACAAATAAAGTATCTTACATTAACCATTGCATCAACACGTTCTGATATGAGAGTGTTACCACCTGAACTCATTAATTTCATTTACTCCAAATTTTTGTAAGCGGTGCTTTTATTTAAAAAGAGAAATAACTTTATTTTCTCAACTCGAAGTACACCCCTATTTTTCCAGCTCTGTTAATATCCTGCGATTATTCTTTCATCTTTGTCGAAATTCAGGATTGATATTTCACAGACAACAATCGAAACTGAAGTGTAGTATTTAATGGAATGCAGTGATCCAGTTTTTCAATATACATCAGCTCGAATGAAAACATTCCGTTTATTTGCTTTGTGATCTCCAGTGAATCGTTTCAGGTTATTGAAATAGACCGAGCGTTTACAATTTGCTAGAAATAGTGGATTCCGATTTTATACTTTGGTAACTAAATTAAACGTTGTCGTCAATCAACCAGTTCATTTTCGCAGTTTATTGGAATTCACTCCATAAGAAATGATTTTCATATTTAGCCCGCAGTGTGAAGATTTTATGACAACGTTATCTAAAACTGAAATGTTACGTTCCTTTGCGCAACGTACTATGCGCACCTTTTACTTCGAGATTATTAGTATACCGCCGCAAATATTAGGGTGACAACGCACTAGCCGCCAACCGCCGCGGTTGGCGGTCGAGCGGTAGCGCGGTCGAGCGCGGATTGCTCTTGCGGTGGCCGTCGCGGTTTGTTGATCGCTACTCGTCATGAAAGTGTCCGCGGTAGTAGCTCTAGCCATTTGGCAAATTTAAATTCTATCTAAAAAACGAAACAAACGCCGTTGCAATGCAAAATATTGGATTCACCCTCTGCTTCAACAAAGAAGTAGTAAAGGAGCATTCGTAATTTACTATAGAGAATTGAGAAGCTTCGAAGACAAATTTTTCAATTATACCAGTACCTGTGTCAACGTCGTCTTTCGGTGAAATACTGAACAAAATTGAAAAGGAAATTACCGGAGTTACTAAAAATATCAAATTTACTACAATTGTTAAATTAAATAATGAAGGGAAACCGCGCGATATTGCGGTCTCATGCGTGGTCTGCCATTCAAGTCTGTACAAATCGACAACCGCAAGACCGCGCGGTTGCCGCGTTCGCCGCGCCCGATGTCGACTACCGTCCAACCGCGCGGTTACGCGGCTACCCGTGCGTTGTCTACCATATATTCCTTTACAAATTAACAACCGCCCGACCGCCAACCGCCGCGGTTGGCGGCTTGTGCGTGGTCCTACTTGAAATGCAACGATTTTCAAGTCTAGAACATTGTTTATAACAACGTTTTTGTGCAAAAAAAGCGTATTTTCTCAATTTTTCGATTATATTTCGGAATCTATGGGTTATGGAGAAAAGTACTTCATAGACCAAATAATTGTCATTGAAAAACCTTCCAAACTAGACCTGCTAAATCAAAATCGGTTAATTTGTTTAAAAGTTATAGCAAATTTAAGGCTAAAAAAGCGTTTTTCTACATTATTATAAACAAATAATTAAACATTTTATTGTTTCATTAGGGCCGTAAAAGTGTGAGTTTTCATGTACTTAAAAAGTGTGCGCAAGGTGGTAGATTTGCTATGAATAGTTGTTGCACAATTCTATTTATTTATCCCGTTTTTGTAAAATGGACCCAATTTCAACAGTTTATTGTGGAAAAAGTTATCAATCTCAGAAAGTTGATTTTTTGCCGGAAACTAATAATTGAAAATTAGCAATAAACAAATGTTATATTTTAAACCGTTTTTTGCTTATAAATAAATACAATAATTTGCAAAGTATAAGGAATATGTGTTCATCAGTAGTACCATTGGAGAGCTGCTAAAAAAACACACATTTTAAAAAAAGTTCCTACGACCTCTAGGAACCAAGATGGCTTTTTTTTTTAAACAAATCATTACTCCGTTGTTTATTAACATTTTGAGCTGAAATTTTCATATTTGGTAGGCGACATTTCCAACTTTATGATCCGACATTTTGCATGAACTTTTGTTGTTAATTATTTAGTCCCGAGAGTAATATATCAAGGTAACATTCTCTGCGCTTCACGAGAGCCGAGTGGTGGGGGTAAGAGAAAGTCGCAGCGCTCGAATTTCTCGCGCGCGATGCGGAGCTTCAAAATCTAGCGGACAAAAAAAATTTTTTTTTTAATCTGGGTAAGCTCGACGAAAAAATAACAATGGCGCAATTTTCATATACCTAAAATGTCTTTAAACTGCGGAAAAAAGGTGTTGCTTAAATAACTCATTGATTTATCGCGGGTTTTTTTGTTGAAAAGTTGGAAATGTCGCCTATCAAATGTGAAAATTTTAGCTCAAAATGTTAATAATCAACGGAGTAATGATTTGTTAAAAAAAAGAAGCTATCTTGGTTCCTAGAGGTCGTAGAATTTTTTTTTTAAATGTGTGTTTTTTAAACAGCTTTCCAATGGTACTACTGATGAACACATATTCCTTATACTTTGCAAATAATTGTATTTATTTATAAGCAAGAAAGGGTTCAAAATGTAACATTTGTTTATTGCTCATTTTTAAATAGTTTCCGGCAAAAAATCTGAGATTGGCGATTACAAGTAGACTCTATTAACTTTAAAATGAGACCTCCTAGAGGTCTGTAAGTTGATAACTTTTCCCACAATAAACTGTTGAAATTGGGCCCATTTTACAAAAACGGGATAAATAAATAAAATTGTGCAACAACTATTTATAGCACAAGTACATGAAAACTCACACTTTTACGGCCTTAATGAAACAATAAAATGTTTAATTATTTGTTTATAATAATTTTAAAAAAACGCTTTTTTAGCCTTAAATTTGCTATAACTTTTAAACAAATTAACCGATTTTGATTTAGCAGGTCTAGTTTGGAAGGTTTTTCAATGAAAATGATTTTGGTCTATGAACCACTTTTCTCCAAAACCCATAGTTTCCGAAATATAATCGAAAAATTGAAAAAAAAACCGCTTTTTTTGAACAAAAACGTTGTTATGAACAATGTTCCATACTTGAAAATCGTTGCATTTCATAAAATAGAACTTAATGATATTACGCCCTCAAATCAGTCATAAAATTGCAGCTACTATTTTTTAACATTTTTTGATATTTTTCATGTCAGCCCGACCCGACTATATACCGGCAACAGTTGATGCATGCATAGGTATTCATATCTTGTGATACTTATATCAGTGCACAATAAACAAAATAATAAAGTGATTGAAGTTAATAAAATATTGAAAGATATAAAGAAAAATAGAACTGATTTGAATGACAATGAATAACGAAGAAGAAGAATATGAAAAACATGTGGATGCGTTTTGTTCTATTATTATTATTATCAATTGAATTAACGAACAGCTGACTGTTATTTAATGGTTATATGTACTATGTATGTGTATACTATATTTACCATCATATATTATGTTATTAAAATTATTGTTGCAGTTTGCGGCGCATATAGGTACCGTATACCAGTAACAGTTGATTCATGTATAGATATATATGATACAACAGCAACCAAATAGTTTATACGTAGTGATACATTTGTGCGGAATAAACAAAATTTTTATGTGATTGAAGTAAATAAAATATTGAGATATAAAAACTGACTGTGAATAAACACACATTTTTCTGAATTTCGAATGTTCACTCCTCCTCTAACAAATGCGTTGATTTAGTGATAGTTGCATATTTCGTAATTAAATACATTTTGTATAATGCGTGGAACGCAGAGCTCCGTTACAGGGTCGTATTTTCCTTTAATCTTTGTTCTTTTCACATACAAATTCTTGATTCCCTTAGTCAATTTGTAGGAACTAAGGAAATATACAAAGCTTGAATACAAGAATGAATGAAATTTCTACATGAAAATTGCGGCCTTTAGAAAAAACATTGAAATCCTTGAATATGGCCTCTCTAACATCAACCAAATTTACGTTCAATTTTTTCACATTCTAACTGAATTTGCAGTAGCTGAAGAGATACTCAATGCTCGAAACCCTTCAAAAACGATTCTAATTACAACGTAAAACCATTTGAAACATTCATGGTTGACTTCACTGACATAAACTGGGTTACGTTCCAAATTTCAACCTCAGCTGAAGTTGTGGAAGTATGCAAAACATCTGAAGCCACGAAATAACAAGAATTCGTAATTTTAAAAAAATGGCTTTTCAGAAAAATAGTAGAAATGAAACACTTGTGCAGAGCTGAGTCACAAAGTTCTTCTTTCCCCTCGCCTTTGTTCTTCTTTACATGGAAATTCTAAATACCCTAAGTCAATTTGGAGGGGCTGTGGAACTTTTAACCTAACGTAACAACATGGAATCTCCATATTAAAAGAGTGACAGCTGGGGAAAATATTTGAAACCCCCAACAGGCACTTTCTTAACATCAATTCAATTCATTCACCAAATTTGAATCCTCTTTCTAACTCAATCTATTATAAATCTCTACACAAAAATGGCGGCTGTTAGAAAAGTCCCGAAAGGCACTTTCCAAACATCATCTTAATACACTCTCAAATTTTGAACTCTCTAACTTAATTTAGAGGAGGTTTGAGGGTTTTTTAGCCCCATATAATCTCTAAGAAGTGCTTTGAAAACGCACACACTACAGTAAATCCACTCCACACGTTGACACCTGCACGTGTTCGCTGGAATGCGCATCCAAAAATTCAACGCGGCGTTCATACGAGTTGTGCATTCAAAACCCTGCGTTTTTTTACATCCATATTAATGCTCTTGATTGCACGTTCTTGAGAGCATTGAAGGCCTCTATATATTAACAAAAAGAAATAAAACGGAATTGGACCAAAACAACACAAAGCAACGGGACACCAGTTCAAAAGTTGACTGGCATTCGCCAGTATTTCCATTGTCCCCATGGGAAAAGTATATCCTTCCTGAATTCATTATTATTTCTTACTCATACAGTGATAGCTTCCTCATTGCTGTTTTGAATTTTAATAATTTCATCATTTTGCAGCCATTTCTCAGTTGGTTTAAATATTTAGGGACCTTGACCGAAAATGACGCTTGCAACTTTTCAGTATTGTGTTTGGGTATACTAATCAACATCTCGTTACGGATGGATCCCGAATGCAAATTAGTCCTAAATATAATTTCATCCGGGGCATCCTTCGGGAAACATGTGAATAATATTTTATAAATAGAGACATGAAAATTTGAACGAAACCACTAGCCTAATTTTCGTATTTCATTGGAGTTACATATAAGGCTTATATGATAAAACGTCTGAGTTGTAATTTTCTTTTGAGTTGAACAGTTAGGCAAGGGGAATTCGCGACACGAGCAGAATCACTCCTCGATAAAATCGAGGAGTTCATGAATATCAATTTGTATTTGTTGTCTAGCTTATATTCAAGCAGAAAATGTGTTATTAGTATTAATTGTTGCTTCAAATTTTGTCTATAGGTGTTATTGTGTGCATATTGAGAAGTACATCTGATCTTAGTAAAAATTTATTCAGAAATATAGAAGATCCAATAAAAATGAATTTTTCTCCATTGAATACTAGACCGTGATCAACAGTATGACGATTCATACATTCAAGATCCTTGATCAATGTTGATTTGGATGAAACTCATGAACTAACTGAGTATCATATGCGTAACAGTACCTTATTCCCTCAAAAGACATACACGGAATATTGACAGTGTATATGAGGTACTATATCGGTCTCAGAATGGAGCCTTGCGGAATACCACTTGTCACTTCCGCGTGTGAATACTTGATTTCAGTTCCAATGCACAACTCTTCTCTTGCAGATATATGTAATGAGAAATTTTGAAACCAGCTTACCGCTTCAGCGAAGTTTATTTAGTTTATTATGGCAAGCAATAACCCACGGACCATACTATTAAATGCTTTACTTTTATCTAGTATTAGAAGGATAGTAATCAGTCTGTCATGTTAGTTGCGCAATATCCTGTCCGTCACTGCCGGCAATGCGGTGTTAGTACTGTAAGTTTAAATAATCTACTAACTGCTCATGAACGACTTTTTCCATAATTTGTGAAAAAATTTGCAAGACTACTATTAGTCTGAAATCAGAAACTTCCGTAAGATATTTTTTCTTTCTTCCATATATCGGGAAATACGAAGTATGCTAATGGATAGTTGATTAAAGATGTAAGCATTTCAAGAGACTCCGGCATAAGTACATGTATTCAACATCTTCAAAGACGTTTCATCAAGACCTACAACATTTGATTTGATTTTATTTAACATCGTAAAATCTCAAAAGAGTCAATTTTGAACGAACTGAAATTGGAAAAAATACGAATATGTTTGTTCATCGAGTAAAATTCACTGAAATAATCATTCAGACTGCCAGGAGAAGAAAAGTCGCAAGTAACCTCAGATTTTCTCTCATATATGTTAAATATTATTAATCAATTCCAAATATTGATATCCCTATTGTACTTGAGATAATGCTTAATATAGCAAGTGTTTTTGCATATTATTGCTCGTGAGAGGTTACCGAAGCATCGGTTTCCAAAGCCAAAGAGAATTTTGTAGAGAGAGAAAATCATTTTAGAGAAAAGAAAAAGATTGATTTATTGAGGCATGGAAAATCAATCTGAAGAAGAATGACAGAACTCCGAGAATAATGGTGTGGAATATGGTGCATTTTCCAGAAGAAAATTACTTTTTTTCACGTTATTATTTTCTTGTGATTAAAATTGAGGTAAGATGTCTTACTTCAAGAAGAGATATATACAAGAAATTGGATCTGACCTAGAGGTGGTGCTTAGGTGATAAAGTCAAACATGGCGCTTCAAAACAAACTTTGACCACGGGTTATAGGAAAGATTTGATAATTTTTTGGATCTTTTCGTAACAAAGTTAGTTTCAAGTGAAACTATGAAGCTATGTGCAGGTGAAAATTTAATCCAGAGAAAATACAGAGAAGGTGATAGAATGGAAAGATGCAAATTCATCATGCAATGTGGGAAAAATGAAGAGGAGTCGAGATCTGGTATCTTCACTCAACTGATTTTTATCTATCTGTCTCTCACTTCAGAGAAACACCTCATGAAATTGATCTAGAGTTTACAGAACGCGGAGAAATTTTATTCTGCAATTGTTTATGTTCTGCTGGCTAGATGGAAAGTGTGAAAACATTGTGATATCAACTTCAAACCCACATTAAAGACTTCCGCCGACAGACTTTCCTTATGAAATTGGGATTTGTCTCTTTCTGTGAAAACGTCTTGGTTAAATTCTTGATGGACGATATTTTTTGATATTTTGAGTATTGTCTCTATAAATTCTCTTTCTCTCGATCAATTCTTCTTTCTGAACGTGCTCGGCCTACTTTCAAATTCCTTTCCGTATCATAAGCTTTTGAAAAATTAAATGAAAGAACGGCATGTTTCTTTAGAACTCTTTTGGCTGCAACAGCTTCAATTTTCATCAATAACTAAAACTAACCTAAATTTCAATCGTAAGAAATATTTACATGGAAGAATGTGATTGTTTTTCAATGCAAAGAACACACCGTCATTCTCCGAGTTGTGTGATTCTTCTTGAAACTGCGTTTCTATACGTTCGATAAATCAATCTTTTTCTTTTCTCCAAAATGATTTTTTCAATCTAAAAAATATTTGTTTGCCTTCAAAAACCGATGAAAGCTAAAAATTGAATTCGTATATGCTTTTGAATTACAACTTTTCAGGCAACTTAGACTTGCTGATTCTACGTTTTGCAAAATTAGCAGCTCATTTTTCACCTTTTGGGCTTTAATTTGTAATTAATCAGAAACTTGTACATGCATCTATCTGGCCACCAGAGTGCGCCAGCTGAAATGTCAGATTCCAAAAGGAGTACGTAGTAATATAATTCAAACTATTTGAAGTCCACTAAAATATTCACATTGTTCGAAAATCCATCTTTTTGTATTATTTTATCGATTATTAGAAGTGAAGACGAACCATTACAATATAACAATGACAATCAAAAGGAACGAATATTAGAGTAGTCCAGTAGACAGAGAAAAAAAAGAAGGGGCCGGTGGAAAAAAATCCGAACTTAATGAAACATTTACAGGTTGTTTGGGGATGTTGTGGGATGACTCTGTCAAGTTTTCTTACTCGAGGACCCTGTGTTAACTTTGGGAGGGCCGAAAAACCTCAAAATTTTCGGACTTTTTTAGATTTTTTGCTCATAACTTCTAAATTAATCGGTTTTTGACCGATACATTCATTCTCATAGTTGTAGAGCAGTAAGTTTGCTACAATTTTGTATCTTTTAACTTTTTTCCTAAACCTAATAAAAACCGAGATACAGCCAATCAAAGATGGAGAGATTGCAAAAATTGCAAAAATTTGCCAAAACCTTCGTTTTTAGCCAACTAACTACCAATTACCATCAGTTCTATGGTAATTATGGTAATAATTCATCAATATCGACATGCAAGAACACAGGGGGGGGGTCAGTGCCACATAGCTGAGCCAATCGAAAGGCGCAATGCTATGATCAAAGTGACTCTACCTGAGATGGCAGGTACGATTCTGTCGTACGCAAGGCAGCGTGGTGATGAGTAGTGGAATAAAGTAAGAGATCGTGTTGGCATTTTGGAGGGTATGAACACAGATTTGGTTGCGGTAAATGCAGAATACCACCGAAAGTGCTCTTGAGAAGAGAGGAAAAACCACGATCGACACTGACCAAGTAATGGAAATTATGTACAATTATCTCGGGGAAAACGGGGAGGAATTCCAATTTTCTCTTGGACAGCTTATGGATCTGATTTATGAAGATTCCCGTCCACACATAAAAACAGTGAAGAAGCGTCTGGAGGAGAAGTATGGAGATGACATTATGATTTCTCAGTTGTCCAACAGAGAAAGTGTTGTCTGTTTCAAGAATGTAGGCAGCAAAATCCTATCTGCCAAATGGTACACGTATGAAAAGATGACTGACCCATAAGAGGAACGCGCTCGAATTGTGAAAACGGCTGGGAAAATCAACAGGATATCCGCTCCAAAATATTCAACACTGATTCCTACCCTCCGATTGACAATTTATATGCCAGTGCCCACCATGTCGAGTACTAGTTGTCAGATAGGATTTTGCTGCCACCATTCTTGAAACAGAAAACACTCCCTCTGTTGGACCACTGAGAAATCATAATGTCATCTCCATACTTCACCTCCAGACGCTTCTTCACTGGACGGGAAGCTTCAGGAATCAGATCCATAAGCTGTCCAAGAGAAAATTGGCATTCCTCCCCGTTTTCCTCGAGATAATTGTACATAATTTCTATTACTTGGTCAGTGTCGATCGTGGTTTTTCCTCTCTTCTCAAGAGTCTTAGGTAATTTGTAGAAATTTTCGATGCACTTTCGGTGGTATTCTGCATTTACCGCAACCAAATCTGTGTTCATACCCTCCAACATGCCAACACGATCTCTAACTTTATTCCCCCACTCATCACCACGCTGCCTTGCGTACGACAGAATCGTACCTGCCATCTCAGGTAGAGTCACTTTGACCATAGCATTGCGCCTTTCGATTGGCAATTTATTCTGCCTTTGTCTGTACTCTTCAGTAACCGACTCTTCGCAAAAGAAACACTTGTTGTTGAAATCAAATAATAATGCAGACTTACTTGAGCGAGTCGGCTTGGGCTGAGGTGTAGGAGTTTGACTTTCACGACGCAAATGTGCCAATATCATTATCTCGTGAATGTATTTTTTTTGGCAACCAAGGTGAATAGCAATTTCTTCCACTCTTTCCAGGAAACGTGTTCCTGTTCTTTGCGTTCAACAGCAGAAGCAAGAAGCGTAGCAACTCCTCACCTTTTAAAGGTTTTTCACAAATGAAACACCGCCCTGTCTCTGGATTTGATGTTGAAGCAAATGCCATATCAGATTATTAGTTGTCACTCTACACTCAATAAGAGCCCAAAGAAAAATACAAACTCGAAAATCACTGGATTTACTTACACAGTTGAGTTAGTTCTTCGTGCTGTTAACTAAAATAGAATACAGTTTATGATAATTTAATTATTTAAGATAAATTCAGTTCGATGGTAATCACTCATCAATATCGACATGTAAGAACACGGGGGAGGGGGGCTCAGCTATGTGGCACTGACCCCCCCCTCCTGTGGTCTTGCATGTCGATATTGATGAGTTATCACCATAATTACCATAGAACTGATGGTAATTGGTAGTTAGTTGGCTAAAAACGAAGGTTTTGGCAAATTTTTGCAATTTTTGCAATCTCTTCAACTTTGATTGGCTGTATCTCGGTTTTTATTAGGTTTAGGAAAAAAGTTAGTAGATACAGAATTGTAGCTAATTTACTGCTCTACAACTTTGAAAATGAATGTTTCGGTCGAAAACCGATTAATTTAGAAGTTATGAGCAAAAAATCTAA
The DNA here is from genome assembly GCA_030704885.1 of Cynegetis impunctata. Taxonomy (NCBI): domain Eukaryota; kingdom Metazoa; phylum Arthropoda; class Insecta; order Coleoptera; family Coccinellidae; genus Cynegetis; species Cynegetis impunctata. Next base: position 527,735 of record JARQZK010002221.1, read on the forward strand.
AAAAGTCCGAAAATATTGAGGTTTTTCGGCCCTCCCAAAGTTAGCACAGGGTCCTCGAGTGAGAAAACTTGACAGAGTCATCCCACGGCATCCCCAAATAACCTGTAAAAGTTTTATTAAGTTCGGATTTTTTTCCAGGTACAATGTACTAGAGTAGTCCATAGAAAATAAGAAAGGGAGCCAGATTAAATCTTGACACAAGAGAGCACATCCGGCAATGTTGCCAAATGGCAGTATGAATTTTACAGTGGTTTATGAAAGAAGTTTGATTTGGGATCATTTGGAGCATTCGTATATATGCAGAGAAGTACAAGGATATTTGAAGTTATGTTGTTTTTATGAGCAATATTTTCAAAATTGAAACCAAAACTGTCTTCTGGACGGAATTATCCGCATCATTCTGAAAACTTTGCCGATAATAGAATGAAAGATGATTGGAAGTAAAGTCACGTCTTCTTGACAATAAACCATTGGAAATTGAGCATCATTGTCACTCAGGATATGACGCCAGGGGCAAAGTTGATTCATGCATACAAAGAGGAATTATTATAATGGAACAACTTGGAGTGAAATATGACAATCATTCGAAATGAATAACTTCTTATGGCGTAGTCCTTAAATATGTTAAATGTAGTAAGAAAGTGAGTCTATGGGTTAACCAAGGTATACTTCGTTCACTGATTACTTTATGAACATTATTAATTGTTTAAAGCAGCCATTTCGTAAGATTATCCAGTCACAAAAGATAAATCGAAATATAGTGTTTCAACTCATATTGTAACCCCCACCATAAAGCATATTCAAGCAATTTTATCGGGAAGCGGTCAGTGTTGATTGAAATCTCAAATATTTGTTACGGTCGAGAACATATCCAATATCATATATAAATATATATATATATATAAATTAAAATATATATATATATATATATATATATATATATATATATATATATATATATATATATATATAATATATATATATATATATATATATATATATATATATATATATATATATATATATATATATATATATATATATATATATATCTATATCTATATATATACATTTTTTTATATTTATAGCTATAGAAATGAATGGGTACTTATTACTTGTTTTTGTTGTATCGAAGAATAATATTGTTTCTACTGATTCGATATTATAACAATTCGTAGCTACAGATTTATCTATATTCTGTTACAGTTTCAAACAAATAGTTGAACTGATATTTTCGAATGAAATGAAAAATATTCAAACTAAGAAAACCTAAGAGAACATTTTCATGAAACCTTTCCTGATTAGAATCCAACATGAAATTTCATTCATGTTCTCCGAAATATGTATATGCGGCTAGCAAGGAATAACAAACAATACGTATCCCCCAATTCTGATAGCATTCAGCTGGATTCTATATTTCATATTAGTATTTGCCAAAACGCAGACAATATTACAATTCCGTATTGTTTGTCTTAATCGACAGCACAATATGAGCTGTATATCAGTTCATGTGTAATTATTGACTTCAGATTCTCATTATTGCGATTGTGTATTATTACATCGACATCTTCATTTTCAAAATTTCATTTTAATATTTGATATCAAATAACAAGTTGAACATATTTTGAATAATAATCGCAGAAAATGTGTTTTCGTAGTGATTTATATATTCTACAGTAGCTCTCCGTTTCCAATATTCCGAAATTTTTCATTTTGTAGATAATTAATGTCTTCATTTTGAAAAAATGCCTATGATTTCATTCATTTGATGGAAGAACAAATGTCGTTATTGTTTATATTATAGCATGCATACTGAATCGCCCTGAGGTTAATCATTTGAAGTGTATTATTTGGTATAAATGTTAATTGACAGTTTCTCTAAGATTCAATAGGCATTGTGAAAATGGAAACAGAATAGCAATCGAAAAAGTTGTGGAGTAAATATGCTATACATCCTGATATTTCAAAGGGCGTAATTTGCAGCCTTTAATGAATAGTAAAACATGTTTCACTAAGGCCCGGTTGTACAGTAACGGTTTAAGCCATGGTTCTACTGAGCTAGGTTCAAGGATGAACTCAGTTCAATAATAGCTTTCAGTTATACAGGTTATTTTGTAGACTAGCTTTACTAAACCGAGTTCAAGAAAATATGTGCTATGTTGGTATCGTTTGCACATGCGCTGCTAATTTTTTTGTCATTGCTGAATGCAGAGCAGTGGCATTGCAGATATTCTGTGATTTCTGTTAATTTGAAACGGGACACGGAACTTGTATGTTGTATTGTGAAACGGTACGCCAAGCTGTATCTTTTTAAAACGAATTAAAACCCAAAGTCTTACTCAGAAAAAAATAAATTAATTAAAAATAGAGTTAGATGGAATAGTTGAGCAAAATAAGTTAATAATGGAAAATTTATCAATAGAGAAGCATATTATGCTTTAAAAATAAAAAAGAATTGAAAATGAACAATGTTAATTTATTTTGTTGTATAATAGGTTGATTTGTGAATAAAAAAGGAATATTTTAATAGTAAATGAAATAAAAGTACCTACTACAAAATTTTTTCATGAGTATGATATGGAATTAGAATTTTTATGCTCATCATTATATAATCATTAGAAGAAGCTTACATAGGACACTGACATATATTTCTTGAATAAAGAAACAATTTATTAGTATAGTTCTCTGAAGCAATTTATTAATTGATGCCTCACAACATTGTTGATATTATTAATAGTGTTAACATTCATGTGAGGTTGAAAATTTACATTATCAACAAAATTAACTGCAGCTTTTTCCATACAACAGAATGGCCCATTCTATCCCTATATTTCTCTGGTTGTCTTCCAGCATTATTTAATACTTCTTCTATTTCAGCAGTCTCCATCGTCTGTTAGTTCCTGAACATTATCATGTAACTGATGAGCCATTATTTTTATTTTTAATTACTCTGATAAAAATATAATCTAAAATTATGATGATATCTCTACCTTTCCAACAATTGTATACAAGGAGTGAGGTTATATTATCTTTGAGCTCGGTTTAAGCGCTTGAATTTGATAGATCAGCTCAACCTCATAATTTGACAACCGGTGAACCAAGCTTTGCGTTGAACTAGCTCTGTGCAACGTTACAGTCTCATTTAAACCAAGTTCAACCTTGAGTTGGCTCAAACCGTGACTGTACAACCAGGCCTATGAGTTCAGCGAAAGATCAATCAATATGATATATATTTATTATTTTTGTAAGAGATATGTAGATGACTGCCTGGATAGTACATCAAAGAGGTTGCAAATGCTTTTAACAACGAACATGTACTCTTCAACTTTACAATAGAGGAAGATAAAGACAACAAACCGAACTTTTTAGATATAACAATTTCAAATCACCGAAACAAGATACTCACAAAGTAGCACAGAAAGGAACAGAATACAGATCGCATTCTGGACTACCATAAATCACAACTAAAAGGTACAACAAAGGACAAACTGAATGAGCTTCACCAATGTCTTCACCAGAACTAAGGGCACAGGTAATAAAAAAAATTTAAAGAGAAATTATATAAGAACAACAACCCAAAATCACTAACAGCTGGATTCATGAAACGAAGAACAAATAGAATATATAACACAAAACTTTTTAAAACCAAAACTGATAAAAGTAAAGAACATTTTACTTTTTTACCTTTTACGGCAGTTTACTGGGGTTTATCCTAGGGTCCGAAAACTTAATTTTATAAGTAAGTTTCAGCAAAATTCTATGCGTGTTGTCAGCACACAACCCAAAGACTAGAAATTTGTTACCTTTAATCCAGCTGTGAATTATGCCAACCCAAAGTGGTAATTTTAGTCAAATTTCTCCAATACCTAAAACAATTTTTCCGAGAGAATCTGAGCGAGAAAAACGGTACCTAGAGGTGCAGTATCCATCAGAGATGTGAAGAGGCATACAACTATACCAAGGGGTGTAAACTACACCAAGGGGTGTACAACTATGTCAAGAGTTGTGTCAGATGAGCTTTAGCTCCATGAATGCCTATAAACTCCTAGTTGAATGCCAAGAACGATGCAATACACCCCTTGTTTAATGTATTTGTACTTCAAAATTCTTTCAATTCAAATATTCCATTGATCAAAAGGTACTTACTCACACAACGTGCTAGAAGTTCCACATTAGCGTCTGCATTATGATCTTTCAATATATTTGATATAGCTGAGAAATAATTTCTTTCAAAAATCTAGAGAGAATTTAAAACTTATGCTCGTACAAATTTTTTAAATTAATCAAAACTTCCTTTTATTTGAAAAGTGAACAATATTACTGTTAATTGAGAAGTAGTTTGAAATCTCCATGGCATTGAATTCAATTTATTCTGAAAATTCATTATTTTTATAGATCATTCATAATTACATTCGAAGTATGCAGATGTCGCATATAATGGCATGAATAACAAATGATATTGAACAAACCTGATTGTCATTTTGTATTGAAGTTAC
>JARQZK010002222.1:0-50000 GCA_030704885.1 Cynegetis impunctata
ATTTAGATGGTATAAAACACAAAAAAATTATTTAAAAGAAAAAACACAGAAGTTATTCAAAACAAATCTAGTTTAGTCGCTTCGGTCTCAGATTCCGAAATTAGCCAAGAAATCAGACCAACTGCACTCACATAACTCACGATTCGAACTAACGTTTATCGAGGGAATGTAGGAAGGTACCTGGAGAGGGAACGCCGAACTTCGCATTGAACGAATTTTGATAGGGTATATGTACTTCGTCGGTCTCAGAGACCGATAGCGACTAATGAAGGGTTAAGTCCTCCGTATAGCCGTTAGTTTTTGCTTCAATTTTTGGTGTGTTGACTAAGTTTTGGAAAATTTTTCGAAGAAAGGAATAGTGCATAATCTATGTACAAAAGAGTATGCAATTTTAGTTAGAATGGTTGTTTAACTTTTTTTTATTGCAACATATTTATGAATTAAGGTTTTCTATAGATATTGAAAGTAAGGAAATTTTCTGATTTAGTTGAATATCTAAAAGGCGTAGAGTGCAATGTTAATTTTTTATTTATTTTTGATTTTTGACCGAAGTGAATGTTGAATCTTGAAGTCAATAAATGAATTCATACACCGAAATATTTCGATTGATTCGTTCATTTTCTATAATTGTTGAAAGTCAGTTGAAGTGTTGAAATTTAAATATAGATATTTATCATGTTTTTTTAAGAGCAAAGCGAAAATAACTCAGTGTAAGTTTTTAACATAATTACACCATAAAACTTTCAAAATGTATATATATATATATATATATATATATATATATATATATATATATATATATATATATATATATATATATATATATATTTTTGCAGAACCATAGTACATATTATGGTCTGTAGAGACATTGCAGAGCTACAGACCATAACATGGACTATGGTTCTGCAAAAATTTTGGAATTTGAGAATAATTTAGATAAGAGATCATTTTTGGAGATGTATCATATAAAACGTTGCCCGGATTCAATGAATTCGAGGAAAGATATAGATAACATTAGTAATATTTATTCCTTTTTAATAGCGTATGACGTCACTAATAGCAATGAAAGTTCTGTTGATTGATTATTAAGGTCAGGATAGAAAGAAGAAGAACATTTTGTGTCACTTAATTTCATTATTTTTAATTTTATAACTTAGGTTGTCAACTTGTTGTTTAGCATTCTGTGATTGCTGTCATTCTCTTGGTACCACGATGTTGTGTTGTTAGAATTTCGTAATATTTATTATTTCACATAAATCACGTTAACTTATTTTAAATAATTTCATATAATGTAGTACAGTTTTATAATTTTATGGTTTGTCACATTAGTTTTGTGTTTTTTCCGTTTTGGAAGATGTTAGCTTATTTTATAACCTCAAACATTCGGTCAGTCCTGTGTGTTTGAGACCGCTCGTTTTGCTATTGATTGAACTGATTTTTGTAGAGTCCTGATGTAGGCTTAAATAGAAGCCGAAACGTTGACAAAGAATATAAGAAGTACACTTTTATCAGCCTTTAATTCATCCGTTTAACCCATTATCCTATTTGATGTATCACGACCGGAGTTATTCTTTCTGATGTCTATATATATATATATATTTATATATATATATTATATATATATTATATATATATATATATAAATATAGATATATATATATATATATATATATACCTATATATATTTATACATATATATATATATATATATAATATATATATATATATATATATATATATATATATATATATATATATATATATATATATATATATATTATAATATATATATATATATATAATATATATATATATGTATGTATATATATTATATATTTATAAAATATATTATAAATATATATACCTATATATATATATATATATATATATATATATATATATATATATATATATATATATATATATATATTATGCCGAATTGATTATTGTTAGAGTAAGTGGTATTCCCAATTAATATATGGGTAATCAAATCATGAAAAACATACTAGTGGACCATGGTCAATTTCATACATTACATAAAGTGAACAAGGAAAATTCTTTAATAATTTAAAAAAATTATCAAACAACTTTCCAAGGAAGCTGGTTATACGTATTCAGCAAAGCAAAATCTGCATTCACAATCGAACGGTGAATTATAGAAATTGTCAAGTCACCCCGACTCAAAATCTGCATACAGCTGTTTCGATCTTATTAGATCTCATCAGTGCAGCTTATTTGACTTTTGAGGTTTTAAATCACTATGTTAGTGTGCCTTGGAATCATATACATCACTGTTATAGAGTAGATATCTTCATATGAGGAGGTACGTGTTTAAGCGACGAATTTCTGCATTTTCAGTCTAAGCGGTGAATTGTTGTTTCCCAATATCTTTGGTGGAATGGCGCTCTGGAGTGTTATCCAGCCAGTGTTACTGACCACGATTTGTATTGGGGAACAATTAGAAATTTGTTAATTCACTCCGAGTCAAATAAGCTGCACTGATGAGATCGAATAAGATCGAAACAGCTGTATGCAGATTTTGAGTCAGGGTGACTTGACAATTTCTATAATTCACCGTTCGATTGTGAATGCAGATTTTGCGTTGCTGAATACGTATAACCAGCTTCCTTGGAAAGTTGTTTGATAATTTTTTAAATTATTAAAGAATTTTCCTTGTTCACTTTATGTAATATATGGGTTACTAAAATCCTGGCATTCGATTTCATTTTCACTGAAGTAATATACCAAACTGGAGATTACCAACTTTCAATTGAATACCCCAAAATTACTGATAATATATTAGTTTCGAAGGTAATTTTTATACTTTCCTCCTAAAATTAACAAACGGAACACGCATCACTCATGGCTGCCTACAATGATGCACTCACAGTCATCCTTTTGTTCACTACAGTGAATGAACACGTATCAATCAATCAATCCAGTTTCCATTAATCAGGAGGCGTTAAATGAGTTTTAGTACGTGTTTTGAATACTAATGGCTAATGATGAAAGTATCTTTTTATTAAAAAATACATAATCTATCATGAAAATATCTAGGTACCTACTCTCGGTATTTCAAAGTATATGATCGCAAACAGTGTACTGCATCAGAAAATTCCAACTCGAGTTTCAAGCTTTATTTGACTTAAAATTGATTATTTTGATTTTGAATATACTCAAAAAAAAAAAAAATATATATATATATATATATATATATATATATATATATATATATATATATATATATATATATATATATATATATATATATATATATATATATATATACTTTAGTAGAAACAAACTGAAAATACTTGTTTTCAGAGATTGATATAAGGTTTCATTACATTGTGAAGAACGTTTCGCCTTTACCTTTCCTTCTTCGTACAATGTGTCTGAAAGGTGCATCCTGATATAATAAAACTTAAGCTTAAGTACTTATCAAATCATAGAAACATAGTTGTTGAGCATAGTGAAATTCATACATTAAATAAAGTTAACAAGAAAAATTCTTCAATAATTAAAAAAATTATCGAACAACTTTCGAAGGCAGCTCCCGAAACACGAATTCTACATTCACAATCCAACGGTGAATTATAGAAAACGTCGAGTCACCCCGACTCAAAATTTGCATACAGCTGTTTCGATCTTATTATATCTCATCAGTGCAGCTTATTTGACTTAGAGTTTATTAATAAATTTCTAATTGTTTTCCAATACAAATCATGATAGAGGTACTATCTGGATAATAGCCCAGAGTGCCCTCCACCAAACATATTAGTAACCAACAATTCACTGCTTAGATCAAAATTGCAGAATTCCATCGCGAGAATACGTACTGCCTGACATGCAGATATCTACTCTGCAATAGTGGCGTATATGATTACAAAGCATACTAACATAGTGTTTAAAAACTCTGAATATACTCACGCGCTCCGTAAATGCTAGGAGCGATATTCTCAATGGAAAACAATCATATCATGGAAAACATATTTGTTGACCATAGTCAATTTACATCAGATAAAATGAGCAAGGAAAATTCCATTGGAAAGTTGTTTGATAATTTTTTTAATTATTGAAAAATTTTCCTTGTTCACTTTATGTAATGCAATGATATTCTTAAAAAAGTGTTTTTATTTCGTATCAAACTGAAACGTAATCACCAATCTTCATTATTCAATTTTATAATAAGAGTTTATTTTCCTAATACCCAAAATGAGGACTGTAAACGTGGATAATTAAATGAGTAATATACAGAATCTAGACACAAGATATGTTTATTACTACAGGGTAACATCGGTATTTTCATAACTATAATAAGAGATTATGACAGTGAAGATCAAAAGGAGTGAGTTACAAGCATTTGATCATCTTAATATATTAAAACAATGGCTAATACCAACAATTTACACGTTGCATCTATCTATCTGAGTTTAATCTCTGATGATTTGGCGATGGGTTCTGCTTAATGAAGCTGTCAAATTATCTCAGAATAGAACATTATCAATATTCCCGAACTATCTTGTAATATATGATCTATACGATGAAAAATTCATCGCACCCATAAACAATTGAAGTACTTGGCAAAATACAACATAAAGTTATCGATATTGATGAACTATTTATTTTATTGATATTCATTTCGAATAAACGGAAATAAAAATACTTTCTGTCAATTTCCACACAATGTATTTAAAATATACAACCAGTTCCACATTAATTCATGTAAATGTGGTCATATCAGTTAAAAAGTATTTATATCTAACCCTTAAAGATTCACGAGTAGAGAGGAGTTGAGCTCCAATTGGTTATTTACATTTACTTTCATTTAACTCCAAACAAAGAATACACAAATCTGGGTTATATAGAATTGAACGTGATGAATTTCCAACGGCGTACGTAGAAAAAACCAGGCAAAGTTTTAAATCTCGTTTTAAAGAACATATTTCTCCCGATAGTAAATCAGCGATATTCGAACATATTAAAACTACAAGGCATAAAATTAAAGTAGAAGATCTCAAAATTCTACATACTTGCAATGAAGGAATCACAATGAATCTGTGGGAAAATTTCGAAAGTAACAAGCTTAATAAAACACCCAGACCTCCAAACTGTAAATGACCAATTACACCATAACTCCTCTCCACTCCTAAATCTTAATGGGTTAGATATAAATAGGTTTTACCTGATATTTCTACAGTCACTTGACAATGATGCGATAGTCGAAACCGATTTAATATTTTGAATATATTGTGTGGAAATTGACGAAAAGTATTTTTATTTCTGTTTATTTACAATATAAAATGTTGCTCCTTTTTTATTTTTAAATAAAAGAACATAAATATTCATAGAACTTATGTGGATATTATAGAATTCAAACATCGTCTATGTAAAAAGTGGAGAAAATTCTGATACGAAACTAACTTGTAACGAAGAACTGATCAAATACAAAGTAATCATTTCTTGGATAATGTTGGTCAGTTCATTTCGAAAAGAAAAGTCGCGTGAGCAGCAGAGTTCTGTTACTAGGTAGTATATTCCCCTGACTATTGTTCATTTTCACATACACATTCTCAACTTTGTAATTGGAGGGCACGAGAAAATCATTCAAAACCATGAGAAAGCATAAAATTTCTACATCTAAACAACAGCAGTTAAGAAAATAATTGAAACCACCAAACGGCACTTTCCAATTGGCAATAGATAAAAACCTCGAAAACCACGAAGAACCAAAATTCAGTACAAAGAAATTTTCTTTTGCGAGGGCAAAAGAAAACAATATGAACCCCTAATACGCAGTCGATAAATATCAGTATGTAACAAAGTTTTATCAAGAACAAGCTATACATTCGCTGATAGATATCGGGATAAACAGAAACTGTCACAGACCAGATGTTTCGTCTTCACTCAATTAATTTCAATTAGTTTATGATGGACGAAATATTCACCAGAAAATATAGATTTTATTCATATTCATTTCAATAGATATTTATTACAAGAATATTAGAAATTTACGAATTCTGTGAATTACTTACTGAAATACTTTCAAACATAACTGTTCAATTAGCTATACGTCAGTGATAAGTGTAACTACAAATATAACACAAATCCAGCTTCTAAAGACTACCGGAACATTCCCGTCTTCCTTTTTTTCTATTCAAACAGGCACATCCAGACAATCGAGAGTTCCCGGATTCCCCGGGTAAGTGAGGTGTCTTGTGTCTATTGAAGTATTCATTTACTTTGATTGTTCAGTTAATTTTTTTTACAATTTTTATACTAAATACGTTATATCTACATATAAGCTCACAGTGCAGAGTTTGAAGAAATCAGTTTCTCCTTAAATTCAATACACTCCACCGTTCAAATTTTTTATTCTTATATTCCTACATACCGTACGAAACATTCTTTGGCACTTCGTTACCAGATTTTACGTTTACTTCGAAACATTTTCTTTTGTGTTTAGACCCAGCGCTAAGAATGCATTATGTGTATTTAATTCCTCCATCATTGACATTGAAATTATTTGCGTACAGAAATACCGTCGTATGGTACGGTACGAGATATTTTACTTGAGAATTGTGTGGTGGTAGAATAAGTTCTTTCGAATTCGAAGATAAAAGATAGAAGTACTTTCCATCCTTAACCCAAATTTACCTCACATGAAGCTTCTTTTCTAACTAGTGCTTCGACAAAGTCAACAACAATTTCAAAAGTCAACTCTCAAAACAGGCTACTGTTTTGCATACTTTTTGAAAGAGATCACATTATTTTCAATTGTCCAAATTTTATTGCGAAAGATCCTAATCAACGATTTGAGATTATCAAACACCATAATGCATGTATCAATTGTCTAGCGGATTCTCATGCACTTAGTAATTGCAAGTCAAATAAAAGATGTCGTACATGTCAAAAATCACATCATATATTATTACATTTTGCTCAAAAACAATTGAAGATTAAGGGTAATTATTGAGTTTACAACAGACTGCCCCGATTTTCTTGAAATTTCGGATTTTAGCTTATTTTGGCCTGAAAAAGCCGAATATGAAGTCAGATTTTGTCGCTCGGTCATCTTTTTTTTTCAAAAACTTGAGCTGACCTGACTTTTTCTAACCTTACTAACCTAACCTCCGAGTTCATAAAAGCATAGAATGTGAAATATATGAATTTAATTATAAAAAAGACAATGTTTTTGATAATAAAATTCATCTATAACATGAATTCTATACTTTTATGAACTCGGATGTTAGGTTAGTAAGGTTAGAAAAAGTCAGGTCAGCTCTAGTTTTTGAAAAAAAAAAGATGACCCAGCGACAAAATCTGACTTCATATTCGGCTTTTTCAGGCCAAATTATGCTAAAATCCGAAATTTCAAGAAAATCGGGGCAGTCTGTTGTAAACTCAATAATTACCAGATTAAGCCTCAAGAGAACGATGAATCGTTACCTACAAACTCACGAAGTGAGGTTCAAGCTTTTAGTAACTTTGTTTCGAAAAATCATTCCACCTTTCCACACTCTCTACCGTTAAACTTAAAATACAAGTAGGTAAAGAATGGGTGTGCACCGTACATAATGACCTTGACCTTGAAAAGGTGGTTAACCTTGATTCGATATTTAGGAGTGGGGGTAACTTAGTTGGGGGCGTGAACCATACACAATGACCTTGAATATTTATCAGGACGTTACCGAAATAACGTACCAGAATCAGTTAGGTCATTATAATATTGGTTCTGATGAGTTCATCAGATTCGTTTCACATAAAGTTTTGTGTGCGCCATGTTTTGAAGCAAAGAAAGCTAAATGTATCATCGATGAAGAAATAATTGTGACTTCGCATAATATCGACACCATAGTTGACAAAGAAACTTTAGTCCATTATATCAAGCTTTATGGACAAGAGTGTGCAATCTGTGAAAAGCCATTCATGCGTGTAACTGAAATAGATCCAAGAGACTGCACTGGCTATAGTATGAAAACTGTGTAATCATGGAGCATACTGAGATCGTCTGTAAAATAAATTCACTGAAATACCAGTTGGAATACCATATTGAAAAGATGGATGGAAAAAATGAAAATCATTATCCTAGTATGGATTTCGAATTAACTGATAGGGATACAGTAAATAAGGCAAAAATTATTTGTGATGCATTTCTCAGTGATAAAATTTCAGTGAGTGTTTGCACGTTTAAGTGAAGATCTGAAAAATGGATCTTCAATAATATAGCATTATTAGAAAAAATTATGTTTAACTTATTTCCAAAGTCGAAGCTAGTTGTGTTGGAGCATGCATATATTGGGAAAAAAATTGAAGACTTTAGTGAAGAAGATTTGAATTTTTTTTTCTGTTGACTACTTAGTTAAGAAACTGAATTGCTATGAGCTTCTTAACATTTATCATAGTCGTTCTAGACCATTGATCGAAACATTCAAATTACAGACCCATTTACCCTGCTTCATACATCATAATCGACCTGATGAAAATACGCATATAGATGGGCCACCTGTGAGTCAAGCAAATTGCTTTCGATGCAATCAAGTATTGACGAACCCCCAGCTACTTATGTTTTCAAGGTAAGGATACAGTTCTGTAACGAAGAATATTGGTTCCAACATAATCAAGTATTTACCCCCACCTACTTATAAATTCAAGGTTATTGTGTATGGTACATGCCTCATAACTAAGTTACCCCCACCCGTACAGTTTTTCAAGGACAAACCACAGTACTTAAAAGCAGGAGCCAAGTTATTTCGATAGTTCCAAAGTCTGAGAGTGAATCAAGAAACATGAGTGCAGAAACAGTGTATTCGAACCATACATTTTGTGCTCAAAAATATTCTTTTCCAACAAATCGAAAACTAAGTATGTAGCTGTTGGACTATCACACCTTCTGAAAGAAGTTATAAAAATCAGTGGGCCATCTCTGAGGGGTCATCACATTGATTTCACTGCTGCAGAGTTTCGTGAATTAGTCAACTGTGAAGAGTTTATCCATAGGAATTTGGAGAAATCATCATCATCAGAATTCAAGAAATTGAATAACTGTACATTATTCTCCATAAATATCAGTAATAAGTCTATTCTTGGATTGAAAAATGACAATTGCCAAATGTACATTGGTCGAGACACTATGCGTGAATTATTTTCACTACAGAAATTAATAAGTGACTATATTGAGTTCCTAGAATATCATGGATTTCCAGAGTTCTACAGAATGGTTACCCGGTCCGCGTCAAAAATGATTGGTGATTTCTTAGTGAATATAAACGATGTGTTAGATAAGTCATATAAATATTTATTTAATTCATTGATTTTCAAAGAATTAATAAAATTTGATCCACATACTGTAATGAATGAAGTGAATCAGATAGCATATTGATATGAAGAAAGTTACATTTAACCATATAGAAACTATTCATCATAAGTATGTTTGGACTTTTGCATATCGAGAATCTCGAAATTATTACTGGGAGATGTTTGTCCTTGATAGAATAACGTTCAATAGTAGAATAAGAAACTGTGAATACTTCAAGCTTCTATTTTAGATATGGATCACAGAAATAATAATTTTTATAGTAGATTTTCTCAGCTGTAATCTCACTTTGTGAACTTAAAACAAAATTGTGAAAAAAAAATTTATTTCTCAATATCTTTACATAATAAAGAGTATTTCAGAATTAATTTATTGTAAATCATTTTTCTTGATCCAGGAATTATGCTCCTTCCCCATACCTAAAATCTTTACATACAGTTGGTTTCCTCTTTTTCTCAGATTTTTTTCTACCAAATAAATATCAGGATGTTTTACTTTCAGCAGTTCGAATTCGTAGAAACCACCCTTGATAATATCTTCATTTGAAGAATCACGTAATAAGTAAGTTCTTGGATATGTTGATTGTATCTTCCAAATTGTGAAAATTTCATTTGACCAATTGGGTATGTAACCTTTTGCGAAAACTTGTCTAGTTTTACTCACTCGAACATAATCTCCAAATTTATATTTACTCTTTTTTGGGTCTATTACCTTGAGATGGGAATAAGCCGAATTCAGAATTTATTTTCATTTTCACTGTTAACATTAATCGGCTTATAACCTGTAGTTGAGTGTTTTGTTGAATTATATTGATGAACTATATCGTTCAATATATCTATCCACTCATAATTTCCACGAACGCTGCATTCTTTCCACATAATCGATTTGATTGTCCTACTAACTCTTTCCACAACACTACTTTTCAAATTTGAGTACGAACTATAATGATTCAGGTTATATTTTTCCATTAATTCCTTAAAATCTCAAAAGGTTTGCTTGTGACCCAAATATTCTCTATAATTGGTAGATAATTGGAGAGGGCCAGTGAAAAAAAACACAGAAATCTATCTTATGTTAATATCAACGCTTCGACAAGTTATATTGTCATCCTCAGGATACTAAAAACAGAAATGGCAAATTCACAACTGTAGACACGTTATGGAACAGGTAATATTACAGTTAATTTAAAATATTGAAGAACCAAACATAAAGATATGAAATTTTGATTAATAACTTCTTTTTTAAGTTTACAATACAACAATCAGATAAAATAAAGAAGCAATTGCTATAAGTACACGTAAACCATATTTATAATTATAATACTGTTATGGAGCAATAGAGGTACAAGAAGTTGTTAAAAATTGGACAATTTTGGATCTTGGAATAGACAATTTCTCTTAATATTAATTTTTGCCTAGTTTATTTACAAACAATATTTGACACATATAAAAATTTAAAAAAAGTAAAAAACATTTAGCATTTTAAGTTTTCAAAAATTTTACAACATTTTAAGCGCCATAGAAAAACAGTAGAACATCAGGACTTATCAACATATTCAGATTTCTTTAGTTAGAAATTCAAAACACAGGATGCAATGGATAATTTCCATGTTAAAGTTGTTGTACATATAGGTACAGTGCTAAAGAAACACCTTTCTTGTTCTTTCTGTTTAGATTTTCTTTTTGTAATGAATGTATTTTTGAGGACCGATTTGTTTATCTAATACCCTGATATTTTTTACCAACATTCCCAGATATTTGCTTCCCAAAATCATAATCTTTTTGATCAGCATTCGTTTTTTTCACAATATCACGATAATTCTTCAAATCTGTTGTATTATATGGATCTGGTTCTTTCTTGAATATTAATTCAAGGAGGCCTTAAGTGATAGGATATGGTATTGGATTATCATCTTTAGGATCTATTACAACTTCTCTATATAATATCTTGCTAACTCCGACCATTGATCTAAAAATTCACGGAAAACATCAGCATTTTTCAACGCTTCGATATTGTCCAACTCAACTTGTGAATCTTGTGATAGTTGTTGCGGTTCGTCTTCAGGTTCTTCTTCAACGGGTTCTTCATAATCAGGCTCATAGTTGATATTCTCGTCTCTACCAACCATTCGTGAAATATTACTTATTCTTTGAGTTGATTCAAAATTCCCTGTTTTTGGTGTAACTACATGTTCCCTCAATTTCAATTCTGATTTTATTTCTGATTTTATTTCTGGTTTAATTTCAGATTTCATCTTTCTTTTTCTATTTGTAATTTTTGTCAATAATCTTTCGAAGGGTTTAGTGAATGGTTGAATCGAACGTGAAAATCTTAGTTGAGAAGTGGCTAAATCGTGTCTCAATCCATGTAGGTTTTTTCTCACATTTTTTATACGCGTTTATCCATGCTGATTATTTTATACTAAGTTGAATCACTATAGTGTTTCATATTTATAATATAATGTAGTGGTGAAAGCCTCTTCGATAACGACCATTGTGAATACTACTTTCTTTATCAATAACCAAAAATCCATATGGTTCTTCCCAACATTCAGAACACAACTTTACAAATTCATCGTACGACATATCGACATTCACATGATCATTATATATATATATATATATATATATATATATATATATATATATATATATATATATATATATATATATATATATATATATATATATATATATATCCCGTATGAGCTGCTTTGGTATAGCAGAATAAGTTTGACATGAATAAAAACAATCAATATTGAAATGTCTTCCGAATCAAAAGTAATCTCTGATTATATTTTGATTATCACAAACGACATCATCAAATACAACAACTGAATAGGGATGTACAACTTTTGGCGATCTTATGAATTCACCATTTTCATATTCATAATAATTTATATCTTTTATCGGTTTTATTACATTTTTTAAAAATTAATACTTGGGTTGATGGAGTGAATTTCAATACAGATAAATATTAAAATGACGTAAACCATTCGGATGTAATAATAGACTGATTAGTGTATTGGTTTTTCTTTCCCCGATCCTCCAACAAAAATACCCCTTCTATATTCTACACCTAATAGTTCACTATGTCTTATAAATTTCTTCTCGGGTTGGCAATAATAATGGTTCGTTATGGGTAGAGTTTTCTGTTGCTCTATCAATTGCATTGTCAAGATTCAATACTACACTAAATATTGAAGTTGTATTCAATATTTTATATATGGAAAAAATAAAACAATAATCAAATATATATATATATATATATATATATATATATATATATATATATATATATATATATATATATATATATATTATTTATTCGAATTGTTGTTGCGTGTGATGATTATTAGCAATAATAGGCTGATTGAATCTTAAAAAACTCGATTTTATTAAAAAGTTGACGTTTCACTACGACATTCGTAGTTTTTCAAAACTTTTGAAAAAATTGAAATTTCTTTGACATTTATTGATTTGAAAAAATTAGAAAGACTACTTTGTCTTGCTAAAATTTTTTTCGAATGTGGTTATTTATTACGTGCTATTCAGTCTAATATCAACATTCAAAATTAGTATCATTAGATAGCAAGGGAAACCACAGAAACCTTTACCTACGTAATGTTCGAAAATAAAAATAATAGGGTACTATTTATCTAACAACAAAGAAATTAGTCGCAGGAAAATATTAAAAAAGTAGAGCAGAATCATCGGTATAGAACGTTAATATGGAAGCAGCCGTTGACACGTGTTTCGGACTCTTTGGTCCTCATCAGAACAGCGTAGCAAAGCATTGGATTGAAAATTTGGAGATGAAAATAGTACAACAAATAAAAACCTCTGCTACGGAAGACAATCACACATTTGTGGACTATTGTTTGAACTCTCCGGTTTGGGAGATTTGGTCAAACTCTGCCACGGAGGCGATTAATGCCTTCCGCGAGATCTCAGAACGAGTAAATGAACAATAATAAAGAAATTAGTCGCGGGAAAATATTAAATTAGAAGAGCAAAATTATCGGTATAGTCCGTTTATATGGAAGTAGCTGTTTTTTTAGAATTTCAAATCTTTTAAAAAGGTACTCACAATCTAGAACAATGTTTGAAAATCTCAGCTTGAGTTTGGGATCATTGCCATATTTTCAGCTAGCAATATTTAATTATTTATTCGAATTGTTGTTGCCTGTGATCTATTTTTAATCTCTTGATAATTATTAGCAATAACAGGCTGATTGAATCTTAAAAAACTCGATTTTATTAAAAAGTTGACGTTTCACTACGACATTCGTAGTTTTTCGAAACTTTTGAAAAAATTGAAATTTCTTTGACATTTATTGATTTGAAAAAATTAGAATAGACAAAGACTACTTTGTCTATTCTAATTGCTTTGCTACGCCGTTCTGATGAGGACCAAAGAGTCCGAAACACGTGTCAACGGCTGCTTCCATATTAACGTTCTATACCGATAATTCTGCTCTACTTTTTTAATATTTTCCTGCGACTAATTTTTTTGTTGTTAGATAAATAGTACCCTATTATTTTTATTTTCGAACATTACGTAGGTGAAGGTTTCTGTGGTTTCCCTTGCCATCTAATGATAACAATTTTGAATGTTGATATTAGACTGAATAGCACGTAATAAATAACCACATTCTGTGAATGCTCCGCTGTCCTGTCACTCCGAGAATCCATTCTGGGTGAACGGTGGCCAACTTTAGCCACCTTGAGGGAAATCCCCCTAGGTGCAATCACCCTCTTTTTCAAACGACTGGGATGGTTGGGAGCCTAGGCTGGTGATGTTCCCGGGGAGGATGCACAAAGGGCCCAATGGGGCCTAAGTGCTGTGGTCTCGACTGCACTCCCAAAAATACAGAATACAGAACAGAACCACATTCGAAAAAAATTTTAGCAAGACAAAGTAGTCTTTGTCTATTCTAATTTTTTCAAATCAATAGATGTCAAAGAAATTTCAATTTTTTCAAAAGTTTTGAAAAACTACAAATGTCATAGTGAAGCGTCAACTTTTTAATAAAATCGAGTTTTTTAAGATTCAACCAGCCTGTTATTGCTAATAATTATCAAGAGATTAAAAATAGATCACAGGCAACAACAATTCGAATAAATAATTAAATATTGCTAGCTGAAAATATGGCAATGATCCCAAACTTAAGCTGAGAGTTTCAAACATTGTTCTAGATTGTGAGTACCTTTTTAAAAGATTTGAAATTCTATATAAAAATTTCATTAAAAACAGCTACTTCCATATAAACGGGCTATACCGATAATTTTGCTCTACTAATTTAATATTTTCCCGCGACTGATTTCTTTATTATTGTTTATTTATTCGTTCTGAGATCTCGCGGATGGCATTAATCGCCTCCGTGGCAGAGTTTGACCAAATCTCCCAAACCGGAGAGTTCAAACAATAGTCCACAAAGGTGTGATTGTCTTCCGTAGCAGAGGTTTTTATTTGTTGTACTATTTTTATCTCCAAATTTTCAATCCAATGCTTTGCTATTCCATATTAACGTTCTATACCGATAATTCTGCTCTACTTTTTTAATATTTTCCTGCGACTAATTTCTTTGTTGTTAGATAAATAGTACCCTATTATTTTTATTTTCGAACATTACGTAGGTAAAGGTTTCTGTGGTTTCCCTTGCCATCTAATGATAACAATTTTGAATGTTGATATTAGACTGAATAGCACGTAATAAATAACCACATTCGAAAAAAATTTTAGCAAGACAAAGTAGTCTTTGTCTATTCTAATTTTTTCAAATCAATAAATGTCAAAGAAATTTCAAATTTTTCAAAAGTTTTGAAAAACTACGAATGTCGTAGTGAAAAGTCAACTTTTTAATAAAATCGAGTTTTTTAAGATTCAACCAGCCTGTTATTGCTAATAATTATCAAGAGATTATATATATATATATATATATATATATATATATATATATATATATATATATATATATATATATATATATATATATATATTTGATTATTTAGTTTAGTCACACAACTTATACACTTGTGGTAAAGATATTAATATTAAAAAGAAATGAAGCAAAAATCATATAAATATATAGTTTAATCACACATCGAAGACAGATAAAATAAAGAATACAATAAAATAACTGAAAACAAGAAAAATTATGACTAGTGTGTTTGGTTCATTGATTTACTAGAATATATGAAAATTTTGAAAACAAGATAATGAAAATCAACATTAATGATACTGAATAAAAAAGATTATCAAATATTGGTCAACAATATTTCAGAAGTTCTGCCAAAAGTGTATCAATATTTTCATGCCAATCAACATCATAATGACCCCATGCCAAAGTCCTGACAGAATTTTTCAATAGAAAGCGTTCATCATCAAAGACTGATAATGCAACTTCATTGCGCATTTCAGTATACATTTCATGTAAACATGATCTGAATATTGACATCACGCACAATAAAGATTCATTTTTAGTGATGACATTTTTATAGTCAGATAAATGAATTTTTTTTTCAACTATATATTTACTAATACCTTTTGCTTTTTTATGAACTTAATCCAATAGTTCAACACAGTAAGCTTTAGCCCCGGTCCCATAAAAACTTTCGATGATTTTTCTTGCATACTCGTCTTTCATTTTCCCTATTATTGACTTATTGGGTATAATGTTATGCACATTATTAGCTGGATAATTGGAAAGATCGAAATAATCCGCGCTTTGTTTGATGTCGTCATAAACATTTTTTGTTAATATTTCCACAAGAAGTGAATCAGTATCTGTATATAATAAAGAAACCTTTCTACTATATTTTTGCTCTAGAAAATTATAAAAAAAATTATAGATTACTGTTTTCGAAATTTCTAAAACACAAAATCCTACATATAAAGGCTTATCATACGTAACACGAACTTTGTTCATTTCTATCGCTATTAAATTTTCACTAAATATTTCACGGTCCTTGAAATGCGGTTTAGCAATCCATTTCTCCGTCCCAAACTTTTTTTCAACCTTTTCCCAATGACTAACTATTTTTATATTCCTCCGGTTATCAACATTTTCCATTGTTTGGCCAAAAATACTATTTATTAGTAATTTGAACAATGATTTCTCAAAATTGTTCTTTGATTCATTTCTCAAATCAGTGTTAAGATCTATATATGATTTTAAACATGGAGTTTACAGAAATTTGAGAACCCTATGAATTTTCGTGAGAATCAACCCATTTTCTAAAGACTTTTTCAAGCATTCGTAGTGAATAACGTAATTTTTTTTATTTTGTAAATTGGGTATCAGCTTAGGAGATTTTCCTCCTGGTGGTATAAAATTTTCAGGGAGAAACGGCAAGTCATTATGTATAGTATGCAGTTTTTCAGGGTAAGTAATATCTACTTCGAAAATATATCCTTCAGGTGATGTATTATGTAAATTTTCAATATCTAAATTTTCAATTTCATCTTCATTCAACCAAGAAAAGCCACCTATTGGTGAATATTAACTCATTGAATAGCCATATAAATTAATAGCATCTAAATAGAAGATATAAGATGACTCTTTACTAGGATTATGGTTTGGTAAAAATTTATTACTGGCCTCGGCGAATCGTTTAACACATGTACTGACCCCTCCATGTATACCTTTCTTAATAGAATGTATCATATCTAAATCAGTGAGCAATTCTAATTAAGATATCGGTTTTTTTCAACATAGCGTCCCAACTTAACGATGGTGCAGTAAAGTACTGTGCAGGGTTTGAAGAATAATGATGTAAACAAGTAGTCCGAAAATTTTCAAAAATATCTGCTAGTAACAAAATATCAGTTTTCAAATATATATCAGAATATTCTCCTAGAGTTTGACATTCAAAAGTGGACCAAACGCGATGGGCTCGCAAATATTTTTGTGTTGTAATATGTCCATTCCTTAGATTTTCATGAAAATTTTCTTTTCTAGGTAATTTTGGATAATCAAGTTTTGACTAATTATCTAAAAATGAGTGGGGAAATACACCTTTCTCTCTAATCAAACTGAATTCAATAGGGTCCGAAAAATATTGTTTCAATGTTTCACACTGCTCATTATCTAACTGCTGGATAATTCATATAAAGAAGAAGCTAAAGACTTGAATGAATCTATAAATCTAAGCTCTATGAATTTCTGCTTCGTCTCTGTGGAATTATCTTCAATAGGAATATATTTAGAAAATGTTATATACCTACTTTTCTTTAGTTTGACCTAAAACGTTTACCTCTTCCCCTTTAAGTGAAAGTTTTTTAATGAATAAATGCGAATCATAATAAGAGAGGTTATGTATTATGACTGGAGCAAATTTTGGAATGTTATAATTTAAATTACAATTTTGATGGGCTTTCCCCCTATAAAAACCAGTCAAATGATCATGATCCCTAACCTTGATTGATTCATCAACAAATTCTCTGATACAAATATGGCAGGTTGTGGCCATTTGAAATTCGTTTTCTTGAATATCTGTTAAAGTATCCATTGGGGCGATTTTGCTCTGGGGCGATTTTGCTCAAATATCTCGAATAAATATTCCGAACATCTGTTTCCAAAGATGTAATGAACTTATCACAACAATCAACTCCCCTGAAGGATACATAATTCGATAGTGAATCATCAAAGGAACATTTCATGTATTATCCGCAAGAATATGGCTCGTGTAAAAATGTTTTCATTGTGTATAAAATATCTGGATTTGGTTTAGCTGTATCAAGCAACTTTAGTGAACTTTCGAAATAGGCATAAAAGACAAATGGAACTTTCATTTGTTTTTGATAATTTGTAAATCGTAAAATGTTCTCAGGAAGAAACTGTTTCAATTTATTCTGAATAATTCTCGTTGATGGGATTTTTGCATATAGTTGCCCACAATGTACTTCACAATGTTTAGATAAACTCTCCACTGATGAAAAATATTGTAAACAGCCATCGCAAAGATGTTTTTTCGAATGATGTCGTGAAATTTGTGATGAAACCAGCCCTGACAAATTTTTAATCGTGCAGTAATGTAAATTTTCCTCATCATCGTCGATAAGTAGTAAATTGATATGTATGGGTTTTTTACCACTACTGAAATATAGAGGTCCAACTATTTCTTATTTTTTTCCCATTTTCAAATAATGACTCTAAACCATAAACATTAATTTATAGATTTTCATTCAAACTCAAAAATTTTGGAATATGAACTTTACAGGAAATTCTCTTTCATTAAAATTGAAATATTGCGAGAAATGGGGGTATGATTGTGGTAGATAGTTGGGACCTTCCGGCTCAAGAATACCTGCCATAAGCGCCCATCCGAAGCAGGGAAGGTCGGTGTTCTTAACATAGACAGTGGAGTTCTTCTTACTGATACATGTCGGTAAATTCAATATTTTAACAAGTGCCCAATCTATAACAGAAAAACAGATTTCTATAAAAGTTAGTTGATAAAATACAATTTTACCTACCAGAATCTCTCTCCTGAAATTCAGAAATCTTCTGAGTAATAACGTTCATAAATTTGTTGACGACATCAGGCAATTTTGTGCCCAGCGTGATGATAACATTTTGAGTATTGAAGGATTTGATATCGAAAATTTCCTTAGTTTCTATTGTGAATAATCCAAACAATTCAAAATTAATTTTAAGTGTAGTCATATGGGAAAGACTATTTTGAATAAGTTCCACAATTTTATCCATAATTTTTAAAAAAAAATCATCGTTGCTGATTGTATGGTTGTCAGCATCAATCCTGTAGAATACAACCCTATTTTTGAAGGCTGACCCTATTTTAGAAACACCTTAGTAGAAGGTCTTCACTTGAAGCCATTAAATTTGATTGATGGTGACAGGTCAAGGTCATAAATCATGACGGGTCTATTGTTAGACATACCAGGTGTTCCTATTGTTATGCCAGGTGTGCGGTGCATATCTATTGTAAGACAGGGGTGTATTAACTAATGATTGATGGTGACAATTGAATGGGGACGCAGGTCGTCAGTAACCGTGGGAATTGAATTTCTTTTCTTTACAAATCTAAGCCAGAAAAAAAGCACACACACACAAATGGTCGACGTGAGTGGTCCGCGAATATTTCTTTACAAAATCGTATGATTTCATAGAAACCCGTCGCTGGCATTAGATAAGTTATTCGACGTGGGAGGGCAGGTAATATTTCTTTACAAAATCGTATGACTTTATAGAATTCCGGGGGTAGGGATAGCTATTATATAAACACAGTGTGAATAGTTTTGGTTATCATTCTGTTTAGTTCAGACAAATTCTTGAAAAACTGCTGAAAAATGTTCGGATTCAACTACTCCTCCGATATTTTCGATCGCGAAAGTGGAGTGCTGTATTTATACAACTTATTTATGCATCTAAGCTGGGATGCGAATCCTGCATCGATATACAATACAGATTATATTGATCCTGTGAGTGCAAAGAAGAAGGCTGACGAATATCGGTCAAGTGCCGAAATCTGCACAAAATTCATAGAGGGCCAATTAACAATGGCGGAGGTCATAATACAATTGGAAAAAAACAATCATGGTGCCTACATGACGCACATTAGGAAATATCTAAGTCAGGATGAGTAAGATATTCTCGCTGAAGAAGAAAAGAACGAGGCCTCGGATTTCTTCAAGAATCTGAGTAATCGTCAGTGGAAGGTAATTGATGCAGTATGCGAGGCTGCAGTTACGGATCCGTCTTTTTTGAAAACCGGTGTGGAGTGTGTATTAGTGTATACAGATGATGAAGACGAGTATAATGCCCAAAAGTATGAGCTTGTGCAGGTGCGTAAATAAAAAAAATCATACACAATGGTCGTCCTCCATACTAAAAAAACGCCCACACACACACACACACATACGAAGCGGTGGAGGTGGTATAATACAATCACCATAATTATAACTTGGAGATGGCCAACGGAATTCCAGACGGACAAATCAAGGAAAACTGTGCAAGAAACGAAACTTCAAAAGAAATACCCCCAGAGTTCCGGCTACCACTACACGCCTCAATCGTCATCAATAGATGGTAATTACAGCTCAACAATATAACCGAGTATTGCCCAATTGATTATTTTGCAGATTTCATCCTTACTGAAAATGCGTGTAATGGATATACAAACTTGTACTGAATTTATAAAATTGAGTTACAATGACTCACCCCATATGTATGAATTGTTTGTAAAATATTATTTCAATATTGAGAATATTGTGTTAGATAGTATCATTTGATAGAGATATTATGTATACTATTAGTAATGTAACTGTATATAAATGTGATGTTGGTAGAGCAATGTACAAAAATGTATGATATTATATAACAATAAACTTTATTTCAGAAAATCTTCACGTATAAATTATTTTTAAAAACCTAAATTACATGTGTGATAAATCAGTTGTAAATAGCGTATATTATTACTATGAATGACGGCCAGCTTTTTGAATAAGAAAAACTTTTCATATAAAATATAGACAAAATCTCCTAGTGTTTAAAAATTATGATGCTAATACGATACTTCAGAAATAGAAAGAAATAATAATAACACTGTCTTGAAATTGGCATATTGGTTTGAAATATGGAATAAGAGATTGCTTTTCAAATATAAATAATAGTATTTGACTTTAGAACTATGCAAATGAAAAAAAACGCTTTATAAAATGTAGCTAAAGAATAATCATATACAATATAAACAAATAATTTTTAAATCTTGTGTACTAGAACTGCTTTTTTTTAGGAAACTTTGTGTGATTAGAAATAAATAAAACGTAGACGATAAACGTATACGAATAATAAATATTTTAAAATCATGAGATAACTAGAAGTACTTACTTACATTTAGAAACATATAAACCTCTATCGGATGAAGAAAAATAAAATATAGAAGATGATCATGTACATTGCTAAATATTTTTTTTCAAAAAAACACATAACTTTGAATAAAATATTTTGTTATAGAATGTAGCTAAAGAATATTCGTATACAATATAAACAAATAATTTTTTAAATCTTGTATACTACACCTGCTTTTTTAGGAAACTTTGTGTGATTAGAAATAAATAAAACGTAGACGATAGTCTACACAATTCTAGGAGGCATACAAATGGCTCCTATTGTCCGTACTGTAGTGAGAAGACCATGTAGACCATTATATGCGACCAGCGTTTTATATATTGATCCACTTGCGGTTGCGATGTTTGTCTGAATAACGATGATATTTTCCACATTTCTTCAATGCAGCAAATCAAAACGGATCTTCACCGAATTACGAATTTTATGCACCGAGCATCAAAAAAAATTTTTTGTTTGGTATAAAGAAATGGTACATTCAAATTTTATTTTTAATATGGTATAAGTATTATTTAATACGGTTATTCTGAAAATTTGTAGAAAATATTATGTACGACGTATTGATGATAATTCTAATGTGATTTTCATATAAAATTTTTCTCCAGTTGATACTTCCAAATTTCTTATTATTTCATGTAATATCGAACGAACAAATGTTAAACTTTTTCACTGTACGCCACTGACAATTCGAATAAATTCAGTAGTACACTCGATGAATTATTTTTGGGGTGAATTCCTTTGTGGAGTTTTTAGGAAGTTTTTCCCGTTGACCGCAAAAAATGTTTAAAAACATTTTTCGAAATATCATTCCATACCATTGAAAGTACTATTCCATATATTCAGTTTTGATCATTACTACAATTAGATGATCAACAGCTATTTTCTAGTTTTAATTTTAAAAATTGAATTCACGTATTCTGTAGATAATCCGTACTTTTGTTTCTTGAAAAATCAAAATCGATATGATTAAAACTTTTTTCATTACATGAAACGAATCGAATGCTTGAATAGATGTGAATATTAAGAAATACAGGTAAATTGAAGAATGAATGATTGGGAAGAATGCGAAATTTTTTATAATAGATCTCATATTTGCTTTTCTGTTTGATTTTATGTATGCCACAAGCTTTAATTTGAATCGTAGATAAAACAAGAATGCCATATATCTGAAAGGAAAAAATATTTTTCTTTTAAATAATCAAATTGATAGTTTGATTAATCTCTTAGATGGAAATATCAAAATATTTCTAAAATTTCATGTATGCAAATGAAATAAATTCACTTTATCTTTCAACAACTGGGATAACGCAGTTACACCCGACGAAATTAACTTGTTGTTTCCCTAACCCAAATAAAGATTTCCGATAATTATAGAAATGCAACAGAATAGCACCTAATCCTTCAAAATGAAATTGATGCATAATTAATTGAATATATGATGCCTGGATACCTTTTACTAATGATTTGTACATATATTCAATTTGGTGATATTGAATAATTTATGGAACTTTTGGAAGATTCACAAATTTTTTTATGGAAGAACAAAATAACTTATGTAACTTTTTTCCTATAAGATGCATGAAATTTTTTTCATCAGATTTTATTTCTTACGACGTAAAAAGTTTTACAAAATATTAAAATTTACTTAACAATGTGTAGCGTTTTGAGATATTTCCTAGTTTTAATTTTAAAAATTGAATTTACGTATCCTGTAAATAACCTGACCTTTGCATATTCTAAAGTTTATAGTTCGAAGTCAGAATTACATTTAAGGTTTGTAAGAATGCGTATATGAGTCGTTCTTAATATTTTGTTCCTTGAAAAATCAAAATTGATATGATTGAAACTTTTTTCGTATACATGAAACGGTTCGAATGCTTAAATAGACTTTATGGAACTTTTTTAATATGAGATTCACAAATTTTTTCATGGAAGAACAAAATAACTTATGTAACTTTTTTCCTATAAGATGCATGAAATTAATTTCATCAGATTTTATTTCTTAGGACTTGCTCAGGGAACGCATTCATAAGTGAAAAAATTTTGAATTTGTATTATTTTATCATTGACAGTTTACACTTGATCTAAGTTATATTTGATAAACTCACTAGATCGTATGCTAATCTGTGAAAAATTTCAGTATGTTTCTTTGCTCTTATTGGTGGTTTCTGATGATGCTGTCCTCATTGAATACGCTTATTGTTCACCTGTTGTGCTTCCAAGTTGATTGTTCACCTGATGCGCTTCCGAAGTTGATTGAAGTGAAGTGGGGGGAGTCTCTATGAACCAACCTCACCACTTTCGACTAGATATGCACGTTTCTGGTCGATCACAACAATAAAGCACTTGCACGTTATCGATTAATGTTCACTGGTCCGAATTTATTCGGATTTATTGATCAATATCCGTATCGATGGACCAAATGTTAAGCGTTATAGAGTTGTGGACTGTATATGTACGTTTTTTTATAGATAAACACCGTGATGTATTTAGATATATATTTTACGTTAAAATTGAGATGATATACACAAGGGTGACTATTTGCAATAGAATGTTCTTTGTTACTGTCTCTTAGCGTCTCTCGTTCGTATTTTCGCTACCTGCTCCTACTATCGCACACCCTAAAAACATGACTAGAGCAGGGATGATACAGAGGCAGAACAGGCCGGACCTCTAAATTATTAGAACGCGAACAATAGAAATTATAAAAACTTATTGAATCAAATCTTTCCAGATGTAATTACGAACAAAGATCTGAAATTTCACAGAAGTTATTAGGTATTATATGAATAAAAATAATTGAATATATGATTCCTGCATTCATTGTATAAATGATTTATCCATGCATTCAATTTTGTGATATTAAATAACTTATGCAATTTTATAAGATTCATAAAATTTTTTTCATGAAGAGCAAAATAACTTATGGAGTTTTTTCCTATAAGATTCATAAAGTGTTTTCATAAAGTTTTATTTCTTACGACTTAATTTGATTACTCAGGGAACGCATTCATAAGTGAAAAATGTAGGATTTGTATTATTTCATCATTGACAGTTTGCACTTGATCATTGAATTAAGTTATATTTGATAAACACACCAGAGCGTACGCTAATATATGAAAAATTGTAGTATTTTTATCTGATCTCGTTGAAGATATGAATAAGCATCCAAAAGATTCTGGTAAATTAAAATCAAAGTGTCTAATCAAAATCGAGTGGTGAATATTATTTTAATAATACGCTAGTCTCTTCCTGGTGGAATATGAACTGATTAATGTTTCATGGAACTTGAAGAAAACACTCTGCAAAAGTTTGACAAAATATTGAATCTTGTTAAAATTTACTTAACAATTTTTTGCTTTCTAAGTTCACATTCAAAAATATTTTTAAGATTTCTTACAATTTTTCAGCATCGCAATCATTACAACAGTTAAGCTATGCATATATTAATTTTTTTTTGCATCGCTCCGATATCTTTTGCAAAAAAGTGTCGCATATCAAAACAAAAACCTGTTGCAATGATTGCGATGCTGGAAAATTGTAAGAAATCCTAAAAATATTTTTGAATGTGAACTCAGAACGCAAAAAATTGTAAAGTAAATTTTAACAAAATTCAATATTTTGTCAAACTTTTGCAGAGTGTATTCTTCAAGTTCCATGAAACATTAATCAGTTCATATTCCACCAGAAAGACACTAGCGTATTATTAAAATAATATTCACCACTCGATTTTGATTAGACACTTTGATTTTATTTTACCAGCATCTTTTGGATTTTTATTATTCAAATCTTCGATGAGATCAAATAAAAATACTACAATTTTCATATATCAGCGTACTATCTGGTGAGTTTATCAAATATAACTTAGATCATGTGTAAACTGTCAATGATTAAATAATACAAATCCAACATTTTTCACTTATGAATGCGTTCCCTGAGTAAGTCGTAAGTAATAAAATCTAATGAAAAAAGTTTCATGCATCTTATAGGAAAAAAGTTACATAAGTTATTTTGTTCTTCCATAAAAATATTTCGTGAATCTTATATGAAAAGTTCCAAGTACTGGAATATTTTACAAGCAATTCATACACTCACATGGGGTGAGTCATTGTAACTCAATTTTATAAATTCAGTAAGTTTGTATATCCATTACACGCATATTCAGTAAGGATGAAATCTGCAAAATAATCAATTGGGCAATACTCGGTTATATTGTTGAGCTGTAATTACCATCTATTGATGACGATTGAGGCGTGTAGTGGTAGCCGGAACTCTGGGGGTATTTCTTTTGAAGTTTCGTTTCTTGCACTGTTTTCCTTGATTTGTCCGTCTGGAATTTCGTTGGCCATCTCCAAGTTATAATTATGGTGATTGTATTATACCACCTCCACCGCTTCGTATGTGTGTGTGTGTGGGCGTTTTTAGTATGGAGGACGACCATTGTGTATGATTTTTTTTATTTACGCACCTGCACAAGCTCATACATTTGGGCATTATACTCGTCTTCATCATCTGTATACACTAATACACACTCCACACCGATTTTCAAAAAAGACGGATCCGTAACTGCAGCCTCGCATACTGCATCAATTACCTTCCACTGACGATTACTCAGATTCTTGAAGAAATCCGAGGCCTCGTTCTTCTCTTCTTCAGCGAGAATATCTAACTCATCCTGAGTTAGATATTCCCTAATGTGCGTCATGTAGGCACCATGATTGTTTTTTTCCAATTGTATTATGACCTCCGCCATTGTTAATTGGCCCTCTATGAATTTTGTGCAGATTTCGGCACTTGACCGATATTCGTCAGCCTTCTTCTTTGCACTCACAGGATCAATATAATCTGTAATGTATATCGATGCGGGATTCGCATCCCAGCTTAGATGCATAAATAAGTGTTATAAATACAGCACTCCACTTTCGCGATCGAAAATATCGGAGGAGTAGTTGAATCCGAACATTTTTCAGCAGTTTTTCAAGAATTTGTCTGAACTAAACAGAATGATAACCAAAACTATTCACACTGTGTTTATATAATAGCTATCCCTACCCCCGGAATTCTATAAAGTCATACGATTTTGTAAAGAAATATTACCTGCCCTCCCACGTCGAATAAATTATCTAATGCCAGCGACGGGTTTCTATGAAATCATACGATTTTGTAAAGAAATATTCGCGGACCACCCACGTCGACCATTTGTGTGTGTGTGCTTTTTTTCTGGCTTAGATTTGTAAAGAAAAGAAATTCAATTCCCACGGTTACTGACGACCTGCGTCCCCATTCAATTGTCACCATCAATCATTAGTTAATACACCCCTGTCTTACAATAGATATGCACCGCACACCTGGCATAACAATAGGAACACCTGGTATGTCTAACAATAGACCCGTCATGATTTATGACCTTGACCTGTCACCATCAATCAAATTTAATGGCTTCAAGTGACCGTCTACTCACCTTCACTGACTGGGATGACTTCTTTGTCCTTATGTGCTCTGGACTTCAGTTGGGCATTGTGGCGATTGGATACAATGTCAACGTTGCATACTTCGCAGCTCACCATTTTCGGCTCCTATGTTCTCGTTTTCTTCGCACTATGGCAGTGGCTTTTTGAATGCCTGTTCATAGACGATGATGTCGTAAATAGCGCATTGCAGAACGAACAGTGGAAGGATTTCACAGTTTTCTTGAAAAAAAAAATTAAGAAATCAATAAACCAAAAATTGTCGCCATTAGTAACCATAAGTGTTTTATGTAAATAAAAGCAAAATCAGTTAGTTTTAACACTTATGCATATTCGACAAGACCACGAGGAGGAGCGAAACGCTTGTCATATGTTGTTGTGTTGTACGGTGAATTATTAATTTTGAGAATTTCCTCGAATGAGTTTGAAACGTTTATTAAGAATCAGGAATGTGTGATTTGAATTCTTGCCAGATTTGCTCTCTTAAGTTTTCTGTGAATGCTTTCATTCTGAAATTCTTTCTTCTCCTGAAAACAGGACTCATCGGGCGCTCAAACTCATCTCCTGAGGAGTAATGTGATGAGTCCACGGTTTTAATAATTTCTGCCGCTTGTTGTGGTTGTTGGGTAAACCCCCCCTCAAACATAAATTTTCTTTTTTTAATTGGTTTTTCAATAACCCTACCATGTCTTTTACCGCAGAAATAAACAATCTTCATGCATCAGTCATCATTACATGCAACGTCACAGGGGGGGAGTTCGGTAGCAGTAATCTTGTGATCCTCGACACTCAGAGGTGTAAACCCTCCATTAGCGATATTATCACTAATATCAGGATAGTTTATTTCACTTGAGTGTGATTCAACACTAGACATCATCCTGCGAAATTTCTAACAAGGGCTCATTAATTGAAAACAATGAAATGTCTGTATCGGATAAATAATTGTTCGAAAATTTACCAATGGACGATGTTGCAGTACAGTCTGAAATATTATTTGTTAATTCGAACGGTAAATCAATCGCACAAGTACTCAACTGTTCTTGACTCTTGAAACTATTGACTACTGGTTGAGGATCGACAAATAAAACTTCAGAAGTATTCGTACCATCAGCCTTAGTTGTTTTGATTTCATTTAAAAATTGAGAAATATATAAATCCGCTGAATACGTATCAAATAATTTTTCTGCATTCGGAGAATCGTCTGAAAGAATATCTGTAAATCCTACCGATGAATCAATGATACAATTTTCCAATTGTTTTTGGGAGTTGTCACTATTGATTATCAGTTGAGGATCGACAAATGCATCATTAGAAGTACTTGCGTAATCAAAATTATTATTTTCTATCGAGGGCTGTTTATCGAAAAGAGAAATATCTTAATCATTCAGATACGTACCAATTAAATTCTCATGAGTTGATGTCATAGAACACTCTAAGAGATCATCTGTGAAACCTACCGACGAAGCAATAGTGGAAATTGGGTAAGTTTCACTATTGATTAATGGTCGCGGATCAGTTGATGAATCTTTAGAGGTACTTACACAATCAACGTTTTTGTAAAAAGGTTTTGAAAATTCACATACAGCAATATCATCAAGTAGTTGATCAGGTGATGGGTGTACAGAGAGCTTAATATCAATTTTGTCGGAAGAGTCTACACAAGAACTTTTGGACTTACTAGTTATTTTATGACTAGATAATTTGATTTTTGGCTCAACCTGCAATATCGATTCATTTTTCTTTGCTCTGTAAATCTTGAAAGGTTTAACTTCTTCAAAATCGTCCGCAGAATCACTATCAGATTTAAAATGAAATTTAGATTTTTCAGAATATTTTACCTTGCCTGAAGTTGTTTCTTTTTTAGATTTATTATTCGATTTAAATTTTTTGAAAGAGGTTGTTTTCACAGAAAATATTTTAACTTCTGTGGCACGCTGTTTGTCATGAAAGTCGGCTTATTCAACCATCTCAACTTCTGTGGCACGCTGATCTTCATAAAATTCGGCTAACTCAACCATCTCATGATGCAATGAAATATCCCGCACATCATAATTACTGCAATGTGCAGTATTTCTCAAATTGAAAGGAAGAACATTTTGATTACTGCGGAGAGATTTTGATGAAGTACAAATTTTATTATTGCTGAAGAATGACTCAAGTTTTGCAGGCTTAAGTACAACGTTTGATAAAATGTTGATACTTTTACGAGGTTTTATGCCTAAAAGAGCGTTTGTCAATAAACTTACTCGAGGAATTTGTTGCTGTTCAGAACTTAACACTGGTTCACTCACAGAATCACCAACTACTAATTCTGACTCAGAAGTTTGACTAGCAAGAAATTCACTGAAAAACTTTGCGGCCATTTCGTTACTTTACTGCACTAGTACTTTCACCACCGAGAACACAACAACAAATGACTGTTACTGCGCAGTACGTGTGTATATATTAATAAAAAGTGGGGGAAAAATGGTGGGAAATAATGGAGTGGGGGTGAAAAAGGCCTGTTTGAAGGCATTTTCATCCTGCTCAAGGTCAGAATTTGTCTATTTCGAGGTCAAATATTGAAATTCGGCACCTGAAAGTACCCTTTTCAAAGCTGTTCAAGGTCACCGATTTTCAAATTTAAGGGATTTTAAGACATTTCTAGTCCAATTTGTTTGAAAAAATTTCCCCCTCCCTGTCCATTCGCCTATAAATGTACTTAGCCTTGGTTATATTATTCACATTATCAAGATTGTAAAAATTTAGACAGTTTATCTTTAAAAAAATTTATTAATTATTGAAAAAATTACAAATCAATGAAATGTATCTATGCTTTTTTCTTCAATCCATTCCATACTGGAATCGTTAATCAAATCGGTGAAAGTTTCAAAGGGCAATAGCAATTGCTGTTCTCATGAAAAATACAATCAGACTCATCTCGTTCTAAAGCTGGGTGTTCCGGTAATTCGAAGATTTTCTTGAACGGGATATATTTTTTAATAATTTCTGCTTTTTCTCTTCCTTTCACGTATATTTTAAGAACATCCTCAGTCAGAGCAGTTAATATTGACTTCAATTTCCAAGGTTGAATGAATCCTGTTTTCCATTGTATGCAATGATGGTGATGCGTTAAACAATTCACCTGTTTTTTATATTCTTCAGGAAGATCTCTGAATGGTACGGTTCTTTGAAAATAAAATGTGCTATTTTACTATTCTTCAAAATTGCAAGTTCTTTGGTGTAAAATATTTTTTTATTTATAATGAATCCTTGTGTATCTACTATAGCATATGACATATTATTTCACTGATTTGGTTAACGGATTATATGTGAACACTCGATCACTTATTACTAATACATGAGCAGTAGTGTTAGTAGGTATTGGAGTATTAGTTTCAAACACAACTGTAAGAGCCACTGATTAGGTTTGAAACCCAGTTTTTTGTTTAGCGCAATCGACAATAATTAGTGGGTAAGATGCCGCAAACTGCGATGGTGTTATGTCAGTTTCGGATTTATAATCATAATATTCGTGTGAACATTTCATATAATGTGGCAAACTGATTATTTTTAAATGAAATATTCAAGTTTCATACGGGTAACGTTCATTATTCGAAAATAGTCGAATATTACTGAAATCGCACGTATCAAATTTGCTACTATCAGCTTCCAATCGATCCCTATCAGTTTGACATCCCATAATAATATATCTTGGTGATTCTAATTTCGTTGATGTCTTCACATTCCATGTATGCCTTGTTGTATTTGGTAACGATGGAAAACTATATAGTTCCCAGGTTCTGTATGGAACTACGATGTCTTTACCCTTTTCTATGAATTTAGTTAAACTCACTTCTTCACGCAACCCTGGTACTACGTGTGGTACTTTCGACATTATTTTATCAATGACAACTTTAGTTTTGTCATCTGCTAGACATTTTGTTCCATCTGCACTGAGTTTACATTTCAATGCCAATTCATCGCTATTACTACGAATTTAAATTAATTCTTGGAATATGTTAACCATAACTTTTTTATAATCTTCGGCGAAACCTTATAACATTTTCAATTAAATACAAACACTTAATCGGCCATTTTTAATAATACTACTCTTCTCTCCTGGGAACCACTCTGCATTCTCGTATTTCGCAGCTTCGCTCTTGTTAAATGATGCTAATCCTTTCATTGTACTTGTTAATCCTGGTTTCGTATTTACATCTACAACGAAACCATTCACCTCATACTTAATTTCACTAAACAAGAATGCAATTCCATTATTGGTGAAGTAAGTGTTTATTCCTGAAGAAGTTCCATCAGCTTTTCGTAATTGACCTTCAACATATAGAAAGCTCTCACTTGGTAACGTACATAAATCTTCCTGCAGTAGTATTCTTATTTCGTCGTTATTATTGTATCGTGATGTATATGACTCATGAATGTGATATTTGTATGAGACAACTGATTCGTCAGTAGGTATTCCTTCGTTTATGGTAAACATTTCACTGATATACTGTATATCCTAGAGATTTCAAAAATTGCTTGTTCTCAGACGTTAATAGTTGAGTGATTTTTTCCTACTGGACACTTTTCGACATATTTTCCCATTTTTATACTTGGAAAGCATATACATTTTTTCAAAATTTATACTCATACTATATTTCTTTTCGGAGATGTAACCCTACTGTGATGGTTTCTTGTTGGAAATTAACTAGTTCATCATTTTGGTCAACTATTTTAATAACTATATTCCTTATTGTGTTAACACTAATAGGTAAATAAATCACGTGTTCATGCGATTCAACTATTTTGAAGCCTGGGGGTGCGCTGGGTGAAAACTGATGTATTATATGTTGAGTCTTTCCATTTTTGAAACTGCTAACTGTTATATTACACTCAACAGATATGGAATTTACTGTAATAATATCGGCAATATTGTCTGAAGTTTCTTTCACGTCTTTTGATATTTTTCTCCGGTTGAATCCGATCAAAGGTGCAATACTATTTTCACTAGATATATCCACCTCTTCTGTACACTTAATATGTGAGTGTAATGTATTGTGGTTAGCAGACAACTCGAAAAATATGTGCTTGAAATTTGAATCGTTGCTCAATTCATGCTGAATATATTTATTTATGTCCTGAAGTTGATAACACCCAGTCGGAATTTTTATTTCTTTTGCACCAATTTTTAGTGTATTACGCCCTTCGTCATTATTTGGGATGGAATTGTAAACTTCGAAAAATGTTAGGTCTAACACGTATCTTCCATCTTTAACTTCAATTGGAGAGTTGAATTCCGAAATTAAAATTGATGATTTACCAGTAAGCACGAAGAACATTTTTCTGCTGAAGATTTCCATTAACTAAAATTTCATTGGTGTGACCAACTATATAAGAATTTCAGAACGAATTGTCCACAATTATATGTATTGAAAGATTGATATCTTTGTCTATTGTACATTATTCTGTTTCTCATATTATCGCTTCTGAAATATGTCCTTGCCTCTATAAGGGGACCCAAATTCCCAACACTATCAAAGTAATACATATTCCAACCGATTTTTATATATGCCGTCCAATGTGTACCTTTTCCACTACTTTCATTTTAATTAATAATACCTGTTTCATTATTCCGTATTTTTTGTAGTAGTTGATTTCTCATGAATACTCTAAAATTCGGGATCTTCGAGTTCTACATTTGTAAGAGCATGTCGTGGTAACTTCATTGGTATTTTTTTTGATACCATTGATAGGGACCTATGTATAAAACCTTTCCCTTACGTTTCTTTCTTCGTACTAAACCTTCTCCCTTGAGTTCCATTTCCTTATTATGTCTCATAGTCTCTTCCAACATTTGTTTATTTGTTTTCGCTCTATTAACTGCTGATGCTATAGAAGCCGCATCTCCTCCTAAAGCGCCTAGAGCCCCAAGAAGTGGTAATAAAAATGGAAAGAAACATCCACGTTTAGGCGCTACCAAAATTCTACCTTTACGTGATTTCTTTTGAGATATTCGCTTAGGTCCCATACCTATTTTTGTTTTTGCTTTCATGAGCTTGAGTAAAATAAATGCAGCCGCTTTTTCTTTTTTACTTGCGTCTTTTGATCTCAATCGCTCTCTTGCCTTTTGAATTAAAATATTATCAGCTTCTCTCCTCTTATCAAAATCAGATGATTGGTCATATGCTATATCGTGTTCTCTGCACGCTCGATCTAATAAATTTATTCCGATATCCCCCCGAGCTATTCTCTTCTCCAGATTAGTTCCTGGACCGCAATATTGATATGTTGGTAAATGTAACTCAAACGGTAATTTATCAATCAACTTATTTATAAAGAAACCACCTCTCTCCACGGAGTGCCGTGATTTTCTGATACTTGTCATTTTATGATTCACCTTATTTGTTCCCATTTTCGAGTTACACCCAGTGTAAATGAAATCAGAATACTAAATAATATTCATTTATTTACAAACTATATATTACATTCACAAATTATTTCCTACTCTACATCACTGATTCCTGAATCCGAAATATCGGATTCGGAATCAGCGTTGTACACAACAACCTCTCCGACCATCATTGGCCGCCGTTCATCATCCCAATCAGCGAATATTAGACGGCATGCTATATATGTACAATCCTCCTGGTTCTCCAATGGATGCGCCAATTGACTGCCACACATGTTACATAGCATCTCATCTAATTGCATCCACGGCCGATGGATATGCTCCATGGTGAATGCTTCGTTGATATCCTTGATGCACGGCGGGCAAAATAATGGTCCTTCATCACCATCTTCTTCTACCAAACGGAGGAGGTTATAGCAGATATTGGCTGAAATTCAATTATATAATGTTAATATGTAATATACATAATGTATAGAAACTTACCCATTCTACAATCTGTAAATTAGATACTGCTCGAAATATTGTATGGTATGGTATCACTTTCTCGCATTACGGAATATATACTGTAGATGGTAGAGTAGGGATAAAAATGTCAAGGCCACTATTGACCAATTTAAATCAAACTTGAGCCCACTCCTGGTATATTCAAGGGTAATGCTCTCAAGGTCTGTTCTATTTTCAAGGTCAATCAATCGAAAAATAAGCTATCCTCACACCTGGGAAATATTCAAGGTCATTATGCTCAAGGTCTGTTCTATTTTCAAGGTGAACCAATCGAAAAATAAACTATCTCCACTCCTGATAAATATTCAAGGTCATTGTGTATGGTTCACGCCCCCAACTAAGTTACCCTCACTCCTAAATATCGACTCAAGGTTAACCACCTTTTCAAGGTCAAGGTCATTGTGTACGGTGCACATCCATTCTTTACCTACTAATACAAGATAGTTTCGGTAGTTTTCATTTGGTAAGGGCAATACTTGATTCCGGCTTTCAGGTTTCATTTATTTCTAAGGTCTTAGCTAATAAACCAAATTTAAAAATCTATAACGCCACAATTATTGTCCAAGGTTTGGACCGTATGTGTTCTTCAGCTATGATGGCAGTTCAGTGTCAACTTTGCTCTATATATGATGACAGGATCATCAAAATTGATGCAGTCATGATAGATAAAATTTGCTACTCTATGCCTGCAATAACATTATCTTCTGATACTCAGAAACAATTCGCCGATTTTCTACTCAGAAGATGAAACTATAGTAGCTTTTGCAGATGACGCAAATGTTAAAATTTCTTGCAAGGAAGTAAACTCAATGGAAGATATCATCTAGATTATTCAGTTTGTTTTTTCCAACGTGCAAGGGTGGTTAGTTGATAATCAGTTAGTCCGGAATGTGGAAAAGACAAATTTAATTTTGTTTGGGTCAGTACAGAACCATATTACAAGCCCAGAGCAGGTTTCTTTAAATGAAGTAAACGTATCCTTTACGGACAAAAAAAATGCTAGGAATTCAATTGGATGGTTCTTCAAATTTTTTTCTCATATAGATCTTGTTTGTAGAAGACTGTCCAGGATGTGCTACGGAATTACTTTCAAAAACGATGGAATAAAACTATTCAAACGAAGTTCTTAACAATTTGATTATTATTATCTATGTATATCATACCTATAGCTAACTAGTCAGGTTTCGGACTAATGAGCATTTATTTTTGAAAATGCTCCTTGTACATGGAGTCCGCATTTTGTATTTGGTAAGCATGCCATGATAACTATTTGACAGTAACGCTGTGACAACCTTTTAATAGTACCGATATTTTTGACATCTCAGAAGTTGAAAATACCTTCAAAAACGATGGAATCAAACTATTCATACGAAGTTTTGAATTTGATTATTATTTTTGGATAATATGATGAAATTATCAGCAGAACATGTAAAAGTTCAATAAAATGTATCCGAATCTGCCGCCAATAAACCTTATATAAAATTTATACGAACTAAGAACAATTTCAATGCGTATGTATAAACTTTGAAAAAGCACCAAGAGACTTGATAGTGGAAATATTGATATAAATAATTATAAAATATTGTCAAAATGCGGGCGTTGACTGATTTCGACGTGGCAGATCTCATTTCATTCGGATCCAAAGCTTCAAATGCTGGGATAATGCTTTGGAACAATCCTCTCGAACGCACACCAAAAATAATAATCAAATTCATAAGAACTTCGTTTGAATAGTTTTATTTCATCGTTTTTGAAAGTAATTGTAACTTCTGAGATGACAAAAATATCGATACTATTAGTAGATTGTCACAACGTTACTGTCAAATAGTGATAATGGCATGCTTACCAAATAGCGAGTGCGGGCACCATGTACAAGGAACATATTCACAAATAAATGCTCATAAGTTCGAAACCTGACTAGTAAGGTACAGGTATAATATACATATTCAAAAAGCAAATTCCAGCAGCTTTACAAATTTTCAATAATATACAGGGCATTTCATTTGAAATAATCAAGTTTCAGTCACTTTTTTAAGCAAACAAAATAACTGAATTTTTTTACCACCCCGTATTAAATTAACGCAGATTTGACTGGAGTGTAGGAAGCCCCAAAGTACTACCAAACTCCAACCCAAGTTTCGCAATCATAGTAAGATAGGATATCAAGGACCAGAAAACGTTTTTTGAGTATGTATATAGTTTATTGATCCCGACTGATCGATAACTAATAGGCAAGAAATATTCATTTGTCAAATTTTATCAGTGGTTGAATCATCATACAACCACTTCGTCAGAATATACAGATTTTATCACTATTTTTCACGGCTAGCTATATTCTAATTCTACAATAAGGAGTTTTTCTAACGTTAAGTCTTTGTCGTATCGGCCCGCCACTTGAATTTTTCGTTATTTTAGGTAACCATTGTGGAATTTGCGGCATCAATTTTCTTTTCATGAACACTTGCTTTGCCTGTTGATTTCTTTCAAAACAGATGGCAGGTTCTGTCCTGTGAATCACAACTCCCGCACTGGGATTCATCAGAATTCTCCTCCTTTCCTTCTGTTGTTGAATTACTCGATTCCTTATCCTGTGTCTTAATATCGGATCTCTACGGCAAATTTCCGCCCATCGATAGCATATCGAGAAGACATTCATGAGCGAATCGTCGTCCAAGTATCTGTAAAAAAAATCACTGTTTTTAGTGGAGACATTCAGAATTATATCAAAATAAATTAAAATAATATAAAATATGTACACATACCTGAAAATCATACAAACGACCTCTGTT
Organism: Cynegetis impunctata; assembly: GCA_030704885.1. Classification (NCBI taxonomy): domain Eukaryota; kingdom Metazoa; phylum Arthropoda; class Insecta; order Coleoptera; family Coccinellidae; genus Cynegetis; species Cynegetis impunctata. The sequence continues at coordinate 36,341 of JARQZK010002222.1, forward strand.
GGTAGCAATAAGAACGCAACGGCTCACCAAGGCGAATGGAAACAATGGAAAACCCATCTTGAACACTAGAACTACTAAATAGAACTGATTCAAGATAGACGTCACAAGGCTATATATACCCGTTGCTGGTGTAATTGGCTAGCGCAGAAGGCGCGGTGACTACGGATTGGCTAACACCGGATAGTGCTGTAGCCAATCACGGGTCATCATTACACCCTAAATAAATCATCATTTATTGATCCAGACTAATCGATAACTAATAGGCAGGAAATATTCATTTGTCAAATTTTATCAGTGGTTGAATCATCATACAACCACTTCGTCAGAATATACAGATTTTATCACTATTTCTCTCGGCTAGCTATACTCTAATTCTACAATAAGGAGTTTTTCTAACGTTAAGTCTTTGTCGTATCGGTCCGCCACTTGAATTTTAAATTACGTATCTTCAGAAAAAGTGCAGGGACACATTTTCACAGAAAGGACATCCCCGAAAATATCGTGGAAAAATTACTTTTATTGTCTTCATGATTTTGCTGAAAATTTTTGTTTCACTTGAAAACCTGCGGCGTTATTTTCCATCTAATGAGTGAAAGTAAGGTTTTTATACCATTTTAGACAAATGCATAATTGGAAAAAAATTTCTTGTTGATACAGAAATCAGAGAAATACAACCATAATATGAAATAGTACTAATTTATATATTTTTCAAAGCAATTCATACCCGATAGTGGGGAAGCTATCCTCTCGTTTAATTGTAGCGTGAAAATGTTTACGCTACATAATTTATCAAATACCGCTTTCTGATTATGCGTGTCATTTCTCTTTCTAAAAATTGTCTTATCAATTCACATGTGCAAAAAATTTGTTTAGCATGCGTGTAGTAATATCTACCAGATTTCCACATTGATATTAATCAATTAAAAGAGATGAATTACTTGAAGTGTTTTGATTGTTTCATTTTGATTCAACGTTCTTCTTAAAATTGTGAGTAATAATGGTTTATAACACAGCTCAACATGTCGAGAAGGTTGCTAATATCTAATAATCTACCAACTGCCAAGCTGCTGCAGACCTTTTTAATCAAGCCAATCCAGGAGCCAATGTTGGCAAAACTTGGGATTCTTCTCGATAAGTTCTCCAAACTGGGTAGGTATGCAATCGCAAACATAACCGTCAGTGAATAGTGACCAACGAAGAAACGGATAAAGCTGTGCTAGAGCAGGTTGAAGTAAACAAACAGCAAAGCATTAGGTCACTTGCTCAAAACATGGGAATATCGCAAACAAGTATACATTGTATTTCGCCATGACATAAATATCATCCTCGCCGATTCAGATTGCTTCACGCACTGAATGAGGATGATAATGATAGACGTATTTCTGTGGAGATATGAGACAGCAATTGATAGACACTCCTGATTTACTCCATAATATCTGTTTTAGTGACGCGAATGTACTTTTTTTTCTGAACGGTACCATAAACTGCCATAACTGCTGCTTGTGGAGAGATACGAATCCTCATGAATTTCGAAAGCTGAGAAAATTAACATCTGGATTGGGATAAACGGTAATCATACTTTTTTACTTCTCCAAAATTTAAATGGAGAAGTTTACCTCAACTTCCTACGCAGCATAGTTTATCCATCGATAACGCAATTGTTGCAAAATGACGAACTATTTCATGAGGATCTGTTACATTTCCAGCAAGACGGTGCTCTTCCGCACTACGCTGCTCCCGTTAGGGGCCCCATAGCATGGCCTGCTTGTTCGCCTGATCTGAATGAGTAAGATTTTATGTGGGGTCATCTGAAAAATGCGTGTTTCGCATCACCATCTGGAACAATTGAAGAACTGTTCCATAAAATAGAAAACAAGTGAAGAAGAATATCTCCCGGAATGTTGCAGAACGTTAGAGAAGGATTTAAGTCGAGGCTTCATCATTACTTGCAGGAAAATGGGAGCCAATTCGAACATTCACTGTACTGAATGGTTATTTTTACTATCAGTATAATCAGTATGAAATTGAATTGAACTTACCTTTTGCATTTTTATTATAAAATCTTATGAATTTCATGTCAAAGTTTTCATTTCTCTTATTTCTTTATCAACTCGATTTTCTTGTTACCAGACATCTGTCGTAAACAGTCGAAGAGGCCATACTTTCACTTATTAAATAGAAAAACACGCCGCAGGTTTTACAGTCAAACAACATTTGTTTGCAAAATCATAAAGACAAGAAAAGAACCTTTCTCACGATATAACACTCGGTGTTATCGCTTTCAAAAAAGGTTAAAGGATTGCTACCACTTCCACAGGAGTGAATTTTCTTGTTATTTTAGCGGAATCCATTTTAAAGGTACACTCTGTATATAGTCTACAATAGATAAGACGCAATGAGTATGTTGTAAAATCAACATAATATCGAATTTCATTTCATCTAAAATTTGATCCAATTTGGATATTTTGTGACGAAAGATCAAGAAGAGGTAGGATATAGCTGTAGCATCAACAGGAACTCATCGTATTGTGCAGAAAACACATGATCAATAAAAGAATTCAATTATTGTATGTCTTGTTTGCTGTCGAGCACATCAAACGATATAAACATATAGTAAATTTTCCCCACAGTGCGACAGAGATATTTCAATTAACTTCATATTACGGACCACAAAATTTCTTGATGTTTCTCATTTGACCACTGTATCAGGCCCACATGTTCGAGATAGTTGAAAATAAAACCTCCAGGAAATAAGTGAAGCTGGCCATCTACACGTGATAAAGAGAGTAATTGAATGATTCATATCTACTTCACGTGTAACATTTATTTCAAAAACTACAAATCAGTGAGCTTTTGGCCGTGGGCTATCCTCATATATTCAGAGAAGCATTACAAATACAATGCAGTTGGTCAAATTCAAAATTTAATGTGATTATATTGTACTTACTCATCAGGAATCCATAAATCTACCAATGATAAGATCTATCATACAATTTATAAATTTTTCATTATTACTAAAAATTAATAAAATGAAATGAAAAGAGAGATGCTTTGTGTGTCTGATATTTGAGCATGTGTGGAGAAGAGAATACATATGGTGACTTACTTTCCGAAATATATTGTGTTTGTTATTCAATGAAACAGCATCCTGTATACAAGAAAGAAGGACCAGTGCCTTTTTCAATCAAGCCCAGCCACAGAAAATTTCTCTTCAAATTCCTTGCAGGACTGATATTTTTCTGTTGTTCTTTAAATTATGATCAAATGCAGAGCTATCATGTCTTTCAATGTGTGTCATCATCCTCATTATCTGCTTCAAAGGTATACATGTTTCTTCAACATAAAAAGCCCTAGAATCCAAGCAATTCAATCTAGACACACCACTTTCATTCAAAGTACCGATTTTATATTTCGATATTTCCGGAAATACTTATTTGACTGGTTGCTAGTTTCACTAACACCCTTCTTATACTCAAAGGATACTGCGAAGAGTTTCTCTGATCTGATCAATAAATTACAGCATGTATCATTGAACGGAGGGATCCTAATGTTTTCTCTGGATTTCAGTAATAAATGCGTATTTATACCACGTATGTAAATCGTTAAATTATTCAATAAAATTCTGAAATCTGGAGGTGTCTAATAGACCAACAAGGATCATATCTTGACCTTGCTGATTTTCTTCCTATCTAAGAATCTCGTTAACAATAGGTACTTGGTTATCTCTATTTTTAGTTTGAATATGTACGAATTTCAAACGAATTTATCTTGAAGTCTGAAACAAAAATTATGAATTGGGATACGTTGTTGACTGATTGCCATTTTTGAGACCAATGAGAACGCAACCAAAAGCAATGCTCTTGTTGAACAAAATAAAAAACTTACATTCGAACGTAAATTTTACAATTGAATTCGAAGCATATTTGAGAATAAATTTTTTGATCTATCAATCGATAAATCTGGAAATAAATTCAAGTTCAAAGTGCACAAAAAACTCCACTAGATTTATCATGTGACACCCAATAAATTTTACCATCCTCGAAAGCTCAATAGGGTTGCATTCAATTCATATGTCCACAGACATTGAGCCTTCCAATGCCTTAAAATGAATTTGATAATGAGCTTATAGTGTAGTCAACAAGCGCTTTTTGGTTCGCCTTTTTTCAGCTTCCTCAGAAAAATATGAGCGAGGTGTCATTCGATTAGGAATAGAATGTAGATATTTTTTCAAAAAAAGTTATAATCAATTTACTGAAAAATAAAAAGGAGTTTGATTTTTTGCAAATCTCAAAAATCAATTGAGATTTTCGATATTTGAAAAGAGATTCAAAAAGAAGAGGAAATTTACTAAAAGAAAGTTTCAACTGCCAGAACTGTTGGATCGAAAATTATAATTTTCTCAGAGGTGTAAATATACGGCCGAAAACAGCTAATCTGGCTTTCGCAAAACACGCCCATTTGGGACACTAACAGGATAGTTAAATAGACAATGATTCGGTGACAAAAATTTTTTTACGCTATTTTTCAATTTGTTATACAATAGTTAAGTAATAATTTTTTTGCAGCTTGAACAAGAACATTGCAACTGTTGAACTGTGAATCTGAAACTTTTTCATTTCTTGGAGATAGTTCTGAAAGGTTTCTTTTTAGATCCTCGTTAAAAAAAATTTGAAAAATTTTATTTTTCAGTGTTATATTAATCATTAACGTAGTTGCAAAATGAAAAAAAATTGAATAATCATAAAAAAATTTTTTCAGTTCTCCTATAAACAACGCATTTGTTAACAATTTTTTATACAATAGGAGACGAAGATTAAAAAAAACCTTGCATTGCAGCTTTCCATAATAAGAAACGGTTGTTTTAAATTATTTTGAACATTTTTTTTTATTTTGCAACTAGGTAGATTGTTAATAAATAAATGAAATAATTTAGAAAACAAAATCTCAGACCTATAGTTGAACAGTTATAACACTTACAATTTTCATGTTGAAGCCCAAAAAAATTAATAATTAACAATCACATAACATAAAATTTTTTGCCACCAAATTATTGATGAGGAATAAAGTTGTACTTCGTGTAAAAAATACTTCATTAAATTTGCAAAGCACTTTCGTCTATTAGGCCATCATTAGTAATAGCCGAAAGCGCTTTGCAAATTTAATAAAGTATTTTTTACACGAAGTACAACTTTATTCCCCATTAATATTTACGTGTACACAGCTTGGTTAAAATCACCAAATTATTGTTCAGTCACTTGTCCAGTAAGTGCCTCAATGTTTTCGTACATAAATTTTTGTATTTGATATGGTTAAATAATGTTTATTGTTAAGGTGTCCAAAATGGGCCTAACTTGCGCAAGCTAGATTACCCGTTTTCGGTCGTATATTAACCGCTCTGAAAAAATTATAAATATTGATCCTATGTTTCGGGAGTCAATACTTCATTATAGGAAATTTCCTCGTCTTTTCGAATATTCTTTTATATGCCGAAAATCTCAATTGGTTTCTGAGTAATTAGCAGAAAACCAAACTTTTTTTTTATATTTCAGTGAATTGTTTATAACTTCCACAATTTTCGCGAGCGGAACTGTATTTTTTCAAAAAACATTTACATTCTATTCTGATTCGAATGACACTGTGCTCATATTATTTCGAGAATGTTGAAAAAAGTTGAACAAAAAAGCACTTTTTGATTAGACTATTAGCATTGTAGAAAAAATTGTCATTTATAATGAAAATATTGCTAACTTCATAACAGAATTCATATCTAGAAAGAATACGAATGTTATGACTTCAAAAGCATACTGCGACATCGGACATTGCTAATATTGGAAAATAAAAATTCATATTTCTGCCTTTTATCAGTCAGCCACTCTACGATAATATTTAAAAAATTCTTGGCAATCAACGCATTTATATATATATATATATATATATATATATATATATATATATATATATATATATATATATATATATATATATATATATATATATATATATATATATATATATATATATATATATATATATATATATATATATAAGTCTGCTATCAAGACTTATGATGAATTTATGTACGGCTGTTGATGCTAGCAATAACTGAAAAGTTTATTAAAACACATAATTACATACACTAAACCTATTCAATACATTATAACATACCTGAATCAACAAACAAGTACATCAATTCATAATAGAATATGTTTGTTTTCAACAAATATACAATTTATGACAGTGTCAAATTAATACAATTGAAATTGAACAGTAGTCAAGGTATCTGGATATGATGCCTTGATCAATATTTGAGAAACCTCGCAACCCTGATATCCGCTCAGTCGACTGCACTGAGCGCATCGTTAGGTTGGACGAAACTCCAAACTTACATCCCCCCTCCCCCACCAAACTGGTGTAAATTATATTCGGGAGCAGGACAGTAAGGTATCATTTTACTTGCATGGAAAATATTCGATTCCTTTCTTTTGAAACCCGAGTCTATAATGTAGAGTAAATTTGAAATTTTCTTTTTTATTTTAAAAGGACCCATTCTGATTGGATCTAGCTTGTTCCGGTTTAGGCGACTTGAATTTTGGATATATACAAGGTCTCCCTCTTCATATGTTATTTGTTTCGTATTCTTGTCATAATAAATTTTGTTTCGATCATGAACTTTTTTTGAATTCAAGAATGCTATTTCTCTATTTTCTTTTAAGTTTTCTAAGTTATTTTTGTTTAACTCAGGAGGTAAGAAAGAATTATCAATTCCGTTTAAAAGATAACTAGGCGTAAATTTTGTGGTGCTATGAACAGTGTTATTATAGTTTTCAATGCATTGCTCGGCTATAATACTCCATGGTCGGTGTCTGTTCTCCGAAATTTTACATCTAATTGAATTTACTAAAGTTTGATTTGTGCGCTCGTTTTGTCCATTTGAGAAAGGGCAATCTACAGCTGTAAATATGTATTTTATGTTTTCTGATTTTAAGAATTTCTTGAATTGGTTTGAGTTTATGCCGGAATATTGGTCCGTTAAAATTAAATTTATCTTATTTTTGTTTTGAATTTTTTTTATTAAATTAATGAAATCTTTTGCAGTTTGGGTTTTTGACGTAATTGCGAAAGCGTACTTTGTAAAATGATCTATTATCAAGTGTAAATATCTTTTTGATGATTTATTTCCTCCGAATCCTCCTATTGTATCAAGAGATACTATCTGAAATGGCTCCGAAGCTGGGCCTAGTTGGGACAGGGGTTGTTTGAAATTTCCAAATCTTGTTTTATTTTGTATGCATGTTTCACATGTTCGACAAATAAGTTTTATATGTTTGTGCATATTTTTAAAGTAATATGTTGGTGTCAAAGTTAGTGTTAATTGTTTTACACCTATGTGGCTGTTACTGTGTATTTTTTTTATTAGTTTAATACCGAAGTCCTCTGTAATCCAAATTTTTTGTTTGTTATTTAAGGTTTTATAATAAATATTATTTTTAGTTTCGAATTTTTCATTTTCTTTTTGTAATTGTTTTTGGTTGTTTATTACGTCATCTAGCGAAACAAAGTTTACTATTTGGATAGTAGATTCATTATTAAAGTTATTTTCTAAAACCGGGTTACGTGAAAGAGCATCCGCTTCTGTATTCTTTTCTCCAGGGTTATATATTATGTTAAAATCGTAGTTTGATATATAATTTAATATTGTTAATAATTCAGGGTCCTGACTTTTTTTTATATTGAAATTTTCAAGAGGTTTATGATCAGAAAAGATAGTAAATTTATGACCCATTAAGTAGTACTGCCAATATAATATCGATTCTTTTATTGCCAGACATTCCAGGAATATTGCACGTTTATTTTTTTGTGATTGAGTTAATTTTTTTGAAAAGAAAAATACTGGTTTCAGTAAATTATCTTTTTGAGGTTGTTTAAGGATCGCTCCTACTCCTTCTTTTGACGCATCCGTAAAAATGTATATTGGAAGTTTCGGATCGAAGATCGCAAGTATTGGTTCTGAGCTTAGATAATTTTTTATTTTATTAAAACTTTCTTCGCATTTCCGTGACCACTCAAATTTCACGTTTTTTCTAAGTAAATTGTGAATAGGCTTTAGTATTATTGTTGCGTTTGGAAGGTATTTTGAATAAAAATTAATTTTTCCTAATAGTTGTCAGATATTTTTTTGATTCTTAGGTATTGGAAAATTTTTTATCGCAATTAAATTGTCATTTATGGGTCTTGTTATATTTCCTTCTATTTCATGCCCCAGATACACAACTGAACTTTCAGCAAAAAAACATTTTTTTCTGTTTAATTTGAAACTCGCATTTTTTTATAGCCATCAGGGTTTTATCAATATGACTTAGGTGTTCTGAGCTAATTTTTGAAAATATCAGAATTTCATCTATATAATTTATTGCAAATGTATTAAGATTATTCTTGGAGATTACGTCACTCAGTGTTCTCTGAAAAATTGAGGAAGCTGATTTTAACCCAAATGGTAAACATGACCATTGCCAGTGTCCGTTATGTGTGATGAATGCCGTCTTTTGTTTATCCTTTTCTCTAATCGGAATCGACCAAAACGCCGAATTTATGTCGAGTTTTGTAAAATATAAGCAATCGCGCGCTAAAAGTAATAGGTCATCTATTATGGGAAATGGATGGAATTCTGGAACGATTATTTTATTTAGTTCCCTATAGTCAATACACAGACGTGATTTTTTTCCTTCCTCCTTCTTAAAAACAAGAGTTACAGGAGATGCATAAGGACTTGAAGAATATTCTATGAGACCTGCTTCTAAAAGAGATTTTATTTGTGTATTTATTTCTTCTTTATCCTGCAATGAGCATTTATATGGTTTTCTTGCAATGTATTTGTTTTTTGTAAGTTTTATTGTTGCCTCGTAGTTTGTTACAGCGCCGACATCATACTTGTTTTCAGCGAAAATAGTTTTATATTTGTCTAATAGATATTTCAAAGACTCTTCGTTATTGTCTACATTTGTTATTGCAGTATTTATTTGGATTTCCTTAAGTGAATTAGATCTTTTTTCTTCATGTTTTTGGAAAATTTCTAATTTTTCATTCTGACATAGCCTAAATGTTTTAATAACATCTAATCCCAGAAGAATATCATCTTGAAATGATTCACTCTTTATTATAAAAAGAGGCCATTTTTTTAAAATATTAAATATTTTTAAATTTACCATAATTGAACCTAATGTTTCAGTGGAACCTGAAACCGTATTTATTTTTTTCACCCCACTTATATTTTCATTTAATTTTAGTCTTTTCACAGTGTTATAATTTATCACCGATATATTGGCTCCAGAATCATAAAGTGCGATTGCCGGATAGTTGTTAACTAGAACATTTAATTTAATAAGTGGGTTAGTTATTCGTTTTTTGATTCATCACATGATGAAATACTTTCTTGGAATTCCAAGTTATTAACCATTTTAATTTTATCATTTTTAATATTTTCCTTATGTTTTGTGATTTTATTACGACATAAGTTTTCTGGATGATATCTATTTGGTAAACCCCTATCTTTGCAATAGGAGCATGGTTTCAATTCCGATTTATTCGAGAATTTAATTTGCGTTTTATTTTCACTTATGGAAATATTTTTATTTTTGTTAATAACCAAACTTTCTAATTGTCGAATACTCGACATCAATTTATCTATTGAGTTTAAATCTCTTTTGTTAATCTGTGATCTTATATGAGATGGCAAACCTAATACAATGAAATTTATTTGGCTATTCGTAGTTAATTCAGGATCAGCATCTATAAGCAAATTAATTTTTTTAAGTGCATAATCTAACATAGGCCCATTAATGTATCGAAAAGTGTAAGCATAATTTATTTCAACCCAACCTATCTCTGAAAAAGTATCCAGAAAAGAGTTTTGCCAAAATTCCCATGGATGCGAGATAGTGTGTGTTTTTAGAAAAGCAAGAAACCAATCAAGAGCCGGTCCTTCTAAAAAAATTTTCAACACTTCTTGATAACGCAAGCTACCTATTTTCAAACGATTACATTCCTGAACAAAAAGGTCTAAAAATATTCTCGCATTTTGATTTTTTCCCGAAAATTTATCCAGAATCATATCTTTTACAACTAAACTCAAGGATTTGTTTTCGACCGATTCAATTTTAGAAATATGAGATGAGATGGGGATGGGATCGGTGAGAGCCCGTGCCTCGTCCAAATAAAGACCATTAAAACATATGTTACCCTCCTCATCTATGTAATTGTTTTTGAGTTCATTCACCAGTGTTATCCATACATTCCGAAAATGTCCACGTGTCTTCATGCTCTTGGTTACATTTTTTACAACGCTTGTGTCGAATAAATTCTGGTGGTATTCCTTAAGTTGATACTCCTTTGGGAATTGAAAAATTGTATCTTCATTTTCGAGCTGTATTCTGACCACCTTCACAATCTGTTGATGCTAGCAATAACTGAAAAGTTTATTAAAACACATAATTACATACACTAAACCTATTCAATACATTATAACATACCTGAATCAACAAACAAGTACATCAATTCATAATAGAATATGTTTGTTTTCAACAAATATACAATTTATGACAGTGTTAAATTAATACAATTGAAATTGAACAGTAGTCAAGGTATCTGGATATGATGCCTTGATAAATATTTGAGAAACCTCGCAACCCTGATATCCGCTCAGTCGACTGCACTGAGCGCATCGTTAGGTTGGACGAAACTCCAAACTTACATATATATATATACGCAACGCATTTATATATATATATATATATATATAAATATATATATTTATATATATATATAAAAATATATATATATATATATATATATATATATATGAGGCGATGAGTTTCAAAACCGGCTCAATCCACATTTTTGGCAAAATTGTTTTTTTTTCATTTTCACAAGTTCTCAATGCATTACATCTACTAGCAAACTCGTTTTGACCAAAACCGACTCAATCCAGTATAAAAATGCATTCAAAGTTGTGGTATTAAATCAAAACTGGCTCAATCCAATAACAATTAAACCATAATATGCATGGCTCTAAAACGTTTTTTGTGTCTCCTGTAAAGTTTTTGGAAATGGAGTGAGCCGGTTTTGAAACTAATCGCCTCATATATATATATATATATATATATATATATATATATATATATATATATATATATATATATATATATATATATATATATATATATATATATATATATAGGTATATATATCTGCAAAAGCCCAAAGTTAATGTGAAAACATTACTCTCCATCTACTGAATATGGTTCACATTCTATAATTAACTTGTAAATTTTGTTCTAATGCCAACTGAAGTTTTTTAAAAAGTTTAAGAGTGAGACAGCCATATATAGGGTACCTTTTTCTGTAGTACAATGTAAAAGTTTAAAATATGTGAATATCCTGCGAGTGTCATTTTACGAGTAACCTGTAAATTTACCTTGCATGCACTGTGGTTATAGAATATTTTCTGAAAAATCTTCTAGACGACTCTGAAGCTTGACAGTTGTACTCATATCTCAATAAAAAAATATTCTTTATGATATGGAATCCTCCACAGAGTATATTACAATGAAACATGATAGACTGAAAGTTCGAAAAATAGACATCTTTAAAATGTTAAAATACAGTACTTATGACCATAATGAGTATTTAGAACATACTGAACAACAATTTTTAAAATTCGTGGTTGTTAATAAACTGATAAGTAAAACCGCTCAAAGTATAATTACATGTTTGAAAACTGTGTTCGCATTAAATGGACTTAGCATGGAACTGTTTTCTGATAATGGACCTCCCTTTTCTTCTAGAGAATTTTTATACTTTGCCAATAGATATCACGTTAAATTGAGTTATTTCAGTCCTAAGTACCTAGAGAGCAATGGAATGTTAGAAAGATCTATACAAACTGTGAAAGGCTTGTTTTATAAAGCTATTAAAACACTAAAGGACCCATTTTTAGCAGTTTCAGACTATAATTCAACTCAAAAGCAATTTACACATAACGCATGACGCACGTTTCGGTGAAATTTCACCTTCTTCAGATGCTAAAGGCAAATGTAGTTTGCCTTTAGCATCTGAAGAAGATGAAATTTCACCGAAACGTGCGTCATGCGTTATTTAATTTAATAAATGTGTAAATTGTTATTATTAACCATTGTTTTAATATGTTTATCTACACCATGTATCGGCCCAATCAATCCAAAAAAGCACTTTGAGTAATATGAGTCAGGAGAGCAGATATTATAGTGATCGATTCCTCTACAACCTTAATTATTGCGTTATCATGGCCAGCAGAAGGTTTATTATTCAATAATTTCACTACTGATTTGTATTCCGATTTGTGAATATCAAAACCAAAGCATGACTCACTTTGTTGTTTACTTGGCTCCATAAGAGTTTTGTTGCTATTTCCTGCTACATAATATGTATAATATTATATTTATATACATTTGCCATCATCTGCCTGAAATTTTTTAGGTTTTTAATATTTATATTTTTTTTGAAAAATGTTCCTTTAGTACTAGATTCAGGCGAATCACTTTGTGTGACAAATTTCAATGCGGAATTGTTGGAATATGATATTCAATAACAGAACAGAAACGTGTCCAATTTTTTAATATATTATTAAGACAAGAACCCAATCTAGTAGAAATCAAATTAGATCAGTACACATTCAGTTGTTTCAAGAGTGATAGTGACTCACTAGTAGCATTATCATTAGGCAAAACGTTCACATTGAAAACACTCGCTATAATGACATTGTTTTTTCACAGCGGCATATTTGCAAAAATCTTCCTTGACTTTTCAAGGAAGATACTCCTAACATTAAAACGTGGAGTGTTAAATCTATAAATTGACGTAATTATAAACATGCAGTTTCCAATGAATAAATATGCAGCAGAGCATTCAAATATATTTATTATGCTTAATGCTTCAATATCTGTACGATCAACATAGATATAAAGGATTTTTCCATATATGGCACTCCAAGTTTGCCTCTACCTCTACAAAAGCTATAAACAAGTTTGTACCCATCAGCATGGTATCTCTTCCTCTGATTCACAATGCTCCTTAATTGTGAAAAATCAGCATTTACTCTTTGTGCCATAAATACTTATTTATTTAGTGAGTTTCCCAAAGACTGAACGTTTTGTTATAAAACTATAAACTCAAGGAAGTGTTTGTTTACTACTTTGAGTACTAACTTGCATATCGACTAATTGAACTAAATTGTCAATTTCTCCATTTGAACAGAACTTAAAATCATTCAGTTGGTTGAATGAATTATTTAATTTCCGTTGGCGTTATCGTTCAAACTAAATTTTTCTCAAAACTACCTCTGAACATGAATATTTTCCATTTTTTCCATGGAGTTTTTTTAAATTTAACTTCCATAGTTCTCCGTAGGATGGTTTTCATCTTAATTTCCATTGGCTTTATTTGTGGGTATGTTTATTAAGTCTTGACAGATTGGTGAAATTAATTGACTTTAATAGTTTTGCTGATTTCTGTGGATGTTCATTATATTCCTATGAACAATAATGAATTATTGTCATTTAGAATTAAATTCTTGCTTTATACTTCGTTCAGAATATTCCTCGTACGTATATATTTGTAATATTAATAG
>JARQZK010002222.1:55000-67500 GCA_030704885.1 Cynegetis impunctata
ATTTAATTTTTACATTTTTGTTAACGGGGATCTATTCTGCAGTCTTTCGAAACTAGCTCCAAGAGAGAAGAAAAATATCAGATCTATAGTTCAACAGTTATCACACTTGCAGTGTTTTTGTTAAAGCAGCAGAAAACTATTGCATGACTGATTGAAAAATCGCGATAAAAATGTTTTGCGGCTGGATTATTGTTCATTTTCCTATCCAGTAAGAACCTGAAATTTTTCATTTCTTAATATAATATTTAATACACTCAGTTAAATAATGTTTATTGTTAAAATTTTCCTAATGGGCGTTACTTTCGTAAGCCAGATTACACGTTCTCGGCCGTATATTTACCCCTGTGAGAAAATTATAAATATTAATCCTACAGTTCCAGGAGACTTCGTTTTAGATTATATTCTCTTCTTTTTGTATATCAATAATATCAATTAGTTTTTGAGATAATTTTTTCTTTCAGTAAATTGATTATAACTTTTACAATTTTCTTAAACGAAACTTTACTTTTTTCGAAAAATATCTACATGCTCTTCCGAATCGAATGACACCTTGTTCATATTCTTCAGAGACTGATGAAAAAGTTGAACAAAAAAAGCACTTGTTGACTAGACTATATTCTCATGATTAGTAAATCTTTCTCCAAGATCCATGATGTATAAGTCCAGAAATGGATTGAACGCCATCACAAGAAAACTTTCACTAACTCAATAATTTTTATTTACTTCAAAATATTATGAGGTAATTAAATTGACAATCAAATCCAAGAGTTAGTCATATTTTGATACCTACTGTACCTCAAAAAATATTCGAAATGATAAATATTTATTGAAAATCTTCTATGAGCAGAAGTCACGGTCCTCGAATGTAAACAGGAATTTAATCACTAGGTCACTAGGACCAAAAAACGTACGTGAAATGTAAAATTTTATTTGCGAAGGAAGAAGTCAACCAAAACCTCCTCGCACTTCTCCTCTTTCTAAATTTTATACTACCTATACTATTGAAGGAAACTTCTCGTGCTTTAGATATAATACTAAACTATTAAACAAAAGATCGAGCAGTTTTTTTTTAATAGTAGGTAGAGTATACAATTTAGAAAGAGAAGAAGTGCGAGGATATTTTGGTGGACTTCTTCCTTTCGAAATAAAAATTTTCCATTAGAGCCATTTGAACTTTTTTAAACACCTTTTTTTGCTCATAGTGACCGATTAAACTACTAATTAACCATTGAATAAAATATGCTCAAAACTACTAGTTACTCTACCCAAAATTAGAACGATTCAATTTCTTGATTTATTATTATGTTAAAATTATGAGTAGATATTTACTTTACATGTGCTCAATCTATCCATAATTATAGCGAGCGATCATTTCGTGGCTCCTGATTGGTCGGCCTGTTCGAAGCGCGGAAATTGTACAGCCGTCACGAAAACATATCTAGA
This sequence comes from Cynegetis impunctata, assembly GCA_030704885.1. Classification (NCBI taxonomy): domain Eukaryota; kingdom Metazoa; phylum Arthropoda; class Insecta; order Coleoptera; family Coccinellidae; genus Cynegetis; species Cynegetis impunctata. The sequence goes on from JARQZK010002222.1 coordinate 56,444, forward strand.
TGATTTTTATATAATTGCACATACATAGTATCAAAAGAGGTGCTAGTGCTTAGTAAATTTCATGTATACTTAAATACGTAGATACGAGACTTTTATTCAATTCTACTATAATTTTTGTAGGCTCATGGGGGGGGGATTGATCCCCTTAATCCCCCCAATATCTACGCCACTGCATATATATATATATATATATATATATATATATATATATATATATATATATATATAAATATATATATATATATATATATATATATATATATATATATATATATATATATATATATATATATATATATATGGTATATGTATATATATATATATAATATATATATATATATATATATATTTATATATATATATATATATAATTTATATATACATATATATATATTATATATATATATATATATATATATATATATATATATATATATATATATACCGGGTGTCCACGAAAGGTGGCTCGCCCCTATAACTTTTTTGTTTTCGGATATAATGAAATGAAATTTACAGGATCTGTTTAATGCATAAAACTGCGTTTCTTGACAAGTAACTCAACTTCATGCAACTTAAGTGATATAAACTTTCGATTTTTAAAAGGGACACCTGGTATATTTGCAGTTTTTTGTCTCCATATGACATTTAGAATACCACCATGTATCATTTGCTACTTTTTGTAACCGTTGTTCAATTTTTTTTTCGAAATAAGTTTTTATTGTAGAGGGCTATAGATGCGTTCAAATAAATAATTTCGGTCCTAAAATGGCCCTGTTTGCCGTCCAGGGACGTCGATTTGTGGGCGTGGCTTTGTTTCAGTTGTGTTGGTCACAGGCTACTCGATGATTTCAAATGTTATTTTAATCTCAATAAGATTCTTCATTCAAAGAAAGTTCTAAGGTAATGGGATTTCAGGTTTTTATTGAAAAATTTCTTTCAACCTAATACCTAGAGTGCGGTATCAAATTATTCGTAATAAAATTATCTTTTTTTTCAACCCGACGAGCCACCATGTTGCCATTTGAAAAAAATAGTAATAAAAGTTTTAAAATTAAACTTCACATAGCTGGAATATTTTGATCGAAAACAGTGAAATTGTATTTTAACATACATTTTAGGACCGAAGTTAGTTATTTGAACGCATCCATAGCCCTCTAGAATGGAAATTTATTTCGAAAAAAAAGTAAAAAAAAGATTACAAAAAGTAACAAATGGTACATGGTTGTATTTTAAATGTCATATGGAGACATAAAAACTGAAAATATACCCGGTGTCCCATTCAAAAATCGAAAGTTTATGTCACTTCCGGTGAAACCAGTAGTTGTATGAAGTTGAGTTTTTTGCAAAAACATGCAGTTTTATGCATCAAACAGATCCTTTTGATTTTATTTCATTATTTCTGAAAACAAAAAAGTTATAGGGGCGAGCCACTTTCCGTGGACACCCGGTATATATAAATAAATATATATATATAGACATATATATTTATATATATATATATATATATATATATATATATATATATATATATAGATATATATATATATATATATATATATATATATATATATATATATATATATATATATATGAACATATAAAACCTAAGTCGTTTATTTTAAACCGGGCACCCTATAAATTATTACATCTTTGAATTCTATTTAAGATTCGCAGATTTTATGCTTCATGTCCTTTACCTAAGTCTAAGCGTTTTTGACATATTTAAGTTTTTATGTCAAGAATGACGATTGCAAGTCCCAATATAATTATCAATTGTTCCTATAAGGAAGCCTTTATTACTTTGGGTTGAATTCCTTGTTGAGAAAGACTTACTTCAATAGATTTTGTATAATATTTGGATAAAAAATCATACAGGGTGTTCAAAAAATAATATCTAAAAATGAGATTGAGAAAACTAATAAAAATAATTTTTTTCAAATGGAAACCCCCCACTTTTCTTATTTTGTATTACTAAGCATTAAAAATTAAGGTGACTTTGTATGAGGTTATCTATACCTAAAATTTTTAGTTTTTGAAATATTGCCAAGTTAATATTTTTATATGGGATATGGGTCCAAAGATCTTCAAGTGTTCTATATTTCGTCTCATAGTATTTGGTGATTGTTTCTGTTTCTGAGGATATCGTAACATAAATGTATCACATGTTTTTGAAATAACTTTATCACATTTTCCATAAATAATAAATGAGTTTAAATAATCTTCGTTCGTATAAAATAACCGGGGTGCCACTATAATGATTTGAAATGTCAAATACGATCGTGGCTATCCTAGATTTAATTGTTGAATGATTAAATGCAAAATCGCCATATCAAAATATTAAATTGGCAATATTTCGAAAACTAAAAACTTTAGGTACAGATAACCTTTCACAAAATCAGCTTAATTTCTGATGCTTAATCCTGAAAAATTAAAAAAACGAACGTTTCCATTTGAAAGAATTGAATTTTGTCAGTTTTCTCAATCTCATTTTAGATCTTATTTTTTGGACACCCTATATGATTAGTTATACAAATATTATTCAAAATCTATTACAGCAATTACTTTTCAACAAGAAATCAACCCCATAGTAAGTAATAAGGGCATCCTTATAGGAACAATTGATAATTATATTAGGGCTTGCAATCCTTATTTTTGACATAAAAATTCAAATATGTCAAAAACGTTTAAACTTAGATAAAGGAAATAATGCATAAAATCTGCCTCGAATCTTAGGTAAAATTCAAAAATGTAATAATATATATATTATATATATATATATATATATATATATATATATATATATATATATATATATATATATATATATTTATTTCGAAATACTTATTATCAATCGCCCACATTTCCATACAAAATATATACATACTTCACCGTATTAAGAATAGAATCAAACTTCTTCCAAAATTGAAAATAGGTTTGAATTTTTTTCTGTTCGGAGCCTATGCTTGTGCTATTCAATGTAAACAAATCGATGAATAAGTGGTCAGAATAGTAATCTCTACAGAGCAATAACGTCTATCAAGTGTATGAGATTTCACTTTTTCCAGAAATTGGTCAAGGAAGTTATAGATTTTAATTCATCTGGAAGGTGATTATGAATTTTCTTAGTATTGCAAATGACTTTTCTATTAATTCAGTCTAGTGTTATAATTTCGAGAATTGGCTAAATTCTGAAAGATATTTGAAGTTGATGATATAGAAGTGAGATTTTCCATTATATATTTGGCCCAGTATAAGGGAACATCATCTCAATTTGTTGAGCAATTTATACCATACAATTTTTGAAGTACCTACTATTATGATTGGATTTTCACTTGCAGGATTCAAGTGGAACCTTATTCAGTTTGAGATCAAGATCATTACAAGATACTTATCTCTCTATAGATCTGAGGAAAACTGATATAAAGCTTGCTCATGCTTCACATAGTTCATCCAGTACTCTGATAATTCCAACGAATTTAGCAGACTCCCATTGGCATCAAATTGCAATAAGGTTTGTTGATTCTATTTTTATTCGAATTGAATTCATTTTGAAATATGAATAATGAATTACTCAATCATCTTTATACATATATATCTATATATATATATATATATATATATATATATATATATATATATATATATATATATATATATATATATATATATATATATATATATATATATATATATATATATATATATATAATATATATATATATTACATATATATATATATATATATATATATATATATATATATATATAATATATATATATATATATATATATACATATATTATATACATATATATAATATATATATATATATATATATATATATATATTTATATATATAAATATATATATATATATATATATATATATATATATATATATATATATATATATATATATATCAGAGAAAGATTCCGGGGTTCAATCGGATTTCGGAAGTTTTGTTGGCGCTGAAAAGCATCGTTTGTTTCACGACGTTTCGCCACAAACGTCGTGAAACAAACGGTGCTCTTCAGCCCCAACAAAACTTCCTACATCGGCTTGACCCCCGGAATTTTTCTCTTATTCATCCCACTATCCGAGAAAACATACGATATAACATATATATATATATATATATATATATATATGAATATAAATATATATATATATATATATATATATATATATATATATATAATATAATATATATATATATATATATATCAGAGGCGGCTCGTGAGGTTTTGGTTTGAGGAGGCTACAAGAGGTGTTAAAAGATACACCATAGGCGAAAATTTTTAGGATTTCAAGGTCAACCGCCTTATAATTTAAAGAAAATCAAAGTAAAACAAGCACCCTAAGCTATTAATTTGTTTTCACTTTCGAGTGTCTTACCTTGAGACCTACAACTCCTATTTACAATATTCACAAAAAATCTTCTCAGCCAATTAATCTATTCATCAAATTTTTTTTTCAACAAAATAGGTACCTACCTACCTACTTAACGAATTTGTTAACAGCTGGTGAGAGCAAATAAAAAGTTATTATATATTTTTGAAGATTAGCGGGGTTCTGCGATCTTTAACGTTAGCAAAATGATCTATAATATCCTCATAAAATTTTTTGTCTTTCGCCAAAAGTTTTACCAATTCCTTTTCAATAGACAACAAACTAATATTTGTCAAACGATCCTGGCTCATTGAATTTCGTAAATAAGTTTTAATTCTCTTAAGAGTGGAAAACGAGCGCTCTACGGAAGCCGATGTCACCGGGATAGAAACAATTAGACATAAGAGTTTATAAACTTGGGGTGAATCTTGATACAAATCATTATCAAAAAGGTATTTAATAGTCCTCACATGATTTTCATTTTGCCCCAAAATTTCATTGTCATTATAAACAACACACAGTTCACTTTTTATGGCCACCTTATCAAAAAAAGTGTATTTTTGACATAAATTTTCCAAAAGGTTATCTGGAAAATTAGCCGAAAATCCGGCAAACAAATTTTTATTGAGTAAGTCGAAGAACTGCAGTTCTTTCAAATCAGAGAACCTTATTTCTATTTGACCCCTTATAGTATCCAAAATTTCATAAAATATTTGCTTATAGTGAAGCTCCATATCTGCGTAACTGAATTTCTTTCGGTTTGGGCTAAATTGGGTCGTATCATCAGTAGTTTGAAATACAGAAAATAGTTTTCTAAAATAAACTTCTGCAAGAAATTCTGAAATATTTTCCAAAAGAAACTTGGGCCGATTTCGTGAGTAAATTACATCTGAAAACTTTTGCTGTAAGATTTGAAAAACTATTTCTGTTTGTTCAAAAATTAATTTAAAGATGTTTAAAAAATATATAAATTCCTTATCTTGTAAGTAAGATATTAATCCGCGTGCTGTATTTAAAGTTACTTTATCGGTGAAAAATTCCTCACTTTCAACTAGGTATAGAATTAAATCCTCAAATCCTAAGCGGCCCCAAACACAGACATTTTCACTAGTAAAAAGTACTACACTGCCAACAAAATAATTTATTTTTTACCTGTGATCCGGTTAGGCAAGGATGTCTCTCGGCTGCAAAAACTGCAAAGGCTGGCCTGCAGTGGTGTTACGGGAGCTATGCGTACAGCTCCCACAGCAGCGCTTGAGGTTATACTCGATCTGCCTCCCTTACATCTACATGTGAGGAAATACAGCCTGCTGGAAGCAATGAGAATATCCCTCAACGGGAAGCTCCTACCTGGAAACTGGGTTGGACATATGAGGATACTGAGTCAACTGGATTCAAAACTCCTGGCAAAACCATCGGATGTTATGCCAACTATCTTCGATTTCGAAACGCCCTTTGAAACGGTCATAGCTGACCGTCCTAGTGCAATAAGTTTCGTTAATCGTTTGGACAAAAAGTCTTCCATATGGTTTACCGATGGATCGAAAACAGAGAGAGGCACTGGCATTGGGGTATATGGACCTAAACTGAGGATCTCTAAATCCCTGGGAAGTGAACCCTCTATTCTACAGACCGAAATAATGGCTGTTTACGTATGCGCTCAGGAGTGCCTCAAAATGAACCTCAAAGGGGCGCATATCTACATCACCACGGACAGCCAGGCCACGCTGAGGTCCCTGGAATCACAAAGCCAGGGATCTCTACTGACATGGGAGTGCCGTAATACCATAAAGCAACTGGCCAGAGGCAATAAAGTGACTCTACTGTGGGCGCCAGGGCACTGTGGTGTTGAAGGAAATGAAAAAGCCGATGAACTTGCAAAAAGAGAAGCAAGAGTAACACCTGCTGGACCTGAGCCCTTTTGTGGTCTTGGAAAAGACCAATATAAGGCAGCGGTTCAACAATGGGAGTTTGATAATAGGGTAACCCTCTGGAGAAACACTCCTGGACTCACGCAGTCAAAGAAGTTCGTAAAGATTTCACAGACTTACGCCAGAAAGCTCCTGAGGCTGTCACGAGCTGAGCTTCGGGCGATGGTTGGACTGCTGACAGGGCACTGTCGGTACAAGTACCATTTGTACCGTATGGGAAAGTCGGCAGATGATATTTGTAGGCTCTGTGGATCAGAAGCAGAAACAGCTGAACACATGGTATGCAAGTGTCCAGAGTTGGTGGGACTAAGAACCACTCATATGGGGAAACCTGTTCTGGATACCCATGAGGTAATGGCCAAGGCCCCCAAGGATGTTGTTGGATTTATCAACACCATTGACGACCTCCTTGGGTTTCAATGAATGAGTAGGGTAGAGAACAAAAGATCTACATGGTCGCAGTTCCCGGAAGGCTAACCGAGCCACAACGACCCCGGTCCAAATAATAATAATAATAATAATGTCTCTCATGATTCCTTGTATTAAAACCGCGTTTTTGTTGTCTGTTACGCTGCACCAAATTATTTAATTCAGGGGTAGGTCGCAATATGTTTATCAAAACTTTATCCTCATAACTTAGTGCACTAAAGTTATGGGATAACAAATATTCCACTAAGTCACGATTGAAAATTTTGAAATTAATTTCAGTAACCAAACTCATTTTAAAACAATACGCGAGCAATATGAGTAAACAAGCTGTTGTCGGCCATTATACACTACGATCACACTACGATTCAATTAATGCTTTCCAACGAATGCACTCGATGTCACGCGAAATTCTATAGTTGTGATTGGTCGACATTGTATGAGACTGGGCTCTATCGGTGTTGCCATTTACATGTGTTTTGCTTTTCTATTGCAATGAAGTATTCATTCGGAGTATTTGCACCGTTGTTTGCTTTTCTGTGGCAGGCATAATGAACGTTGAGAATATACCTTTCCATGCCTCCGCAGCGTTGCCACAAATCTTGAAATGAATGAAATGCAGTAAATGTAAATACCTTCTATCGTAATTAATAAATTATATTATATAATGTAGGTTGAAAGGAAGGTAGGTGCATAAAATAATATGATTTTGATTAATATGAATATGCTGCAATATAATATATTCAATATAATATATTAGTGATACACGGAATATTATTGAGGAGGCTTAGCCTCCTTAGCCTCCTTTGACTAGCCGCCCCTGATATATATATATATATATATATATATATATATATATATATATATATATATATATATATATATATATATATATATATATATATATATATATATATAACGAACTGGACCAATCCTCTAGGCTAAATAATATCGAAATACAAGGTATACCCGAGAAAACCTAAACAATATTATTCAGGAGATAGGTCGCTATGTAAAATGTGAAATTAAGAACGATAGGATTGAATATGTTACAAGAACACAAGTCAACAAAAATTCAAAAAATAAAACCAAAAATATAATTGTTCGTTTCATTTCTCGTCGAGACAGAGATAATTTTCTTTCCGCAGGAAAAACTAAACGCCTGGAAAAAGAGAATGGATCTTACAAAATGTCAATACCGGGATTATCCGACAGTTTTTATGTTAACGAGCACCTTACCCTTAGGAATAAAATTATTTTTAAAGAAACAAGATCTATCGCTAAAAACAAAAATTATAAATACAGCTGGTCTAAGAATGGAATGGTATTTGTCCGAAAAGACGATTCCTCTCGCATTATTCACATAAGTGACACTGGTATGTTGGAAAAGCTTTAATTTGTTAAATTTAATATTTTGTCAAGTAAATCAATAAGATAAATACCTAATTACCATGGCGCAACAACTGAGTGTATACTATCAAAACACTCAAGGACTTCGGACCAAGACTAACAATTTCTATCAAAATTTGTTCCTAAACGACTACGATGTAATTTGCTTGACAGAAACTTGGTTGAACAACACAATTTTTTCAAGCGAGCTTTTTAACGATAATTACGTTGTATACCGCCGAGATCGAGAAACAAGATCAACAAAAAAAGATGGAGGAGGTTGTTTGATAGCTGTCAAGGCAACACTGAGTTCTAATCGACGGTATGAATTAGAGTTAGATTGTGAGAACATTTGGGTGTCTATTAAGTCTAAGACGGGAGAAAATTTACTTGTGTGCTGTGTTTATATCCCTCCGAGCTGTGACTACTCAATTGCGACTTTTTTAGATGGTTTGGTTCCTCAGGAAAATATATTACAAGGCAATTCTGTCCTATTTGTTGGAGATTTTAATATGCCGACCGTAACTTGGCAATACATTATTAACGAATCATTTCTCCAGCCAGTCCAATCTGGTAACAAATTTTCTGAGGTGCTTGATACGTTTTCCTATCTAGAGTTTAAACAGTATAATTTTCTGAAAAATAGTAAAAATAAAATATTGGATCTAGTTCTGTGTAATAAAGACATAGTTACAAATTTGCAACAATCTGTTAACTGTTTAGTAACTGAAAATACTAACCATAAGGCAATTAAATTTTCTTGGGCAGTTTCTAGCGTTAAGCCTATTAAGCCAACGAATAAAAAAATATACAATTTTAAAAAAGCCAATTTCGATAATATAAATCGGAGCTTATCTGAAATAAACTGGAATCTGCTATTAACGGTGTACTCATGTAGACTCGTTGGTGGATCAATTCTATAACGTAATAGAAAATATTTTAGAAAAGTGGGTTCCAGTCCGAAATGTTAAAGGAAAGTTTCCAAATTATTTTAAATTTGAAACAATTTCAGTAATTAAAGGAAAAAAATAAACTTCATAAAAAGTATAAAATATACAACGATCAATCTATTTATAATCGGTTCTGTGAGCTTAGAAACTTATCAAAACATATGATAAAACAAGACTACAATGAATTTATGAAAGGTATTGAATCAAGAAATTTGGAAAACACAAAAATTTTATGGAATTTTATTTGTATTAAAAAGAAAAAAAATGTGTCTATTCCAAATGATGTAAAAAATGGTAATAATTTTACAAGAGGTGTAAAAGAATAAGCTAACATGATTGCTGAATTTTTCAAAAAGCGTGTACATCAAAGCCTACCGAATTATTTACAACAATAAGAAGCCAAAAATACAGACAGGGATTGAGTTGATTTCAGAAAACCAAATTTTAGAAATCTGTAAAAACTTAGACGTGAACAAAAGTTCAGGTCCAGATAAAATTCCACCTATATTTTTAAAAAACTGTGCGGTTAATTTGGCTGAGCCACTTGGTATTATTTTTAATGAATCGTTAAGATCTGGCATTTTTCCTAAGAAATGGAAGTTAAGTGAAATTATTCCAATTTTTAAGAGCGGCGATAGAGAATATGTAAAAAATTATAGACCTATCAGCAAATTATGTATTTTTGGCAAAATCTTGGAAAAAATTATGTACCACCGTATTTTCGAATGTGTTAAATACTTAATTATAAATGAACAGCATGGTTTTTATCCCAGAAGATCACTGGAAACAAATTTGTTATGTTTCTCAGAATTTGTCAGTCAGACAATAGATGATAAAGGTCAAGTAGACGCTATATACACCGACTTCTGTAAGGCATTTGACAAGATCGATTTTCAATTATTAATACAAAGGCTCGAAGAGGCCGGTGTGGATGCGACTATGATCAGACTATGTTGTTCGTATATTACAGGCAGAAATAGTAGAGTAGAGAGTCGGACTTTTTTGGTGCGACGTCTGGTGTACCTCAAGGTAGTCATCTGGGTCCGTTATTTTTCATAATCTATATAAATTCAATAAAAAACTGTTTTAAACATTGCAAAATTCTGTTGTTTGCAGATGATTTGAAAATATACAAAAATGTCGAGTCCCCAGCTGACTGCCTGAAGATCCAAGAAGATCTTCTACGTTTGGAACGATACTGCCAGGAAAACAAACTCTATCTGAATACCGCTAAATGTTTCTATATCTCATTCACAAAAAATATCAATAAAATCACGTCGCTATACTCCATTAATAAAAGTAATTTGAAAAGGGTCATGGAAATTAGAGATCTGGGAGTTACTCTGGATGATAAGTGGACTTTTAAAATGCATATAGAAAGAGTAATAACTGAATCGAATAGGATGGCGGGATTTTATAAAAAAGAAAACTCAGTAGATTTCAGGAATCCTCAATCCATCTTGTCTCTTTACTATGCGTTTGTCCATAGTAAACTCTCTTTTGCCTCTGTCATCTGGAATCCAAAATACAACATACATACTACACGTCTGGAACGTGTACAAAATAGATTCTTAAGATATCTTGATTTAAGAGCAATACACCGGTAGTTAATCACAATTATTCCAATATCAAAATCTAAATTTAAAATTGTATCACTTGAACACAAAAGAATTATAACCGATCTATCTATGCTCTACAAAAATATAAATAATCATATTGATTCTAATGATCTATTATCTAGAATTAATCTAAGAACACCAAGGGCCAACGCAAGAAATAGAGATCTGTTTTGCAGTGGATTTTCACCGAACTAACCTAGGACAGAATTCTCCAATCTGTAGATTTCAGTCACTGTTCAATCTTCATAATAATTTTCTAAAGCTGGATATTTTTTGTTTTGCCAATAAAATACTATATAAGCACCGTCTAAAACAATACTTTTTTAGGAATTTAGACGACTAAGAATAATTTC
>JARQZK010002222.1:72500-95000 GCA_030704885.1 Cynegetis impunctata
TTTATTCATTAAATCATAATAATTTCTTTACATAATTAAATGCTACTTCTAAACAATGCCTGAGAGCACTGGTATCGAAGTATTTAAACATACAGAAGTGTTTGAAAAATATTGAATTAAATTTAGATATAATTGTAATAAAATATAAATAAATACTCTAGATGAACACAAACCAACCTGATTACTAAACCATGTGACAAAATCAACTAATAATCAACCTTATAATTAACCAACAGGTCCAAAAAATGAGATTAAACCCTTATTCTAATCGTTATAACTTAAGTAAACTTCTAAATTAAAACAAGATCTGTAGCAAAATCAGAATTATTCAAATAAACCGTGAAAATAAAAACTAGAGAAAAGGAACCATCACAACGCCATAACTATGTCATACTCAAATACATATTAATACTTCTAATAAATTTGCTGATTCCATCTATTTCCTTCACTGAGCCAGGTAACTGATTATAAACAGAAAATGCCTTCGAAATAGGATTATTGATCCCAAATTCAGTCCTTACATTAGTCAAATATATGTTACATAATTTCCTGGTTTTATGTGAATGAACATCCCTCAAGAACCTATACTCTGTGTTCGATTTCTGTTTTCCATGAACTATTTTATAGATGAGCTTACATTGCTCCAGTTCTTTCAGCTTAGCCAAATCAAACAGTTTGAGATCGGTATAAATTTGCTTTGTACTAGTTCGTCTATCAATATTGAACAGTATTTTTGTGAATTTATTTTGCAGAATCTGCATTCTACCAAAATTTGAATTGCTACATGTTCCCCATACTGCAATCAGATATCTCACATGTGAGAGAAAGAACGCATTATATACATTGTATTAGTATTTATAGTCAAATAAGTTCTAGTTCTATAAAGTATTGTATACATAGGCGTAATTTTATCTCTTAAGTGGTCGATATGTCGTCTCCAGCTCAGCTTGGAATCCAAAACAAGTCCTAGGTACTTTACATGTTCGACTTTTTCCACGTTTTCACCGTTTATACGAAAATTTAGATTTTCAATATTTTTATTTCTTTGTTTGAATAGCATATATTTAGTTTTATCTATATTAATTTTTAATCTATTAAATATTAATCAATCTGAATATATTTTCAAATCATTATTTATCAATTGATTTAATTCATCCTCATTCGATCCCTCATATAATAATACGGTGTCATCAGCGAAAGAGAAGTAATCCGCCTTAATTCCAGATTTTTTCAAACTCAATACGTACAGCGAATACAAGAGCGGTCCCAAAACTGAACCCTGAGGAAAACCATAATTATTTGTTGTCCAATCGCTTTTTACTCCATTCACAACTACATATTGTTTCCGTTCCTTCAGGTAAGATTTGAGCAGACCGTTCATCACACTCCTGAGACCTAAATATTTCATCTTACGGAGCAATATAGGAAAGGATATCACGTCAAATGCCTTTCTAAGATCAACGAAAATGGCAACAACAATTTTCCCCTCATCCAATGCTATCGAAACTATATTAACAAAATCTACAATAGCACTGAGTGTACTGCTATTTTTCAAAAACCCATATTGATATTCATCTAGATCAACGTATTTATCTATGAAAGACAACATTCTCCCTCTCAATACCGCTTCTGAAATCTTAGAAATAACCGATATAACAGTAATAGGTCTACAATTACTCGCGGCGTCTTTTTTACCAGATTTATATATCGGCGTGATTTTGCTTATTTTAAATTCGCTTGGAAAGTTTCCCGTTCTCAATACTTCATTTATTAAATTTATCAGCGTTGGTATTAGGTCTCGCTTAAAATTACAGACATCTAGCACAGATATACCATCATGTCCCGGTGTCGAGTTTTTATTTAACTTTGAGATAATCTCTTCAATTTCTTTTTCAGTAACCGGTTCAATGACAATACTTCTGATAGTGTAGACCTCGGGAAATTCCACAATGTTGCCGATTCTAATTATTTCTTCCTCCATTTTCGAAACAATATTTTTTACCAATATTTTCGAAATGTTTATTTAACGCGTTTGATACATCTTTTTTATCCGTGAATACCTCCGCTTCCGCACATATTGTATTTATGTTGGTGAGATCGGATTTTCGTCTCTCAAACGAGCCATTTACAAACCTCCACTGTTTCTTTAAATTACCCTCAGTTCTAGCCCACCCGGTCCTGAAATACTGATTCTTCAGCGACTTTATTTTGTTATTTATTCTTTTCTTCAATTGCCTGAATTCGTCATTTAGATTTGCATTAAGTTTGTTCGAAATTTTCTTCGTGTATAAAATATCACGTTTTCTTATTAGATTTACTAATTCACTTGTTATCCAACAATTGTTTGAATGACATTTGAAAGTTTTATTGTATTCACAATTTTTTTTATACTCACCTATCAATTGAATAAGGTCCTTGAAGGTGCTCATCTGTGTTCCTGCCATCCTGTCTTCGAACATCGCTTTTAACTTGTGATGATCCACGAAAGTTCTATGTATCCTTGTTTCCGGATGATAAACCTTCATCTTTTCAAATATTTCAAACCTTAGATATTTGTGATCTGTACACTGGTGCTCTTCAACCGTTACCGAACTTAAGTGACACGACGTTCTCTCAAAAATAACATGATCAATCAATGACTGGGACGTGTCTGTCACACGAGTAGCCATTTCTTCCGATATCACATTAGCCAACTGAAAATTGTTTTGCCTCAGCACTGCTATGTAGTTTTGACAAACCGTGGAAGCAGCATTCAGAAGGTTTATGTTGAAATCTCCAACAATTATATGCTTTTTTGACTTGGATATTTTACTCTCCAAAATTGCAAGGACATCTTGATTATTATATGAGGGTGGTTTATATATTGAGCTTATTTTGAACTTCTATTCTCCAACTTCCAGACAGAGCCAACCTACCAAGTCCTCAGGATCAGCTTTCTCCATCAACGAAGCGTTTATACCATTTTTCACATATATTGTGCACCCACCTCCCCTTTTAATGCGTCAGGAATGGAAATTTTGGTAACCACCAATCCTATAATAACAAGTGTCAGCATCGCTGAGCCAAGTTTCCACCAGTATTAACACATCACAATTATAAGTTCTCACGAAACATTTCAGTTCATCTAATTTATTCCTCATACTCTGTATATTCATATATATCACTTTTATCACAGGAATCGTAATCAGTGTTTTAAATCATCTTCCTCCTCCACCAAAACTACCTTTGAATCATCCTGCTTCCTCATCGATATCTTCACATCATTCATCCATAAATACTTATATCCATTTTCCTTTTTGAAGCTTTGAGCTTTCTTCATCAATACTAGATTTTTCTTTGTTAAGTCATGACTTAGAAATATAGACTTATCTATTTGATATCCCAATGATTCAGTTGTTACTTTCCTCTTATCAGTTGAGTTAAACATACTTTTTTTTTTGAGATAATTTCTCGAATTTCACTTTAATTGGGGAATATTTCATCATTAATATCCTTGGTCGAAACACAGTAAAGTCCTTACTTTCCAAGGGAACTGTTAGTTTATTGGCAATGCGCTTCATAACTTCAGTTAAGTTCTCTCCCTCTTCGTATGGGACGCCATGTATAATCATATTATTTTCCAAGTCCTTCTGATCTCTTCTATTCAGTTGTTTTCGAATCTGTTTCACTTCTTCTTGCAGTTTTTTATTCACTTCTATCTTTTCTTTGTGTTCGGTGAAGAGAGCATTATACCTCTGATCTATATCTTCCAACTTTGCCATAATGTCCGCTAGAGTGTACTCTCTGGAACCCTTTGTTATTTACATAGGGTGGTGAGCTAACTTTATGTAAAGTTAGCGCACCACCCTGTAACTTTTTTAAATTAAGCGCGGCAAAAGAATTTCCTTCACGGCTTTGAAACGGCAAACGTACGGCAAACGTATGGCAAACGATGCCGTTGTTAGAATTTCAAAATTCATACAGGGTGGAGATCCGACTTTTGAGAAGTTAGCTCACCACGCTGTTGCTCTTTCGAATTGAGCGCGGCAAAAGAAATTCTTTCACGGCTTTGAAACGGCAAACGTACGGCAAACGATGCCGTTGTTCGAATTTCAACATTTATACAGGGTGGTGAATTGACTTTTGTAAAGTTAGCTCACCACCCTGTAGCTATTTTAAATTGAGCGCGGCAAAAGAAATTGTTTCACGCCTTTGAAACGGCAAACGTACGGCAGACGATGTCGTCGTTTGAATTTAAAAATATTTATATTTACATAGGGTGGTGAGCTAACTTTATGTAAAGTTAGCGCACCACCCTGTAACTTTTCTAAATCAATCGCGGCAAAAAAAATTCTTTCACGGCTTTGAAACGGCAAATGTATTGCAAACGATGCCGTTTTTCGAATTTCCAAATTCAAAAGTTGGTGGGCTAACTTTATGTATCTTTTAAAACTGTATTCATAGACATTACACTTAATAATAAGCTTACACTGATTTAGTTTTACTTCTGACTTGAAAAAATTTTACATATGTGGGCTACAAAAGATGGAGAATATTATAAAAAGGAAATGTCATGAAGTAACTCGAATTATTAGTTATGTTTCACCCCAAGTGAGTAGCACAAGAAAAATAAAAACAAATATATTTATATACAATTTGAGAGTTTGAATAGTTTAAATTTCAAGACAGGCAAATTCTCAAAATTACTATGTACATTGAAAACAAATTGTGAGTCTCTTTATAATATAGTAAAAGAAAAATAGGTAAACAGAAAAGTGAATCAATAATGAAATGCTATTTGGAAATTGCCACCCAGTTGCTATGGTGATACTTATTAGAGGCATAAACGGTGAGATTTTGAGTCTGCAAAACGATTAATAACATTTTTTGGTTCAACTGTGATATCATGATGAATGTGCAAAAGTGCAAGTCCAACCAGTCTCTTCAGCACCATCGTTGCTCTGGTCCACGACTTCAAACGCCGCAACGAAGAAAACGATCTCTCTGCACTGGCGTTGCTTACTGGCAATGTACATGAAATTTGAAGAAGGATGTGAATCGTCGGGTAAATGTCTTTATCACAGCCATTTAAAGCATCAATTGCTGAAATTTCTACTGTCTGGTCTGAGATTGAAAAGTTTTGAAGACCACCTTCATCAGCAGAGTCAGAGTCATCACTCTCATTTTCGTCAAAATTTAATTCTTTTTTTTTCTTCGCAGATTGCAAGCTGACGAAGACATCAATGAAGGTCAGAAAATCTTCCCTTATTTCAAATTTGTTCTGGTGTCCAGCACGTTCACATACCTAAGAACCAAGGTGACTTGTTCCTTTCCTGAAATATCAGGCGTTTCGTCGAAAATAATTGAGAAAAATGGTGATTTCAAAATGCAAATGATGATTGATTCGGTTATTTCCAATCTGCAGCAGTCTATAATGTCATTTTGCGTAGATTTACTGATGTAGGTTGCTCTACTAGATGAGTTTTTTAAGTAACTTTCCAAATCCGTGTCACCTGCATCGACCCTGAAGCGAAGCAATGCTCTGAAGTTCCCTGTAAGGGTGTTTAGTCAACTTCAATTTTACCATCATCCCGATTTCCTCTAGGGGTAATATTCTGTCTACCAAGCATTATTATAGTCTTGACAATAGGCAACAACTTTCTGTTTTCTTGTGACAAATTGAGTTTGTAGGCATTGACAATGTTGCTCACGTCGTGCACAGGGTTATGATAGGTTTTAAAAAAATCTTTACTAGCCAATACTGCATCTTCATGGTATTGGAGACTGCTGTGCTTTTCTAGAACACCATCGGATCCTGTAAGCTTTTTGAAGTTAGTAAGAGGAACCGCGACTAAAGTCTTTAGAGTAATATTTTTGCAGAATCCTCCTTCATTGCGGTTAGTAAACCATGGGCAATATTCACAAAATAGCCCCTTCTTTGATGGGGACAAAACCACCCAATCATATTTTTTAAACGGTGTGGTCTAACAAAATTTTTTTCTATTTGACCGAAGACGGTTCTTGTTGAGTGAGGAAACTCGTAGTTGTCAGGAGGAGTCCAAGGATTTTCTAGAAGAACACTCTGTGTGTAGTCGCTTATATCTTGGCCTATGTAATTGCCAATGTCTCTCGAAGGAACACTAGAATCTGTATGTTTCAATTTCGAAGTAGAAGGAAAGTCAATTGCAAGACCACTTACTTCGGGCGGGTCAGGATGGCTATCCTGATTAGTAGACGGATTCAAATTTGAAGTTTCTTCTAGTTCAATAGGATCTCTAACTGGAGGCGAATTTTCTTCCCCTTCATTAAGTCGTACTTTCTTCACTGTGAAATATTCCTTTTGGGGCTCAAACTTAACAGCAGCATCTGGAAGTGAGTCCCCACTGGCTTGCAATCTCTTTCGTGGTTTAGTGAAGAAAGATGATATAAGCTTTTACCCTTTTCTGTTCGCCTGTAACACACATTAAGGTAAGCATGTGAGAAGCATATCAACGGAATCGAACCAAAATGAATATTTACCTCACTTCCACAGTAATGTTTTTTACAGCATTAGATAGAGGACACCGATATCTGCAAAATGAAAGAAATCCCAAGTAAATACAACGCGTAATATCAAAGTTATAGCCTCTTCAAAAGGCTAGCGTAACGCGGACAAACTTATTTTTCATTGGAGATTTGGATTCATCGTACCTTGAATTGAAACGCAAAAAGCTAAAGTTTGAGGCATGATTATAATAGAAAATTTGCTCGATTCCAGAAAATGATATCCCAGAAGATAAATCAATAATTAAATATATTTATTTACTGTTACTACACACATCATCATGTCAAAAATTGTTGCAATAGTCGAATGCGTTCTCAAATTATATTCATTCAACATTACTTGAATACCAATGAAATATGATATTTACTCACCATTATACAAACAAATAGAAAACAACTGCTTATTCTGGAGTCTGGTCGTCTACACTTCTAGTATTTATATATTTTTCTCCTTCTTGGGGTCCATAATTCTGATTGGTGAATTGAAAATAAAAACAAATGATGGAATATCAGAGATAACGCCTGAAGATCAAAAAAACCGATCAAAGGAGCCGCGCTTCACATAAAAATAGATGGTAACGTTTATCGAAGAGATACCGACAAGCTTCATGAAGCGCAAATCGGGGTAAGCAGGGAATCACATGCTGATAGGGACAATAATATTTAAGACCTAATTGCGGCACCTTTGAACATTTTTGATGCCGGCGCCCGACGAAAATATTTATTGGGACACGTTTGAATATGAAAACTGGTCCATATTTATATTATTTCTGACCTTATTGCTTTTCCATTCCGTATCTGCACTTTCAACAACTTTGTTGAAATTGAATCAAATTAAATTTTTAGTGATCTTGTAATTATTTTAACCTTAGTATGCCAAATTCTAAGGGAGCCCAGCAAAATTTTAAGTGGGGCCCGGGCCCCACCTTTTGATCTGCGCCTGACTACCACATAAAAATTTTATTTCAATATTGTACAAAGTGGTGAAAAAAATTGCATCATAGTTTGGGCACATTTTTTATTGAATAACTTCTTAAAGTTAAATGGAACATCCTATATTTAATGGCATATTTTGACGCAGAATTATATTCCCTTTGAAACTATATCAGGGTTTCCTATACCTATCTCCCATGATTTTCATGCAAAAGACGTTTTTATATTCTACTTATGTGTAATTTCTTCATCTTAAAAATGGAACATCCTGTATTGTAATGAAAAGCTAAAAACATTGTAGAACTCCTTTTATTGAAAAATTAAACAAAGGTAAATGATAAAAAAATTATTATTTAAACAAATTCTTAAAAAGGTGCCCATTATTCTCAATGCATAAGCGAACTCTTTCTTGAAATGAGTGCTGAACTTTCAATATGTTTTGCGGTATGGAACGAAACGTTCTTCTGATTCGTATTTTCATATCCTGAGGTGTCGTTGGCGGTATATTGTAAAATTTTTCATTGATATATCCCCATAAAAAAATTTCGGGACTTCGCTGAAAGCACGAGTTTATATTTTTGCAAATACGGTGTCTCAAGGCACCAGTTTGAACTCAAATTTATTGCCATTTCTAAACTTTCAACATTCCTGAAAATGAAGGATCACCTATCTTAATTATTTAGACGGAATTATGTTCAATTGTCCCTGTTTCTTAGCAAATGTATTAGGCTTCATCGAAAAATAACTCCCAAAATAAAATTATTATGGGGTCAATAAAAACTACATTTCAATATGACTGTCATCAAAGTTGCGAGATCTTATACCTATCCTACTATTTTTTTCAATAATAGTAGGCTTTGACCTAGATGACGTTAGTTATTACTTTGAAAGAACAATTATTTGACAGGTCGAATACTTCATCAAATCATTGTTATTGTACAAGTAGTTTGAAATTAGTATTTCTTTGAAAGATTGTTACATTTTAATTAGTTAAAATGGGACTTTACTATAGGGATGAACGAATTGACGTGATTTCGATAATCGGTGAGTGTAATGAGAATTGCTTATTAGCGTCAAGAGTATATGCCCAACGGTATCTTAACAGGCGTCATCCTAATAAGCGTTCATTGGAAAAGTTGTTGCAGCTTTTCCGAAGAACAGGCAGTGTGTCTTATAATAAGCCAGAACGACAAAAACCGACGACTTAATTTTTGTTTATGGGTTTTAGAGAAGTTTGCTGATGACGAAAAGTTTTTTGAATATGTGCTTTTTTCCGATGAGTCATCTTTTCACAACAACGGATTAGTTAATAGACATAACTTTCACTACTGCAGTGACAAAAATTCTAATATTGTTAGAACCCTTGATCACCAGCACAGATAGTCTGTTAGCGTGTGGGGTGGAATAATTGGAACGCGAATAGTTGGTCCATACTTTTTCGATGATCCCTTGAACGGCGCCATGTTTCTCGAAATTATTACGGACACTTTGCCTATACTGTTGGAAACTATACCTCTTGATATTCGTCAAAGGATGTGGATACATCTAGATGGTGCTCCTGCGCGCTTTTATAGACGTAACGAATTAAATCGACAATATCCAAATAGATGAAAAGGACGAAGAGTTCCACAGAACAGGCCAGCAAGGTCTCCGGAACTAACAAGTCCCGACATTTTTTTATGGGGATATATCAGAAAAAATTTTTACAATATACCGCCAACGACAGGGTATGAAAATACGAATCAGAAGAACGTTTCGTTCCATACCGCAAAACATATTTTTGAAAGTTCAGCACTCATTTCAAGAAAGAGTTCGCTTATGCATTGAGAATAATGGGCACCTTTTCGAGCATTTATTTAAATAATAATTTTGTTACCATTTTTAGCTTTTCATAACAATACAGGATGGTCCATCTTTAAGATGAAGAAATTACTAATAAGTAGAATATAAAAACGTCTTTTGCGTGAAAATCATAAGAGATAGGTATAGGAAACCCTGGTATAGTTTCAAAGGGAATATAATTATGCGTCAAAATATGCCATTAAATACAGGATGTTTCATTTAACTTCAAGAAGTTTTTCGAAGAAAAATGTGCCCAAATTTTGATGCAATTCTTTTCACCACTCTGTACAATATTGAAATAAAACTTTTATGTGTTAGTTTACTTTAACCTTTCAG
The DNA here is from genome assembly GCA_030704885.1 of Cynegetis impunctata. Lineage (NCBI taxonomy): Eukaryota > Metazoa > Arthropoda > Insecta > Coleoptera > Coccinellidae > Cynegetis > Cynegetis impunctata. The sequence continues at coordinate 82,134 of JARQZK010002222.1, forward strand.
CTGAGCAGTAAATTCAACTACAAGCAGCTCGTTACATGTTACAAGGTGTGAACAATTTTTAAGTTATGGTCCGTATTTTTCAATTTCCCAAAATTTCTCAGCAACGGTTAGTTTTAGGTATAGGGAATATAATAGTAACTCACCTTCATTTGGACTTTGGTATCTGAAAATTTGAAAAAATATAGGGTGTTCCATAAGAAAAAATATAACTTTGATATGTAACTTTTTTTTTGTGTCACCCTGTATATTTCAAAATAATTTTGAAATATGTTCCTCATGGATCCACATCTGACTGTGCTAAAAAAAATTTTCTCAATCTTTTCATTTCTCATAGAAACACCGAGGCGTATGGGGTGGGCCACCCTATATATATATATATATATATATATATATATATATATATACATATAAATATATATATATATATATATATATATATATATATATATATATATATATATATATATATATACATATATATATATATATATATATATATATATATATATATATATATATATATATATATATATATATATATATATATATATATATATATATATATATAGAGAGAGAGAGAGAGAGAGAGAGAGAGAGGAAAGGCGGCAATATATTCGAGTTCGAGTCGTTGAGTAGTGCGGTTCGTATATTGTGAGCGCGAATTTATATGATAAAATTCAATATGTCTCAAGTGAAACCTTACAATTTTCGTAATAAAATGGAAGTCGAAAAAGTGACCACTATGAATATGGAACGTGATGATGTGCTAAGGGCGTGGATTGAAGAAAAAATATCAAGTTCGACCGCTGAATTGAAACAGGAGATTAATCACCTTAAATCAGCAGTGGACCAACTGCTTTCAATCAATAAAGAATTAATTAATCGGTTGACAAATCATGTTGTCGACAATACTCACATTGAATCACCTGATTTAAACCAAGAATTGAGTTTGAATGAGTCAACCGGATCGGGTTCGTCTGTCGAAACAGTTGTTGAAACGCAAAAACCCCAAAAAATTATAAAACGAGGGACTCCGGCGATAAAATCGAGAAAAGATAACATTAGACAGCGGAATGATATGCCGGATTCCATAAAAACGGGTGAAAATACACCGATTAGCCGTCGACCGAAAAAAGCCGTGATTGTTGGAATTGATCAAGATGCTAGAACAGGTGGTTTGGGCGCTTCGCCTCGTCTCATTTGGCTACATGTTTCCAAATGCAAGCAGACAACGACAGAGGATGAAGTGAGAAATTTTATGCTGACAAAAAATCCCAACGAAGAGTTTATTGTGGAAAAATTGCAATCGAGAGGTACAAATGCATCTTTTAAGGTAGGTGCCGGTGCTCATTTGAAAGAGGAATTGTACAGTCCGAAGTATTGGCCATCTGGAATTCATGTAAAACGTTATTTTTTTCGGCGACAAGGAGATCACTCGGAAAGTCGCTCAGGTGGATTTTAAGAAAAAGATTGTATGCACGCATTTGAATATACAGGGTCTCATTGGTAAAATTGAAATGTTAGAATGCTTCTTAGATATGAATGGAAGCGATATTTTATGTTTGAATGAACATTGGTTGACGGGAGATGACATTTTTAGTGTACATATATCTGGCTTCAATTGTGTTTCCAATTTCAGCCGCAAGAGCTCAATTCGTGGTGGCTCCTGCATCTTTGTTAGGGATTGGCTATTACAGTCGACACTAGAAAATATACTATTGGACGACTTATCCGTTGAGGGTGAGATAGAGATTTCTGGAGTTACTATTCGTGTTGGGCATATCAGAATTGCGATTCTTTCGGTCTACAGGCCCTGTTCTGGTGACTTTGTGGAAGCCAGTATGATTCTTATGTCAGCTGTGAACAGGTGTTTCGTTAAATGTGACAAAATTATTTTGAGCGGTGATTTTAATGTTGACATGAAGTCGGACTCGTTGAATAAGAATGTTTTACTTGATGTTATTGAGGGATTTGGTCTGCGTGTATGTACAGATGCTTTCACGCGAGTATTTACGAATAGACATGGCGCAACCAGTAGAACCGCAATTGATTGTTTATTTACAGATATTGACGAGTTAGATTCTTCTGAAGTTAGTGATTCAAATGTCTCTGACCACTATGCTATTTCAGTGAAATTTTTCCTTTCGGATGTGAGAATGAGGCAGGAGGATGGGCCAAGAATCGCAGCCAGGATCTTCAACGAGCATAGTTTATATCAGCTAGGGGTATTTCTGAGTGAACGTATTGACTGGGCTCCCCTTGATTGCGAACGTGATTTGAATCGTGCTTTCAGCTGTCTTATGGAAAAAATCAATTTTGCTGTTGAAGCTGCGTGTCCGGTTAAGTGGTCTACATGTCGTAAGACACCCATTACCGTGCGAAAACCATGGATTACCAGCGATATGGTTCTTTCTGGTAAGCAGTTGCGGGAATTTCACGAGCTGGTTAATGCAACAGGTATTACCTACCTCAAGGACGAATATAAACGTCGCCACAAGCTTCATAAAGCCTTTATAAGGAGCGCTAAAAGAGGCTACTATCAAAAATTGATTGAACGAGACTCGGGTAACAGGAGTGCAGCAGTCTGGAAAGTAGTTGATGAGCAACTGGGACGTAGAAAGAAAAGAGGTTCTATTGCCTTGGATATTGAGGGATCCTCAACAGCCGTGGCATCGGAGGTGGCTGAGAAGTTTGCCGAATATTTTTCTACTTGTGGTGAGCGCATAGTTGCTCGGGAGTTCGGTTGTAACTTGTCCTTGCCGCCTACTTATTCCTCCTCGGTGATGGAGTCCATATTTATATTAGCTGTGAGTGAGGAGGATATACTGGGTTATATAAAGAGAATGAAATTTACGAGTGCTGTGGGAGCTGATGGCTTTAGCCCGGCTACACTTAAGAATATTGTTGGTTCTATTATTAGGCCACTCACGAATTTGGTGAATCGCTCAATCACGGAGGGAGTGTTTCCGGAGATATTTAAGCTATCGGTTACGGTTCCGGTTCCAAAATAGGGAGACCCTATGAATATTGAGAACTATAGACGTATATCCCTTCTGAGTAGTATTTCCAAGGTTCTAGAGGTTGCCATGTATGATCAGATCGTTCATTTTGAAGAGTCTCGGGGCTTGATAGCGCACAGTCAGCATGGGTTCAGGAAGAATCACTCTACCGAGGGAGCAGCAATCGAGCTTTTCGATTTTGTTCATGCTGAAATTGATGAAGGAAGAATTGTGGTAGTGGTGTTCTTCGATCTCAGGATGGCATTCGACCTGATGGACCCCGAGATAGCGTTGCTAAAGTTTGAGAGACTAGGACTTCGCGGAGTCTGCAGTAACTGGGTGAGAACATAACTCAATGATCGGAGTTTGAGTGTCAGAGTTGATGGTGTTTATTCAACGAGAAGAAGAAGCCCGATGGGGGTTCCTCAGGGATCTACGCTTGGGCCACTGCTATTCTTACTTTTTATAAACGATCTGGCTGACTTTATTAGTTTGGGCAAAAGTGTCCTCTACGCAGATGACGAAGCAGTAGTGGTATCGGGGGATGATGTTCGGGAGGTTTCCGCTCGCGTTGAGAGAGTGTGTGACTTGATGGAGCAATGGTGCCAAAGGAACAGACTGATATTGAATAAATCTAAGACCACATTCATGAATTTTCATATCAGAAATCCATTAGACAACACTGATACCATACATTTTGCACAGGAGGTAAAATATCTGGGTTTCATTGCGGACGCTCGACTGCGGTGGGATTCGCAGATTCAACATGTTTGTAGATGCCTAGGTAAGGCATATTTTGCTATTTTGCAGATGAAATCTGTTTTGAACCCGGTGGATCTGATTGGTATATATTACAGTTTGGCTTACTGTCATCTGTCTTCTGGAGTGCTCCTGTGGGGTTGCTCGGTGGGATGGCGAAGAGTTTTTGTATCCCAAAAGAGACTTGTGAGGTTGCTTTTTGGGCTTCAGCCAAGAGACTCCTGTAGGGGGTACTTCATTGAGAACAGACTGCTCACATTCCCGAGTATCTTTATATTGAAAGCAGCATTGCATGCCAAGAAGCACAACCAGGAGTTCGAGAAGTTGGGTGATCATAGCAGGTATTGCACAAGGAATGCAAATGTTATGTCGATCCCCAGACACAGATCTTCATTTTACGAGAGATGCCCAAAGTACTCTTCCATCGTAGTATACAATAAGTTACCTGTACATCTGAGGAATTTGAACATGCCCAGATTCAAGACGGCAATAAAAGATTTTCTTTTGAATAGAGCATTCTATTCAGTTTCCGAATACTTGTCCTGCTGATTTTTTTTTTATCATATAATGTCTTTTGTCTGTGAATGTTACATTATAGAGTGTATTTACATTGCATGTTTTATTTTATGTATAAAAAACGATTATTTTCATATTATACACATTTTTATTATATTTACATTGACGAGTACACGCTGTATAAGCCATACGTACAATAAAGATTATTATTATTATTATTATTATTTTTATTATGGGCTACCGTTTCATTTTTCTTTCTTATCTCGGAAAATTATTATTTTTTAAATGATTGTTTATATTAACGTACGACAGTATCAATTAGTTATGAGCTACGACTTGGAGAATTCTGATTTATAAGAACATTTTAGTGATATTTTAATTTGTTGAGGATGATGCTTTTCTCATGAAATTTTCAGTTGATCCTAAATATGGGCTACTACTAAATATACTGTAAACATTCATTTCAGAAGAACAAAAAAGAATTAAAACGAAATAAACTCACGAATTTGTTGAATAATATAATAATGCAACAAGAAAGGTTATCTCAATTTCTAGTTATTACAAAAATTACAAACATATTCATCCTTTTCGGCACCAGAACACATCTAGACTTCACCTCGAAAATTACACGAAAAATATGATTCATTAAATATACACCATCGTCTGGTTCGACGCCGTACTGATAACATATCTTTGTGACGTCGCAAAAAAGCCGTAACCAACTTAACCAGCTGCACTAATTCTGAATGGATGTCAAATGTTGTTTCTTACTGCTAGGGTATATGTCATTCATCAAACATCTGTTCGTGGCAGTCCGTAAAATTTTGCTTCCATTTGCAATATATAGTTAACCAAATCCTTTTCTATTTCTTCGTTCAATACAGACCCACGTCCTAGTTTAATTTTTGCTGCTTCATCTGGAGTGAGATCAACCATTTTCGCCGAACGCTGCAGAGTAGTTCGTGGAACTCCGAAGAGTTTTGACGCTTCGAGAGTTTCCATTTCATGCTTCCGCACAGATATTATAGCACGCTACTATCAGCGTCCCATTCCTTTCGCTTTTCAGCTTTTAATGAAATTTTACTAGGAATTCTAAAAAAAATTTGAATAATCAGCAGAGCATTCAGACCGGTTCTAAATATGGGCTTGTGGCCCATAATATGAACCCCTACGTAGCTCATATAAGCAAACTCTATTGATTCAGTATCAAGTGGGGTTATGCTTATAAAATAGCAATATAATCGAATGCAGATATACACACATTGAAGTTCATATTTTTAGCCATTAGCTAGCGAAAACTCGATTCAAAAGCATGATTAAATTTCGAGTAATATAAAAAATAATCTCACCTGATAAAATCTGATCAAAAAACCAAAATAACGAAAACTGTTATTCTTCATTTTCTTGAATGCTACAGACGGCAATATGTATTATATATATATATATATATATATATATATATATATATATATATATATACATACATATATATATATATATATATATATATATATATATATATATATATATATATATATATATATATATATATATATATATATATAGATATACACTGTGGGCCAAATTTATTTGGAACCCAATTTGTCTCTGAATAATTATTTTTTAATCTGCCGGATTTTGGTGAAATTTTGTGTGAATATTGGGGAGACCTTTTTTTAATTGTAGAGAAATTATCTAATCAATATGTACAGGGGGAGCCAAGTAAGGAGCAATATTTTTAATCATTGCTTTTGGGGCTGTTGCAAAATTAAGTTTTTTACTCTAAAGCTACAAATATTAAATATTAAGAAACTATCGGAAAAGAATCTATAAAAAAATGTTTCGAAAAACTTCAGGTTTTGCATTTAAAAAGTATTTTTTTCGAAAAATCTGTTTAATATAATATTACCATACAGCGTAATAGTGTTTTATTAAATAACAAATTAACAGAGCGAAAATATGAAATAAAAATATTTTTCAATAATTTTACAAGAACTTATTTTGAATATGACCTGCTTGATTATCTACAACCGTTTGAAATCTTCGGCACCATTGTCCAATTGACTAATTTATAATTTCTTGATTATATTGATGCCAACAGTAAACTATTTTCTCTTTAAGCTGATCAATAGTATTGATGCGAGTGTTCTCATAAACTTTTTATTCTAATGTTCTCCAAATGTTATAATCAACGGGGTTTAACTCCGGGCTATTTGGAGGCCACATGTTTGGTTCAATAAAGTCAGTACAATTTTCCTGCAGATATCTTAAAGTACTTCTTGACGTATGGCTAGGTCTCCCGTTGATAGATTTCGGAGTTAATTTTTACTCCAGCCAAAGATACCATAACTGATTTAGAAAAATGATCTCTGGGAACCAGAAGATGTTTCAGTGGTATTTCCGATTTTTTTTTGTACATTAGAATATACTCTGTTGTTCTGAGGATTTTTTGGTTGGCGCAAACAAAAAACTTTTTCATCTGAGAACCAAATTTTTTCCATATCTTCGCGTCGCCTGAATCTTCTTAACAATGCTTGACATCTTTCTACTTTTTTATTTTTGACATCATTTGAAAATTTGTGACAGTATATTTTTTTAAACGGTCGATACTTTAAATCAATTTTTATAATTCTTCTTACCGACGATCTTTTAATAGTAGTAGTTTTTGTTATTTTCCTTGAACTGACTGTATTTCCGGGTTCGACAGCATCAAGAATTGTCCTTACTCTTTCTTTCAATGTTTTCGATACTCCTACCAGTTTTCTTTCTTCCTCTTCCAGGCTTCATTGGTAATGAACCATTAGTCCCAAGTAAATGTCTTAAAAAATAACTAACGGTACTTAACTTCCAATTACGCTCTGGGAAAGTTTTGATAATCTGTTTTGCACCATAACCCTTGACTTTTAGAGATTTAATTAAAATGTTATCTTCAAATGACAAATACGAGTATACCATTTTTAAATAAATTTATACACTGTCAAAATACTAATATTTACAAACTGTTGTCATGATTGTTTAGGGATCCAACAGCATTTTTTTCCACAAATAATTCGACAGTGTCTCTGTTAATTTTTCATTTAATAAATAAAACCCTATTACGCTGTATGGTAATATTATATTAAACAGAGTTATCGAAAAAAATACTTTTTAAATACAAAATCTAAAGTTTTTTGCAACTTTATAGCTTTTTTTCCGGTGGTTTCTTAATATCTACTTTCCAAAAATATTTGTAGTTTTAGAGTAAGAAATTCAATTTTGCAACAGCCCCAAAAGCAATGATTAAAAATATTGCTTCTTACTTGGCTCCCCCTGTATATTTTGATTAGATAATTTTTCTACAATTGACAGAATGTATCCCTAATATTCACACAAAATTTCACCAAAATCCGGCAGATTAAAAAATAATTATTCAGAGACAAACTGGGTTCCAAATAAATATATATATATATATATATATATATATATATATATATATATATATATATATATATATATATATATATATATATATATATATATATATATATATATATATATATATATAATGGATGAATGTATTGGTCATACAATAATATGTTTAATATGTCTGTTTCCAGCATTCGAGATCAGAATATCGTGGACTGCTTTGTGGATTGCGAATGGGTTATGACGAATGTTCTCAAATCTGCCACTTTGGATCTTTCGGGTGATACAGACTTATTAATAGGTTATATGTTTGAGGTGAGAAATGAGAAAAGCTTTCTTCTTCATTTTGTTTTTTTCGAAATATTTCACTCATTGACACATAGACATGTTAAAAATATAATGCATGCATAATGGATATAATTTTTTATGTCACAATGGTGATTTATTCACCCCAAAGTTATATTATCTGATGCTGTAGATTGGTGTAAAATCAAACCTCCAATATACAAATTTTCCCGAGCTCAAAATTTCAATTTGAACCGTTTAAATCGAATATATCGGCACTCCAAATCCGTGATCACGTCAACCCTATTTATATCATCTCAAATGGATCGGAAATACTGGGTATATTGTTTGCATGTACAAATACGATAAGCCTCGCAATATATTGCATTTGGTTCATATGGTATTAGGTTATTAAACTGCCATGGTGAATTGAATATCAACATACACAGCAATACGATGATTTATTGGAAAGCCAATTCACATTAACGCTGTAGAGTCACTGACAATCAGTTTTCCTGAGTCCATTCAGGTGAATATATATTGAAATTATAATAAAACGAAATTTTTGAGACGGTGATGAGAATAATGCATTCATTAATTAATAGTGAATTAGATGTAAAAGCTTTTGAATATTTAATATTATCGATTCTATATTTGAGGCGAATAAAACATAGGTAAGAGTGATGTTCTATACTTGATAACAGTTTTAAGAGTTTTACAATAATCATGAATTTTCTGAGACATAAGAGTCGCGTAAAGTATTGTACAATATAAAAAACGCCTGAGAGCTCCGTCACTTAACTGAATTTTTCGCGCGAAGTGCATCGCCTCGATAAGCTATTCGAATGGAATTTATTATGGTTTGAAAAACCAAGTTTCAGTAGCAAACAGTTAGTATACTATAAAAATTAGAAAATAATTCATTTTATTGAAAAGACATTTTTTCGCTATGCGCGTTGCGCACTGAAGAACAACGCGTTAATAGCAAACCTCAATAAAAATTAGAAAATAGTTCGTTTCATTACGGAAAAATGATTCGCGAACAGATATCGAATTACGATTTGAAAGGAATTTTCTCCGCGAAGTGCAGCGCGGTTGAGAAAACGAGTTGAAACTCATAAAAGGATTGCATTTCAATATGAACTGTATACATGTACCAAATTTCAACCATCTAACTTAATCTGCAGAAGCTGTGGAATAGGGTCAATTTTCAGAAACCATGAAAGAAAAGAACTATCTTCTTAAAAAAGGCGGAGGTTCGATACTTGGTATCAGCTCTCAGGAATCTATTTTAGTTAATCCTGGAATTTAAACGAAATAAGACTCTCATCCATAAAAATAAAAATCTGCCGCAGTGCACTGCGTATTGAAAGCGAAGCAGGCCGAGATTCGGTTCGAACGGAATAGTCTACGAGAAATAGTTGAAATCTACAAAGACTCGTATTTCAACATGAATTCAATTCACATATCAAATCTCAACCATCTAACTTAATCTGCAGAAGCTGTGGAATAGGGTTAATTTTCAGAAACCATGAAAGAAAAGAACTATCTTCTTAAAAAAGGCGGAGGTTCGATACTTGGTATCAGCTCTCAGAAATCTATTTTAGTTCATTCTGGAATTTAACAGAAATAAGACTCTCATCTATGCACTGCGTATTGAAAGCGGAGCAGGCCGAGATTCGGTTCGAACGGAATAGTCTACGAGAAATAGTGGAAATCTACAAAGACTCGTATTTCAACATGAATTCAATTCACATGTCAAATCTCAACCATCTAACTTAATCTGCAGAAGCTGTGGAATAGGGTTAATTTTCAGAAACCATGAAAGAAAAGAACTATCTTCTTAAAAAAGGCGGAGGTTCGATACTTGGTATCAGCTCTCAGAAATCTATTTTAGTTCATTCTGGAATTTAACAGAAATAAGACTCTCATCTATGCACTGCGTATTGAAAGCGGAGCAGGCCGAGATTCGGTTCGAACGGAATAGTCTACGAGAAATAGTTGAAATCTACAAAGACTCGTATTTCAACATGAATTCAATTCACATATCAAATCTCAACCATCTAACTTAATCTGCAGAAGCTGTGGAATAGGGTTAATTTTCAGAAACCATGAAAGAAAAGAACTATCTTCTTAAAAAAGGCGGAGGTTCGATACTTGGTATCAGCTCTCAGAAATCTATTTTAGTTCATCCTGGAATTTAACAGAAATAAGACTCTCATCTATGCACTGCGTATTGAAAGCGGAGCAGGTCGAGATTCGGTTCGAACGGAATAGTCTACGAGAAATAGTTGAAATCTACAAAGACTCGTATCTCAACATGAATTCAATCCACATATCAAATCTCAACTATCTAACTTCATCTGCAGAAGCTGTGGAATAGGGTTAATTCTCAAAAAACATGAAAGACAGGAACTCAATCTACTCAAAAAAGGCGGCAGTTCGTTACTTGTTATCAGCTCTCAGAAATCTGTTTTAGATAATCATGAATTTTAAAAGATATAAGACTCCCATCCATAAAAATGAAAATTCTCTAAGTGCAGTGCGTACTAAAAACGAAGCAGGCCGAGAGGTGAATCGAACGGAATAGTCTACGAGAAATAGTGGAAATCTACAAAGACTCGTATTTCAACATGAACTAAATCGACATATCAAATCTCAACTATCTAAAATAATCAGCAGAAGCTGTGGAGTTGAGCAAAAAATTTTCAAAAACCGGGAAAAACAAGAAATATCTAAGGGAAAATGACGGCGGTTGGAAAAATATACCCAGATTTTGAAGTTCAGTTCTGCGTCGGAAAAAACCGCAGTATATCAGATATCAAGAATATTCTAAAATCGTGGTGTAGAAGGTCTTAAATGAATGAAAAAACTACTCCCGCACATGACTGTTGACTTTCGATTCGCTGCAATAGTCTATTATCTTGGAAATCCCTGGTTATAGGAAAAATTTATCTGAAAATGCATGAGCTCCGTCACCACAGACGAGTTTTTTTTTTAAGTTGGTTACTTTTCTGCATTGAAATTCTCAATTTCAGTTGACATAAAAGGACTGTGCAGGTGAGAAAACAAGAAAACAAAACAAAAAAATTCATATCGCCAAAAGACACCGACTGAATCAACTAGACATTTTCAATCCTCTAACCCAATTTGGTAGAAATATGAGGGTGCAAAAATTCTGAACCTACAGGCTTTTTAGCTGCATATGTCCTCCAAAAACCATAGAACGCGTAATTCCAAATGTGTTTTTCATAATTAATTCTCATATATTTTGTAATCTGTTTGAAAATTTGTTCATGCATTTACCCGCCCTCCCTTATCCAAAGTCAGGATATCACATAATTTTTCGAAAAGAGATTTCATCTCATTTGGTCCAATGGGAACCATTATTTATATATTTATTAATATATATATATATATATATATATATATATATATATATATATATATATATATATTTATTCGAATTGTTGTTGCCTGTGAACTATTTCTAATCTCTTGATAATTATTAGCAATAACAGGCTTGTTGAATCTTAAAAAACTCGATTTTATTAAAAAGTTGACGTTTCGCCACGACATTCGTAGCTTTATCAAAACTTTCGAAAAAATTGAAATTTCTTTGACATTTATTGATTTGAAAAAATTTGAATAGAAACAGTCTACTATGTTTAAGTAATAAAATTTCACAAATTTTAAATCCACACGATATTAAAGTAGCCCACACCGCACAAAATCAAATTAAACAAATATATTCTAAATCAAAAAGTAAAACACCTCTTCTGCATAAATCTCATGTTGTTTATAGTATACCCTGTAATAGTTGTAATAAATCATATATAGGACAAACTTTTCAAAATTTAGAAGAAAGATTAAAAGCTCACAAATATACCAGAACTCAAACCACAGCACTAATAAAACATAAAAACAAATAGAATCATACTTTCAACTTTAATAGCACAAAAATTTTAGAAATAGAAAAAGATCAAAAACGCAGAGAAATTTTAGAAATGTTACATATTCAAAAAAATTTAAATAAAGTCGTAAATGATAGAACAGATATCAAACATTTGAGTTCAATATACGCAGATTTAATTCTTTAATTTTTCTAAGAAACAACATAAATCAAAACAAAATAATTCAACAAACAATCTCTAACCATAACAACTCATCTTCTTAGACAAAATCTATACATCTAGAATTTTCAATTTTTCTAAAAAGAAAGTATAGTTTAGAACATGTGATCTCCAAAATTACAAGTAATGTCTTTTTAAAGACAACAATCAAATATTTTAAAACTTTTTTGTACATTAAGTGGGTGAAGGTTTCTGTGGTTCCCTTCCCATCTAATATCAACAGACCTGTCTGTTGATATTGGACTAAATCGCACGTAATTAATAACTGAAGACGGCCACAGCCGCAATGAGAAATTTTTGAAAAAAAGATAAATAGATATATATATATATATATATATATATATATATATATATATATATATATATATATATATATATATATATATATATATATATATATATATATATATATATATATATATATAGAGAGAGAGAGAGAGAGAGAATTAAAAATCGACCGTATTATACGTTGAAAGGAAAAGTTATGTCAGGAAGCGGTCTTGTGACAACGAAAACTTATTCTTTTATAATCTCTATATTTCGTCAACTTATTATTGACGTCCTCAGGAGAAAATCTACAATTGTAAAATATGAACAGTTGAAAAAAACAGACGAAAAAAAAAACCAATATACTTACCAATACACTAAGTCAGTCACTAAATAAATTAACACGAACTTTCAAAAACATGTTCGGAACGAGGCTAATCATAGCAAACATCACTAATAAAGAAACGGGTGCACGGAGAGACAATGATTCGAAAACAAAACTA
>JARQZK010002222.1:100000-107500 GCA_030704885.1 Cynegetis impunctata
ATACTTCCGACCGCGGAAATCTTTCTGAACATATATTTATATATATATATATATATATATATATATATATATATATATATATATATATATATATATATATATATATATATATATATATATATATATATATCAGGGGCGTATTCAAGGGGGGTACGGGGGGTAATTACCCCTCCCAGAAGAGAATTTGCAACACTAAATCTTCGAATGAAATTGAAAATATAAAATATATCAAACATTGTACGAAAACTAATGAAAAAGGTTCTTTCATATTATTTGATATTCCACGTAGCATATAAAAGAAATACATAAACAAACTTCACTAGATCAGTGAATCGCATGCGAAAGTTTATGTGGTTGCATAAGTAAATTCAAGTAAATTGGTGTTTACGCGCGATGCCTCGGCTTCACTCATTCAAAAGCAGGGGTGCGGGTTGCCGCATCGTTTGGTCCAAATTCTTCAATACAAATTATGAAAATTATACAAATTCAGAACTTTTGTTATACATACTCACGATTATGGAAAGAATTCCGCCGATGACGATTTCTTATCTGCAGAAATAAAATCCACTGAATTTAGATTAACATCTCTCGAGTTCTATGTTTTATGTGAATTCCCTACATCTGGTAAAACCTGAAGTGACGTACGTACGTTATATATGATCTGATGCGCATTTCTTCCCGTTCATAGTTGAGACTTGAAACTTGAAATTGCTGATTTCAAGAGATTATTAAGTGAAGAAATATTTTATAAATTAGTTATTATTATTAATGAACAAAAACAAAACTTGAATTTACTATGTTTATTATCACAAAAATACTTCGAAAAATATAATACTGCGATTGCAGATGTAAGTGCAAATCTATAATTATGTATTCAGTTCTTAACGCAATCTGCCCGATGATGGTCTAGTGACCGAAATTGCAATCGCAGTGTTATATTTTTGTGATAATAAACATAGTAAATTCAAGTTTCATTTTTGATCATGGTGAATTATCACGTAGTAGCGACGGATTCCATCAAATATTTGATATTGTCAAGTTTTCAGGTGAGTTTAGTAGTAAGAGTCAATAACCAACTAACATCCAATTGTATTTGTGGAATTCTGGACTTCCATTGTCTATAAAAATATATCTGAAACAAAAATAAAAGAAAAGAAAATTTGATTAGTAAGTGGCAAGAAAAGAAAATAGCTGAAAAATTAAATTCAATGAATTAGTAGTATCTGAAAAAAGAAATGAAATAATATTAGTAAATAATAAGATGGAAAATGGTGAAAAAATAAAATTATACAATATACACGACGTTTCGGTTAGTTGGGTATCTCTAACCGTTCTCAAGTGTAAACTGATTATCAGAGTTTGGATTGATCTTTATATACTCCCTTGATCAGTTGTGCCGTGTTGGACGTCTCTCCCATTGGGCGAGGGGAGGAGCTTGAGACCACTGATACGCGCCAGGATTGGTCGCCACGCGTTTGCCACTTCAACACTGGGTTTACTGAAAACTTCATGGTTCTGTTGGATGAAAGCAGCTTCCTTGAATTTTCGTTTTCGCCAGTTCTGTTCCCGGTGGATAATCCTAGCATCGTTCCACTTAATGTTGTGATGTTTTGTCCATGCGTGATCAGCAATTCCCGATTTCGATGTTTCGGCTCTTCGTGTGTGTATTTGATGTTCTCCGATCCTAACATTAAGAGGTCTCTTCGTTTCACCGATGTATGAATCTCCACATTCACAGGGCACAAGGTATACGCAATTCTTATTGTCCGGTGTCTCATCTGGTTTAGTTTTGGTCAGCCTGCTGTTCTTAAGGTGTTGTCCGACTTGAACGCTGTTTTGATGTTGTACTGCTGAGCGATTCGCCTTATCTTCTCGGATATTCCCTTCACATAAGGTATGGTTATCATCTGCCAATTCGGGTTCTCCTCTCGTGTGGTTCTGTTCTGTTGACATTCCGCGATAGTCCTTGTTATTATCTTCTTGTTGTAACCGCTTTGTATCAGGTCCCTTTCGATGTTAGATATTTCCTGTTCCATGAGTCGGGGATCGCTGCAAATTGTTGTCGCTCTCCTGAACAGTGTCCTGATTATTCCTTTCTTCGTGCTCATTGAGTGATTCGAAGCGGAGTTGAGGTATTGGCCTGTGTGTGTGGGTTTTCTGTAGACTGACGTACTGATGTGATTATTGTTATGTTTAACCAGAACATCTAGAAAGGGTAGGCTGAAATCCTTTTCTTTCTCCATCGTGAATTTGATGGTGGTGCGAAAGCTGTTTATATGGTTCAAAAACTCGTCCAACGCGGCAGCGGTCCCTTTTCAAATAATGAAAGTATCGTCCACATATCTTAGCCACGTCTTTGGTTTCACTGGAGATGATTCTATCACTTGGCCTTCGAACCACTCCATGTAAATGTTGGCTATTACTGGTGAGAGTGGTGATCCCATTGGTAATCCATCGTCCTGGGAGTAGAATTCTTCTTTTATCTGGAAATAAGAATTATTAATGCAACATCCCAACAGATCAATTACTCCTTCAATGGGTATAGATGTTCTGTCTGTCAGAGTATCATCCTCCTGTAATTTTGACTTGATGATGTCCAGGGATTCCTGCCGTGGGATGTTTGGGTACATATTATCTACATCAAAACTGATGAGCTGTTCGTTGGGTCCTAGTTTTGACGTCCTTGATCATTTCCACGAAGTGGCTGGAGTTCTTGACAAATGATGTTGTTTTCCCTTGTAAAGGCTGGATGATTTTCAACAGAAAATTCGCGAGATTACTGTTGGTGAATTCCTGGAACTAGTAATTGGCCTGAGAGGTATTCCTGTTTTGTGAATTTTGGGGAGCCCGTAAAGATGAGGTGTCTTGCTATGATGTGGTGTTTAGCATTGTTCTAGTTTTGTCCTCCAAATGATTCTTGTATTTCTTCAGTGTCTGATAGATCTTCCTCTCATGCTTGGGTGTTGGATCCTTTGTAATTGGTCTATATTTCCCTTTTTGGAGTACATCCTTTATTTTATTGTCGTATAGGCTGATGTCCATGACGACGGTGGCGTTTCCTTTATCAGCTGGTAGTATTTTGATTGATTGGTCCTTGTTCAGGGCCCTCAAAGCTGATTCTTCGGATTTGGTGATGTTGGGTGTTGGATTATTCCGTTTATCCAATGCAGTGCGGACTTTCCAGCGGAATTCATCCATTTCTTCTTGATCCAGGTGGGCTGTTTCAACTGAGCTTATGATGTCCAGTATCGGAGTTTCCTTGGGTGTTATTGCAAATTTGAGACCTTTGGCTAAAACTTGTTCTTCCATGAGAGTAAGCTTGCGTGATGAAGTGTTAACTATGGTCCTTATATTTGGTACCGTTTTCTTTGTTCCAGGATGTTGGTGCTCTTGAAGTCTGCGTTGTTTGTTTTCTTGTTTCTTCTGGTGGCGAAATCTATGCTTTTGGCACGTCGTCTCAATTTTCTCGAAAATGGGTTCGTAGTCCACTTCAACACGGCACAACTGATCAAGGGAGTATATAAAGATCAATCCAAACTCTGATAATCAGTTTACACTTGAGAACGGTTAGAGATACCCAACTAACCGAAACGTCGTGTATATTGTATAATTTTATTTTTTCACCATTTTCCATCTTATTATTTACTAATATTATTTCATTTCTTTTTTCAGATACTACTAATTCATTGAATTTAATTTTTCAGCTATTTTCTTTTCTTGCCACTTACTAATCAAATTTTCTTTTCTTTTATTTTTGTTTCAGATATATTTTTATAGACAATGGAAGTCCAGAATTCCACAAATACAGAAGAAACATTGTCGAAACCATTCAAACTAATATCCAATTCATATACTCTTTTCACCTGTGTGATCTTTTTCACCATTCTGATATTTTTCCTTTAAACTTTGAATGGCCTATTTCTAGGGTTTTCATATTTTTTTCTTGAGTTATATATATATATATATATATATATATATATATATATATATATATATATATATATATATATATATATATATATATATATATATATATATATATATATATATATATATATATCTCATTTCTTAACTTTTATGTATATTTCATATCTTTACTTTTTATGATGAATATTGTATGTACGTCTTCGCAATTATTTTATATTTTTTTGATGTATATAATAAGAATGTTGAATTATGGATGAGCTAAGATCAATCCCTCCCCCGCTTTCGCTTAAGCTGATTATCTTATAAAATAGTTCAGGTCAACTCCCTAAAACTTGCCACTATCCCCCCCCCAAACTCAATCTCTGGATACGCCACTGATATATATATATATATATATATATATATATATATATATATATATATATATATATATATATATATATATACATACTCCATTTGTGGTACATAAATCCTAAAAATTTTCACTTTATCTCTAAAGTTAATTTCACCTAGGTGTATAGTATTTTGAAAAAATTTGAAAAAATTTTCACTTTGCTCCAGAAAACAGTCTGATAATTTTCTTTGAAAATTTCCCTTGTGCATTGTAGCATTGTCGAATGTGAAATATTTTATAGAAGGTTATTGAAAATTACATATGATGCTAGATAATTTGCAGATAACATATTTAGAAGTAAACAAATTCACTTCACTAGGAATGTCCATGAGACTGTAATAACTAAACCAAGGAGTGTGAAATTTGCACATGGATGTCTTTAATCTCCTGATTGAATGTCCATGACTTCTGTTTGTAATTATATTTCTGGGAATCTTTGGTAATTCCCAGGTTTCAAAATTTTGAAGATTCAATAAATGAATAGATATGAATTATAAATTCTTCTCTCTTGATTTTGTTTACTCTTAATCTATTACATCATTTCTAATAAGATTCCCAATAACCATCTTTCTTTTCTTCGTATCTGTTCTATACCAATCGACGTGTTCTGTTTCTTTATATCAATCTTCAGTTATTTGCATCATATGACGGTACATGTTTACTAATTTTCATCAAATGTAGGTCTGGAAAATCAGAATATAACAAACAATATTTGTGCTCTAAAAGTTATATCATATTCTAAATGAATGATAGTGAATTATGAACATAATTGGAACACCGACAAGAATAATTATTGTTAAGGCACCAATCTTATTTTGGATTGATTGGGCCGATACTTGGTGTAAATTAATAAACATATTAAAACAATGGTTAATAATAACAATTCACACATTTATTATAAAAAATAACGCATGACGCACTTTTCGGTGGAACTTCACCTTCTTCAGATGCTAATGGCAAACTAACTATGATTCTCTGTTATATCGAAAACAGGAAATGGCAAATTGTGTAGAAGGGGTAAATACAAAGATGGTTACAAATAATTATTTGAATAGGAAAAACACATTCTGACCTGCTAGTCAGGTAATTCGGTAATTTTGAAAAAATTAAGAAGGGGGCTTGAAGTATTATGATCGATTTGGCTATTCAATAGGAGACCGGAATGCTTGTATTTATTTATCTGTAATGATTTTAAAAATCTAAGTTCAATTCCCTTACTTTCAGTATTTAATATTTTAAAATCGAAATTGAATGTGTGATTTTCTTGGATTAAATGGTTTGCATAATGTGAATCCGACTTCTGATTAACAAAGCTACGTTTGTGTTCTGAAATTCTAGTTTGAAAACTTCTGAAAGTTCGACCAATGTAAAACTTATCACAATAACCACAATTAATTTCATAAACTGCTGATTTATTTTCTTTATGAACTTTGAATTTATTATTTTTTATATGAGTTCCTAAATTATTACCGGTACGAAAAGCAATGTTAATGTTGGGCTTAGATAAGAGAGATTTAAGTTTTTCACTCGAATTTCCGATGAAAGTGAGGCTGTGATATTTGATATTATTTTCAGTAAGGGGGTACACCTGGTTAATCGCATTTTTGAACAACTTTTTATCATATTGTCTATTATTATGGGATCATAATTATCATTTACGGCAATTTGTTTAATTATATTTTTATCGATGTTAAAATTGGCGTTTGAAAGTGGAATATTTACTAAACGATGTACCATACTATTGAACTCTGAGAATTTAGGCTGAAATTAACAATAATTTTGAATTATTTCTATTAGAAAATGCGACAATAACACTGAAGGTGCTGTAGTGAATGACACTACTGGTCTGATTGGATAGCCTGGTTTGGTAATTTAATTAAAGAGTAAAGTTGTAGTACTAAAGGATTTGAAACAATGAGTTTATACTTGCCTTTATTTTGTATAAGAATATTAATGTTATCGATGGCTAATTTTAAATTTTCCTGAAATTTATTGGTTGGATCATGTTCTAGTAACTTATGATTACCGGAATTCAAAAAATCTAAAGTTTAACCTAAATAATCACAATTATTCAAAGCGATAACTGTATTACCTTTATCAGATTTGGTGAAAATGATATCATTAGAGAGTGTTTTTTGCTCGATTGATTTTACAATGGACATTTCTGATAAATTGGCGTTGTATTTGTTATACTCATTTTTAATAATATTA
Organism: Cynegetis impunctata; assembly: GCA_030704885.1. NCBI lineage: Eukaryota > Metazoa > Arthropoda > Insecta > Coleoptera > Coccinellidae > Cynegetis > Cynegetis impunctata. The sequence continues at coordinate 106,533 of JARQZK010002222.1, forward strand.
GAAGCTAGGTGTTCTACAAGTGGGTTATCGGTCAAATTTCTAACAGCTATTTCAGTATCTACGCCGAGTTGGTCGAAGTGACGTGTTGAATGAGTTAGTTGTATATTATGTTTGAAACCTTTTTGCATTAAATTCACTTCCTTACTATCGAAATTAGTATTCAAACTAGAATTTCAGAACACAAACGTAGCTTTGTTAATCAGAAGTCGGATTCACATTATGCAAACCATTTAATCCAAGAAAATCACATATTCAATTTCGATTTCAAAATATTAAATACTGAAAGTAAGGGAATTAAACTTAATTTTTTAGAATCATTACAGATAAATAAATACAAGCATTCCGGTCTCCTATTGAATAGCCAAATCGATCATACTTCAAGCCCCCTTCTTAACCTTTTCAAAATTACCGAACTACCTGACTTGCAGTTCAGAATGTGTTTTTCCTATTCTAATAATTATTTGTAACCATCATTCTATTTACCCCTTCTACACAATTTGCCATTTCTTGTTTTCGATATAACAGAGAATCATAGTTAGTTTGCCATTAGCATCTGAAGAAGGTGAAGTTCCACCGAAACGTGCGTCATGCGTTATTTCTCTCAATAAATTTGTAAATTCTTATTATTAAATATTGTTTTAATACCAATTTCATTATTGTACAGTTCTTCACTGCTCTGTCTTGTGGATCTTCATTAATAACTTCATGAACCCAGGAAACTTTCAAATCGATAGTTTGAGCATTTAATTAACTTCGATTCAGAAACAAATCTCTTCCATATAAAAGCCAGATATTGGTCTTGCTCATGTTGTCAGTTGTTACTTCTGAGTTGAATTTCAATTTGGACTGAATAATGTTCAAAGAGCTAATTTTTTGAATGCTTATACAACATCTTATACCATATTTTATAAGTAGCTATCTGAATAAAAAACTGTCGACTTTACCCACTACTGATATCACTATTTTGG
>JARQZK010002222.1:115000-200000 GCA_030704885.1 Cynegetis impunctata
GTTGGAAATTACTTCTATTACGCCTAGGTACTAGTTTTGTTGATACATAATTAGAAGAAAATTCCGTCTAGTACCCTAACGCCCATTTAGAGGTGTAATAAATTGGCGCCCAACGTGGGGCCCGAGTAGCTCTTTTTCTGCTTTATAGGTGTCTGTGAACAAAGGAATAGTACGACTGTTGGGAATTTTCATTGTTAACGTTGGGAACTTTGTTATAATTAGTTAGGTGAATTTTATCTCAATTTTAGTTTCAAATATAGTTTGAGAGTTTTAGTTTAGAATTTTTTTGAAATAAAATCCATATAGGAAAGTTTCCTACCAAAGAGTAAGTTGAGATTGCTATATATCTCAATAGTATTTTTTTTTTAACATTTCTTTTTTGAAATATTATACATCTTTTGAAATTGATATAGTATACCGAGTGTCCAATTAAACTGAGGGGATAGTTATCGGAGAGGAGTTCTCTACTACCGGAAAATATTTTGTAGTGTTGAATTTTTGATAAAGAGTGGTAAATTTTTTTTTCTTTTGGTTTTGTTATTTAAGTTCATTGTAGGTACGCTGCTGCAGCTGTTGAAAGTTTGTCGGTAGATTGTGTTTGTTCTGTCTCGTTCTTAATCTTATTTTAGGTATTTATAGCACATAGGATTTGTGAGTTCGCTTGTTTTTGTTTGAGCCTTTATCTACAGGGTGTCTTAGGAAAATATTTTGCTTACTACTGTTCGGTCTAAATTTGATATTAATTTTGTTTTCTACCATTATGTCGTTGAGAAGCAACATCCATAGGTTGAAGAAAGATGAACTCCAATATTAATTAATGGTGCGCGGATTTACGTGTTCGGACGTACAGAGAGTTCAAGATTTGCGTACGTGTTTGAGACCTTTGCTGAAGATGGAATCCCGAAATCGATCGTTTGCCTATCCGGTCGTTCGAGTGGATGCATCTCAGGAATCAACGATTTGTCTGAGTAAATATGCGGAATTGGATGCACTTCTAGGTCATCCAGCTCCATGTATTGAAGCAATTCATACGAGGTTGGGTCACGTGGTTTCACGATTAGAGCATATTGTTCCAGAAGATTTAGAGGAGGAATCTAGAGTCGAGTTGAGTCGGAAACTGTTGGAGACTCAACAACGAAAGGTTCTTTGTTATCTTTCGCGTCCGTTGACTCGTCAGGAGAGAAACTATTCTACTACCGAACGGGAATGGTTGGCTGTGATTTGGGCTGTGGAGAAGCTGCGTCACTATTTGGAGGAACTTTTCTTTAAGGTCGTAACTGATCACCATTCGTTACTTTGGTTGAACAACTTGAAAGATCCTCAAGACCGACTAGCCCGTTGGAGTCTCCGTTTAATGCCGTTCACCTACGAACTTGTCCATCGAAAAGGAAAACTGAATGTAGTACCCGATACATCATCTCGCTCTGTTCCGGTATCCGCAGATGTTGTGAATGAGAGTGACTCTACCTTAGAGACCTTCCGGATCTCTACTGATCCGTGGTATGTGAGAATGAAGACTAATCTCACCCGACTGCCCGATAAATACCCGACTTAGCGCGAATAACGAGGTTTACTCCTTAAGTACTTGGCTCCTCCTCTTTCAAACCTTAGTGGCGTAGCGGACTGTTGGAAGATTGTGGTTCCTAAAGACTTCCGGAAGCAACTGATTCGTCAGCATCATGACGCCACTACTTTCGGCCATCCGGGAGTTCATGAAACTTACTGGAGATTGAAAAATGGGCATTATTGGCCGAAAATGCGAGGGGAGGTCATACGATTTATTCAGCGAAGCAACGTATATCTAGGTTGTAAGCCAGAACGCAAAGTTCCTGCTGGTTTTATGGGAACCCGTCCGGTTAAAACGGAATCTTGGGAAATGATTAGCTTGGATGTTATGGGCCCTTCGCCTTCGTCCCAAGGTTATAAGTATATCCTGGTGGTGACCGATTATTTCCACAAGTATGTGTTATGCTTTCCGCTACGGTCTCTTCGTTGTGTAATCTGATCGAGCAACAAGTCTTCCTGTTTTATGTGTACCCCGATTGCTTATTTCGGATAATGGCTCCCAAATGCGTAGTGCTCAATTTCGTGCGTTGAGTCAGAAATATAAAGTTAAGAATATCTTCACTCCGGTATATAGCCCACACTGCAATCCCACCGAACGCAGCGACAGTATTGTGAAAACTATGCTCTCCTGTTATGTGAACGATAACCATAAATCTTGGAGTAAATATTTACCTGCCGTGGCCTGTGCCATTCGAACGGGTCGACAGGAAAATATTGGGTGTAGCCCTTTTCTGGTCAATTTTGGTAGAGAGTACCGTCATTTCGGTGAAGCTTACGATCATCCCATACCGAACGAGCCTGAAGCTCCTAGGGACTATGTTCAGCGGAAAGAACTCGGTTATCGAACTCTCTTTGATGACGTTAGCCAACGAATTGCCAAAGCTCAAGAGATAAATAGACGTCGCTATAATCTCCGTCGACGACCCCTTTCTTTTCGAGTAGGAGAAAAGGTTATGGTGTGTAATGAGGCCATGTCGGACGCATCCAGAGATTTTGCGGCGAAGCTTGCTCCTCGATTTGTTGGACCTTATGTTGTTTCCAGAAAACCCGGGTTTAATACGTATGAACTTCGTTCGGAGGATGGAACCGACAAAGGCATATGGCACGTGAAAGATCTACGACCTTGTCTTGCTTCCGACGATACCTGACTGTTGACTGAGTTTTAGGTTATATTGCGGTACCAAACCGATATCGGTTGACCGCCTAGGCTATTCGAGTTCCGTCGTTCCTGTATATATAGTTTTATGGGCTCGGTGTCGTGAGTTAGTATGTCGTATGTTTGGGGACAGAATGTTTGAGGATGACTATTGAATGTCTGGGAGATTTTTGGTTGCTGTTTGGGAGGGCTGCCACTGGATTTGTTTGCGCGTTTCTGGAGGGGAGTGCGATGTCTAGTCGACGGTTTTCTTTTTGTTCACTTATCGTTAAGCGGACGAGGTGGAAGCCTATTATCTTGCTCTGCACGCACCGCTTAACCGGTACTCTCTGTTATGATTACCTCTTTTGGTTTCAGACTCACTCATGGTTATTTTTGTTTTTTTTTGGCCGACTCCTGCAGCGCCGAGCTCTCCACGTATGAATGAATGCATATAGTACGCTTGGATGGATGGCAAATCGAGTGTGTGAGTTTAGGTTGAGATTAGGGAGGCGCCACAGTTTCTTGTATCTCCCCCAACGTTTTCGGTGGTGAACCATGTTCATCTCCTATGGGAGAAAAGGGGGATATAACGTATAGAATTATTATTCAACAGTGTGCGCCTGCGCACTGGCCCTGGCTCATCGAAATTCATACTGGTGGATCTATAACGCATTTTGTTACAATTGTTCTGTGCCGCTTCGGCGCATCACGAGATAATTGCAATAATCTTACCGCCGCTAGTTAGTATAACTGGGGTTTTACTTACTACTTGCTGTGAATCGTGAAACCAAAGAGCATCAAGTTTTGAGAGTGGTTCCGTCGAATCGTTGTTGAAATTAGTCCAAGAAGGAAAGTCTTTCCTATATTACTTCTGGCTGAAGTTTACGCCGTGTTGCGGATCTAAGGGGAAGTAAATCCTCCGAGTCTTACGAGGATTCACCGACTGAGTTTTGGGTGATTTCCTTTTGCGGGTGTAATCGCTGAATCCATTTACCGCTGCAGTTGCGAGATTTAAGTTTGGCGAGAACTGTCGACACGATTGGAGTTCGAGATCCTTGGTGTGCAGTGGAACGCCGGCCTATCAACATCCCGGCTGTCTGACTGGTTTTGAAAGAATTTCTTTTGGTATCTGATAACTAGCCCCGGTCTGGACCGAAAACGTGGTCTTGTTGGCGTCCATTTTGGTGGCGGCTTATATGTCATAGCTTTCCACGGAGGCGGGTGCGCAGTTCCTTTGATTATCGGTACCGTCAGGTGACGAGCTATTTCGAGAGGTAGGGTGAGTTGACTCCTTCGCCGCGAACGTCTCTGCCATAGACGCCTCTACCTGGTTAGTATTTACCTGCGCATAAGTTTGCAAGACTGACTGTTACTTCTGTATCAGGGACTATAGTTTTTGGGGTTAAAGGGGACTAAACATATTGATATTACTATTTGTATATATATATATATATATATATATATATATATATATATATATATATATATATATATATATATATATATATATATATATATATATATATATTTGAAAAACTTGGTTCTCGGGATGAACCGCGTAAAAGATTTGAAAAATCTAGACGTTTCGGCTCCTTCTGCGAAGCCATCTTCAGGAGTCAACAGTTGACTCTGAAGAGTAGGCAGGTTGAGACTTCAGAGTTGACAGGAAGCAGTACGGTTGGTGGAGTAGGCAGGTTGATACCACGCAATCGTATGATTTCCGATTCCTCCTAATTCGATTCGTGGAGTAGGCAGATTGAGGCCACGTATCTGAATTAGTTTCCCTTCTAATTCTCCTGAAGATGGCTTCGCAAAAGGAGCCGAAACGTCGAGATTTTTCAAATCTTTTACGCGGTTCATCCCGAGAAACAAGGTTTTCAAATACTTTCGACCGCGGAATCTTTCTGAACATATATATATATATATATATATATATATATATATATATATATATATATATATATATATATATATATATATATATATATATATATATATATATATATATATATATATATATGTTATATCGTATGTTTTCTCGGATGGTGGAATGAATCTGAGAAAGATTCCGGGGTTCAATCCGATTGTTTCGAAAGTTTTGTTGGCGCTGAGAAGCACCGTTTGTTTCACGACGTTTCGCCAAAATCTCATTTGGCATTTTCAAGTGCTGCTGTACGTCTGGTGACTCGACGGCAACCACAGTAGTTGCAGTAGGGGATTCCCCAGTATTCATAAGAATAAGATTTGTATTATTTATTAAACTTTGCAGAAGGTTGCCGTATTCCTCGGTTTTCACGCTACCCCATGTCACATTATGGCAGTTCATGTCTCCTGCAATTATTTTTGGGTTTGGTATTTGAGTTATTAGATCATAAAATTCTTCAATATCTGCTTCCGAAGGGTGAGGTAAGTGAACTTTGCAGATGTTTATTTTCTTTCCGTACGTGACTGTCACTGCTACTGCTTCTAGGTTAGAGTTTATGGCGATTTTCTTTGATTCCATATGATTTCTCACAAAAACAGCTACTTCACCGCTGGAATGTTCAGCGATTCTCTTTTCGAGAAATGGGGAATATTTCCTCAGATTTGCCTTCGCCTCAGTTTATAAAGGGTTTCTTGTAGACATAACATTATTGGGGAAGATTCGTTCAGAAGTAATTTGAGTTATTCGATATGAGTGTAGTAGCCGTTAAGATTCCATTGGACTATCAAGTTAGTCATTTCAGTTTTCTTGTTGCAAAAGTGGTTTGGTGTTGGTTGCTTCGGTTGGAGATACTTACCTGTGACAGTTATTTCTTCAATCTGGTGATATTGTTTCTGAAGTTTTCAATCTCGATATTCGGATAGATAAAGTTCCAATCTCCAAGAGTTCTGATGTTTCATTTAAATAATCTTGTTGTATTATTTCTGGACTTTTCGAAATTATTGTATTTTCTGAAAAGTTATGAATTTCTGTGAAATTTAGAATAAAAGGGGTGGTTCTGTTGACTATTTTATCTCTTAAGCAGCTCAGGATGGACTGGATATCTTCTGGGTATGTATTTGACTTTTTTTAGCAGGTTTTCACTTTGAAAACCTGCTTATTAAAATGGGTGCGATTAGCAAAGTTGGACGTAGGACCAAGATAGTTTTTCGTTTCATGACTTTTTATGATGCATGGCACCAAAAACTTACATATATCAGTATATATATATATATATATATATATATATATATATATATATATATATTTATTTATATATATATATATTTTTATATATATATATATATATATATATATATATATATATATATATTAATATATATATATTTATATATATTATTATATACATATACCTATATATATATATATATACTAACATATAATATATATATATATATATATATATATATATATATATATATATATATATATATATATATATATGTAAAAGCTTATGTATTTTCGAGTTGTTTACGCGATAAAGGGCGTAATTTTGGAGTAATAGGGTTGAAAGTCTGTAAATAGGTAGTTTCGTATGTATGATATCTTAGATGGTATTGTTTTTGGTTCGAGTTGGTTGGGGGGTTTACCCCTCTGGGGGGAAATAAATCTTGTTTACACGATAAACGGCGCAATTTTGTAGCAATATGGTTGAGAGTTTGTATCTAGGTAGTTTTGTATGATATCTAGAATGGGATTGGTTTTGGTTCGAATTGGTTGGGGGGTTGACCCCTAGGGGGAAGAAATAAATCTTGTTTACACGAAAAGGGTGCAAGCCTTCTTTACACGATGAAGGACGTAATTTTGAAGCAATAAGATTGAAAGTTTGTGAGTAGGCATTTTCGTATGATATATTGGATAGGATTGGTTATGGTACGAGTTGCTTGAGGGGGTGAACCCCTAGGAGAGGAAATGTATCTTGTTTACGCAATTTTGGGTCCATTGGGTTGAAACTTTGTATGTAGGTAGTTTCGTATGATATCCTGGATTGTATTTATTTCTATATAAATTGGTTGGGGGTTGACCCCCGGCAGAGGAAATTAATATTGTTCACACGATAGAGGGCGCAATTTTTCTTTTTAGGATTTGGAACAAAAATCATAATTGAATGAATAGATTTTCTAAACTAGATACGCTTTGAAAACCTGCTTTCTTAATGCAGCTCGCTGCGATAGAGTTTTTTGTCTTTGTTTTCTAGTTTTGGGGAGGTGGGAGCTATCCTCTGGGATGTCGGGCGAGATTAAGATTTGCCTCTTTGTTTTCAGGTGAGTTGAAGTTTTGGATAAAACTGGGGTGATTTGGGTTGTGTCTGAAGTGGATGGAGTTGGAGTTATTTAAGGTGGAGTGGAAATTAGGTCAGCTGTATTCGTAAGGCTTATTTGAATGGCTTTATGATTGTCGTTGTTTTCTGAGGTGTCAGTTGAAATTTGTATGATTTTTTCAATAGCTGTTGCCTTATCAATTTATGTGGTGTATTTGAGATTTGTGCAGTCTGATTCTTGATGTCCTATTGTGCTAGAGTTTGAGCAATTCGAAGCAACCATTTTTTTGAAAGCAGATAGATGCATATTCGGCCATTCGAAATTTTTGATACATAAAGTATGTTTTCTGATTGGATTAAGATGCCTACTGCGAATATATAGTCATGAATTTTTGTTTCATCTAATGTCGAGAGAAATATAGCTTGATCTCTTGTAGGAGTTATTTGACCGTTGACGATATTTGAATAGAAAGTTTTTGAAGTATAAGAAGCTGAGTTAATCCAAATTGAATTTCGTGAGAACATTTGATTATTTTGATGGAAATTTTCCGAGGCCTGTCCTGTCGCCGTTATAGTTTCGACGATCGGCAAGGTCGAAGTGCCGCTCGGAAGGTTTGGTATTTGAAAAATGGAAAATCTGATGACTTACAGTGATTACCTTTGAACTAGTCCAGGCACAGACACTTCAGGTTTCAGTTAGTGATAGAAAATTATTTTTAAAAAGATAAAATTTCGCAAGAATACTGATTTGAATCGATGATCTGACTAACGTGGTGTGTAAACAAAGGCCATGATCGGATCCCAAGAAGCATACACTCGCGGACAAAACTACTGAATATTTTATTCAAGGTCTTCATTTTTTTTCCTTTAACACCTTTGTTATTTCGGTTACTGAATCTGTTACATTGAAGTGTTCTGCGATATTAATAATCAAATTAATTACACATTGAAGCTTTAGAACAGATTCGTAGAGAAATTAGTGAAATGGTCTGTTTTTGATAATAACGTTTAATTAGGAAAGAGCAACAACATCGACACGATACATTAGTTTAAGACAAAATGATAACAATTTAGTACTTAGTATGTCCTCCTCTAGCTCTAACGATAGCCTGTATCCTCCTAGGCATACTGCCTTGCATTTAGTAATTGATTTTTTAGATGCGGGGCACTAAGTTATACGATTTCGCAAAGATTGAATTCTTAAATATTACTCATCTCTTGGCGTTTTAATTCTTTTGAGTCCTTGACCGGAGACCGCCTTTTGTATCCTCTAGTCTCATTGTAACGTTTAAGTACGCGAGAAACAGTCGATTGATGGACATTCAATCTCTGTGCAATGTCTTCTTGTCTATACCCCTCATTGATTAAACAAACAATTCTAAACGCAACTAACTCATTTAAACGTGGCATCTCACTAACTGAAACTACAGATTGAAGAAATAATGAAGTGAAAATGTCATTCTGAAAACGTCAAATAAATAGAAGCAATTATTTTAGTCATCAAGGCACACTAAGCTACGATTATAGCTTTCCGCTTATTCAGTTATAATTTCCAGTTATCGTTTATACAGTTATAAAAGCTATGTCTTACCATTATTTTATCTACTTTAAATTGCAATATACGTAGAACACTCCAATGTAACAGATTTAGCAACCGAAATCACAAGTGTTAAAGGAAACAAAAATTAAGACTTAAACCTAAATATGCAATAATTTTGTCCTTGAGTGTAAATATATATATATATATATATATATATATATATATATATATATATATATATATATATATATATATATATATATATTTATATATATATTTATATATATATATATATATATATATATATATATATATATATATATATATATTATATTTATTTATTTTATATATATATATATATATATATATATATATATATATATATATATATATATATATATATATATATATATATATTGTAACGTGTAAATCCTCCACTTAAATACTACTACCGAACTATGCACTCAGATACCGTGATCCCTCGCTATAAAACGCCTGACTGAATGACCTGCGTACAAGAGAGTATGGGGATAGAGTTGAATTTCCACGTGAAACACAGGATATCGGTCTCTTTAGCCAAGTTACGATTGAACAAGTAATATCGTTAACTAAGAGAATTATATTCAATATCAATTGAACGTGTATTAAAGTTTATTAAAATTTATTAAATATCTGTGGCGTCTGATAGACGGTAAATTATTGAGAACAAATCAGAACCCTAATATGTTTAACCAATCTCCCTGCTAGCTAGGGCATAAATATCTCTTTAATAAGGGAGGTTGGTTACATAATTGGCGACCAACGTAAAGGGCCTAATTTTCGTTAATTCAACTTTTCTGTTCTGGTTGGTTCTCAGTGGTGGTAACTTGTGCATGAGTTTATGATTAGTGAATTGCCTTCTTTAACTAAATTTCTTGATTAACATTTTCCTTTTCTAAATTTTGAATTATCCCTTTTTATATTTGTTTTCACTTTAAACTACTTAGACTATTTCTTTGATATTTCGTTGACATTTTAAATACCTAACGTTAAAATTTATCTTTGTCGCATTACTTTTCTTTTGACTTTAATACTCTGATTATTTCAATATGCCGTTAAACCCTAACTTTCTTAAGGCTCATGTACTAACTTATGAAGTATCAATTCGGTTAGGAAATAAGGTTAATGAAACTGTGGATAGAAATCGCAAAACGTCAAGGGGAGCTCTCTCACAAGAAGGGGCTAACCGAAGTTTTATGTCTTTAGTTGATGTCTATACATTTGAGGAGAATGTCGCAGAGTTAAAACTTCCTTTTAAGAATATCGTAGACCTAATAGCAAATCTTACAAGGACTTCTTCAGGTGATGATTTCAATAGAATCGTTACTCGGTTAACTCATTGTTCAGGTCGAGTCCATCGTCTACAACCAACAGATGATATTGAGACATCACAGAAGTTAGACTTGTTGTCTGAACTGTTAGGATTAGAGTCTGATTTATCAGAAAAACAATTTTTTGTCAATAATCCTGCGTCATCAACTCCAACTAAAAGTTCACTTCCTGATTGTGATTTAAATAACTCAAGTAGTGGTAAAAAAGTTCCAGTTTATAAGTGGGGTATTAAAAAGTTTTCTGGCCGAGAACCATTAATTCCTTTTTTGGAACTAGTGGATTCATTGAAGTTATCACGTTGTTGTTCTGATAGTGACCTCTTTGAAGCTGCTTCTGATTTCTTTCAATTAGATGCATGGACATGGTGGCATAACCACTATATTAAAAAATCTTTTACTTATTGGTCAGAGTTAGTTTCGGGATTGAAACAAACCTTTTTACCTGCTAATTATGATCAACTTTTACTTGATGAAACTAAATCCAAGAAACAACAACCAGGAGAATCAGTAACTGTTTTCATTAGTTCATTAGAAGCCCAGTTTAACCGTTTAAATGTACATCCTTCAGATAAAGAAATGACTGATATTATAAGAGTCAATTTATTACCAAATTTTGTTAGAGCTTTAGTGTTACATGATGTTAATGATTTGCCCTCTTTGATTCTACTTTGTAAACGTGTCGAAGACACATTAGCTTTAGATATAACGTCTAAATTTTCAAAGAGGTTAAACGTTTCTGAGATATCTTCTAACTTTAATGTAACTTGTTGGAATTGTCGAAAGTCTTGACATAAATATAATAGTTGTAAAAGGCCACGAAGAAAATTTTGTAATGGTTGTGGTGTTGAAGGTTTCATTAAACCCAATTGTAAAAATTGTCAAAAAAACTTACAAGCTGGGGAATTTATGGCAGAAAGTTCCAACCAGCCAAGCACTTCAAAGCATCATGCCACAAAAAGTTTTTCAAAAATAAACAAAAATTATTTATTTCTCCTGAAAAAGTTAACTATTTTAGTCGTAGTGATTGGGAAAGTTGGCTTCTTACAATAAAAAATTTTTATCTCTCAGGTAACATCTCTGAAAACAACATAGTTCCACAATCACAACCAACAAGAATACCAAACAATGAAGTCTCTATTGCACCCTTACTTGATAAACATATACATGATAACAAGCCATATATTAACGTAACTATATCTAATGAAATTGTTTCTGCACTACTCGATAGTGGCAGTAACGTTTCAGTATTAGGCTCTTCGTTTTTCTATATTCTGAAGAAACTTAATTTATCTATCGATTACGAGGTTTCAGTTAGTTTAACTACAGCTGATGGTCAGGCACAAAATACTTTAGGATATGTAACTCTACATATTAGTATTAATAATATTGTCAAAGACATCAAAGTTTCAGTGGTACCATCAATATCTCGCAAGCTGATATTGGGAGTGGATTTCTTAAAACTCTTCAATCTTAAAGTTGACTCTTCTAAATTCACTTACAATACATCTTCACTTTCAACAGCTTCTCTTCATGCTATTCAATCTATCGATAACTTATCTGACTCTCAACGAGAAGAGTTGCATGACATTGTTGATTTGTTGAAAACAATAGGACCTGAAGATAAAATAGGCAGAACTCACTTATATACACATCACATTAAAACTGAAGGTGGCCCTATTAAACAAAGACAATATCCATTATCTCCAGCTATGCAAACCATTCTGTACAAAGAGGTTGATAATATGTTAAGTCTTGATATAATTAAACCAGTAAATTCATATTCACCTTGGTTGTCTCCACTTTGGTTGGTTGACAAAAAGAATGGTACTCATAGAGTTTGCTTTGATAGTAGAAAACTGAATAATATTAGTGTACCTGATAGTTATCCTATGCCTCTTATCGACACAATTATTAGTAAAATTAAAAACACTTAATTTTTGAGTTCTATAGATTTAAAGTCAGCATTCTTTCAAATTCCGTTGGACGAGGAGTCCAAATTAAAAACTACATTTTCTGCTCAGGCAATGTGCAGATTAATGGATGTAGTTATAGGTCCATCTTTGGAACCTTATGTGTTCTACTATCTTGATGATATCATCGTGGCTACACCTGATTTCGATACTCACCTTGCAACTTTGAGAAGGTTATTTAAGCGTCTTAAGGAGGCTAATCTAACAATTAATTTTGATAAATGTGAGTTTTGCCGTCCGTCACTTAAGTTTTCAGGATTTTTAGTAGATGAACAGGGACTACGAACAGACCCAGAAAAGGTACAATCCATCTTAGAGTATCCAGTACCAACAAACACTACACAGATCAGGCGTTTAATCGGTCTAGTTGGTTATTATCGTAGATTCCTTAAAGACTTTTCAACCATCTGTAGTCCAATTTCGGACCTCTTAAAGGGCCGAAGGAAAGGTCAAACTATTTGTTGGACAAAGGAGGCTAACGAGGCACTTATCAAAATTAAATCAATATTAACTTCCACACCAATCTTAGCTAGTCCCGATTTTAGTAGACGATTTTTTCTTGCCTGTGATGCATCAAATGCTGGTGTTGGGGGAGTACTTTTTCAAGAAAATGATGGCTTGGAACATCCTATAGCAAATTTCAGTAAAACTCTGAACAAATGTCAGCGGAAATATACAACCACCGAAAAAGAATTACTTGCTATTCTTCTCTCCATTGAACGTTTCAGACCCTACATTGAAGGAACTGATTTTACTGTAATTACAGATCATTCAAGTCTTATTTGGCTCAGTACGATGAAGAATCCATCACCTAGAATTGCTAGATGGATTTTGAAGCTATCCGCTCACAGATTTAAGATAGTGCATCGTTCTGGAGTACTTATGAATGTTCCAGACTCCCTTTCACGAATTCCTGAAGCGTTAGAGAATGCTGTGTTGGACTTATCTACTTTAAAACCTGATAAATGGTATCGTGGGATGCTTAGTAAAGTATCTTCCAATCCTCATCTGTATCCTGATTTTAAGATCGTTGGTAAAGTGTTATATAAACATATATTGTCTAGATCAAAGTTCTCAGACGAGGGTTCTGAGTGGAAAATTGTAATACCTAACGACAACAGATCCGAAATATTAAAGATGTATCATGATGACCCTTTGGCTGGACACCTAGGCGTTTATGAAACTTTATCTAGAATTTTTTCCTTGTATTATTGGCCAAAGATGCGAGAGTCAGTTCTTCACTATATTCGAAACTGTAAAATTTGTGCATCTTGCAAGGCAGATAACCTACCTCAAGCTGGTCGAATAGGTAAATATCGTAATGTCAATATTTCATTCCAGTTAATATCCGCAGATCTGTTAGGTCCATATCCAAGATCTAAAAATGGAAATCAATATGTGTTAGTGGTAACTGATTGGTTTACCAAATTTGTCTTAATTCAGCCTTTAGAGAGAGCTACCTCCAAAGCTGTTTGCAAGTTTATTGAAAATCAAGTCTTCTTGTTGTTTGGTGTACCTCAAATAGTAGTAGTCGATAACGGAGTACAATTTACTTCTAATGATTTTAAAAACCTAATTGAAAAGTACAACGTTCAAAAGATTTGGTATAACGCCCGGTATTTTCCACAAATTAATCCCACAAACCACAAAACTTGGGACCAAAATATTTACCAGATAGCTCAGGCTATAAGATTGGCTAAGCACGAAGTTACAGGTTTCTCTTCCTCAGACTTATGTTTTCTTCGGAATGTTGCTACTGATGGTGCTTTTTATGGACAGATTTCAGAAAATGCTGGTAACGTAATTTCTATTAGAAATAAAACTTTAGATCCTACCTTACAGGAAAAATTACCAGAATTGTATGAAGATGTTCAGAAAAGAATCTATCACGCACATAAAATTAATGCAAATCGTTATAACCTGCGACGAAGAAACATTAGTTTCCACGTTGGTGATAGAGTATGGAAGAGGAATTTTGTACTTTCAGATGCTGCTAATCATTTTTCGGCCAAGTTGGCTCCCAAATTTATACCGTGTATAGTTAAAAAGGTTTTGTCTCCGTTAGTTTGTAACTTAGAGGACTTGAATGGAAATAATCTTGGCAACTTCCACGTATCACACATTAAGCATGACATTACACAAGATATCGCAGACTCTACAGATTAATTATTCCTTTAAATTTAAATTATCCTATTCCCTTACCTTCAAAATTTTGTTTAGTGTACATTTTATCCCAAATTTTACTGGCAACTATCAAATATACATGTATCTTTACCTTATCTTTATCTTGTACTACTTAGTACCTATATACCTCATCTTTATCTTGTACTATTTAGTACCTATTTACCTTATCTTTATCTTTTACTATTTCGTACCTATATGCGAAATGGGTTTCTGAGTTTACTCATAGTTTTTTGTATATATGGTTGCCTATTAATCAACTGAAGTTTATTTACGCTATGCGGTATCTAATTATAAATCTGTGCGTAGCTGCTAATTTACTTTGGAATTTATAGAATCATGAGTCTTTCAAAGATTCAATGTTTTTGGTATTGTACATTAAAAATTTTTTTTTTATCTTTGCAAGTTAACTACTTGCTGGCGCCCTATTATCTTTTCTATTACCTATTATCTTTCCTATTACCTATTATTTTTCCTATTACCCATTATCTTTCTATTACCTATTATCTTTTCTCCTATTACCTTTATCGCTTCCTTTAGTTTTTGTTCCGTAGAGTAGTATCTAAGCAAAACATCTAACGATTCCATGATCAGAAGTTCAATATTTTTGTTTTGATTGAAATTAGTATAGTATTCTGTTGTATCATTGGGCTTGTGGAAATTTCTTTTTTTGAAATTCTAGGCGGTATTATCTTGTTGAATTGGATCTCCAGTTCAATGAGATAATACTTGGTTGGGTGGGATACATTATTTGAAGTCTATAACATCGAGACCTTAACTTTCATTTCTTATTTTTTTTGGAATACTATCCTTTTTACGTTTCTTTTAGTTTTTTAAAAATTAAAAAACTTATAGTATCTCATAAATGAACTGATTAACTGTTTCGATTACTTTCGAATAACTTTATAGGAATATACCTTTTGTCTCTTGAAGTAGTTGTTGAGTGTACCTTTTGCTGAAATATACTGACATAATTATCTTATCTTAAATTTACCTGTCAATATTAATTTTTAGTACGTTTTGGTTTTGTGTGCAGTAATCTGTTATTATATTGACTCAACAACTTAAAGAGATTTTGTAACCTATTAGTGACTTATCTATTACCTATTGTGACATTAATTACCGGATTTGACTTAGTTGTGTTCACCTATTTTTGATTTGATGGAATGTAGTTCCTATACATATATGTGTCGTGACCTGTGACAGGTTATTTAAATGGTGAATACAACAATTTTTTTGATTTATGGGAAAAACACAAATTCCGATTTTGGGGATGCGTCTTCCTGTGAGTGGTGATTCACGGAGTTTTGTTGATGTTGGACAGTATACGGGGGGAACTATGTACAGTTTCTAGTTCACGCAATGCTGTTAGCGAGAGCTACTTTAACATCTCTGTAGTTCTTCAGTGTCAGCAGAAGCCTGTGTATTTCCATTCTATGGATGGTGCATGTTACACTGTTGTGATTTGGTAGTTGGAACCATAAATCACTTGGATTGGACATCGTTGCTGTTGTAAATCCAAAAGTAATGATGGAAGTCCTTTTGTGGTCTTTGAGACTTTATAACTTCAAAACCATCATGCCCTCCCTCTATTGTCGTACCCTGGTTTCGGGTAGCGATAAGGTTCTCTTTTATTTTCTTTCGTTTGCATCTCAACTCAAACTTGAATGTGTGAACAATCCGTTATTTTTCTTTGAGACTGTGTTTTTATTTATTTGAGTTAGTTGGCAATAGTCACTGACAAATGAATCTATTTTTAATATTTTCATTTGTTTAATAATATAGCGCCAACTACGAATATGATGACTGTGCTTTAAGTAGCGTTTTGGGCATGTTTTCGAAGTCATTTGAGTGACAGTTACGACTCTCACTCCACCTTCCTCTTGGGAGGGAGGCCTTCAGTAAGTGACTTCGCTTCAATTTTTGTATAGTTGTGGATGTTGTGTATCAGATATAGATATTCTCTTATATTTTATTTGCTATTTTAAATTATTTTACCTTTTACCTTTCACTAATAACTTATATTATAAATTTGTTGTATGACTTATCTTGGCGTTTTGATTTTTCTTTCACAGGTTTTCAAACATGATTTTCTTCACGATAATGCATTATAAAAAAACTTCTCATAGCTTTATCGAATTAATTTTTCTCTCATTTTTAATTGACTATACGCTTCATTTTTTTTTAATCTCAAAATTTTTTTTTGTAACTTTAAAGTTAAAGAAAAAAAAATAATTTTTTTGGAAAATTATTTTTTTTTACCTTGGCGAAGGGGGTGTGTAACGTGTAAATCCTCCACTTAAATACTAATACCGAACTATGCACTCAGATACCGTGATCCCTCGCTATAAAACGCCTGACTGAATGACCTGCGTACAAGAGAGTATGGGGATAGAGTTGAATTTCCACGTGAAACACATGATATCGGTCTCTTTAGCCAAGTAACGATTGAACAAGTAATATCGTTAACTAAGAGAATTATATTCAATATCAATTGAACGAGTATTAAAGTTTATTAAAATTTATTAATTACCGTCTGATAGACGGTAAGTTATGAGAAGAAATATAACTTTTCCGTGTTAATGCATTATTTCTTGAAAATCTGAATTGATTCCTTGTTTCATCTTTCCGCCATTCCATATTTTTTTCCATTTATCTATATTAAAATTATTTATCTTTCTATATTGAAATAATCATCTCACATTTCTTAATTTAAAATATTTCTAATTCATTTGCTTGTTTCATTCCCTCAATTTAACACAAGATTTTTGTAGGTTAACGATGGCAAATTTCACATGGTCATATCTTATGTTCAGTTTAATGTTGGAACATATACTGTCTTTCTTAGCATCTTTGCTTGAGATAAATCTGAATGTTAGTTTGAATTGGCCATCGATAGCCTACAGATATTCTTGGAACATATTACGTTTGAGATTGTATGTTGATTTGCCCCGAATTATTTTAGCTACTTGGTCTTGGTTAGAGCTAAAAGCCACGTTGTGTGAGGATTGAGATGTACCTTATTTGGAGTCTACAAAATAAACCACCTGGTCTGGGACTAACAACCACCTTGGCAAACCACAGCTGAACCAGGGCAGAAGTCGAGTACAATCCACATCGGAAAAACGTCGATAGAAAATTATATATAAAAAAAAAAGATAAGTCTCACAATGTATTAAGAGGATAGTAAATACCAACATTTTACCCAGTTGTTATTATCACTGAAAACAACCCAGAACCCTAATATGTTTAACCAATCTCCCTGCTAACTTGGGCATAAATATCTTCTAAAAGGGAGGTTGGTTACGATATATATATATATATATATATATATATATATATATATATATATATATATATATATATATATATATATATTGTAACGGTTTTTGAACCGTTCGATTTGGTAAAGGGCTACCGCAATAAAACGCTCGACCAGTTGACGTACCGAATTACGTTAACCGATTGCGCACTACCCGGCTTAGAGTGGCCATTTTCACTTCCGATTACCGTCTCATTCTTTCTCGATTTGGTGTTAGTGAAACTAGTCAAGTGGTCAACAGATTACGTTAGTAAATCTTTCAAATTCCATTTTAATTAAAAGTTGTGGAAATGTATCAACCTTCCGATTCATTTTGTACGGTATTTCTTCCCATCAATTTCATTTAATTAGTTGTAAAACATCGCTGTAGGATGGATATTGAGAGGTCTCCACATGGGGTAGCGTCCTTTGCATTTCATATTAAATTAATTTCAATTCTATAGTATTGTGGTGAGAAATATCATTCCTAAA
Organism: Cynegetis impunctata; assembly: GCA_030704885.1. Lineage (NCBI taxonomy): Eukaryota > Metazoa > Arthropoda > Insecta > Coleoptera > Coccinellidae > Cynegetis > Cynegetis impunctata. The sequence continues at coordinate 132,803 of JARQZK010002222.1, forward strand.
TTCCTTTGTTCGACTATCCATACCATTTTCCTAAATTAAACGTCGCGATGTTCATGGTAAAATACTGAAATTGAAAGATTTAATAATTTCGTGCCTGGGCCGCCATCCTTAGCCATATTACGAACCGAATAATTCCATCAAATAATAACTCATTATGTTTCGCTTAACTATAATCACGTTTTAGAATATTGCCGAATTTCTTATGGGATAGTGAATTTGTATTATGGATTCGCAAAAATTATTTATGTTTGATATAGTTTTCTTCCACCTCGTGATTTAGAGTACATTACTTGTAACTAGTAATTATTGTAGAACCCCGGAAAATTGTACGCGTTCGTGATAAATTGACAATGGCAATGGTGGTCGGCACCGCAAGATACATTACGACCTGTACTTACGAAATAATGTTTAACAGGGTCCCCTTCACCTTGAGAGCTGAAACATTTCAAATTAAGATAACGAGCCAGGGGAGAGCTGAAACATTTCAACTTTCTTAAGTTCTCTCGGTATCTTTACCGAGGAAGTGGAGAGCTGAAATACCTTTCCTAAGTACGATACCGAGCAAGGGGAGAGCTGAAACATTTCAACTTAAGATACCGAGGAAGGGGAGCTGAAACCTATTTCGTAGTAAGATACCGAGCAATCCAAAATTGGCCAGCATTGAGGAAGCTACCACCGACAGCTGTCGCGTAGATAAGTGCACTTCGATGTTGTTTGTAAATTAGAGTCAATATATTCTTTTGTTACTTACATTAGAGTTTTATTGAGAGTTTATTAGTACTGAAAAAGTTATCATGGCGCCCTAATTCCATTTTTTGGTTCACTATTAGTTTCGTAGCTTGATTTCGGAAGTTCAGAACCCCACTTAGAGCTAGCTGGTAACATCTTGTGGCAAGTTTCATTTAAAATGAATTATAGAATTTTTATAGGGGTTACAATATATATATATATATATATATATATATATATATATATATATATATATATATATATATATATATATATATATATATATATATGTATATATATATATATGTATATATATATATATATATATATATATATATATATATATATATATATATATATATATATATATATATATATATATATATACATTAGGGTGGCGTGAACATAAAGGAAAAAAATTTTTTGTTCAAAATTGTTTCGCCTGTATGCGGAAAAGTGGTCTCACCTGTAGTATAAATAGCTTGCAAAAAATGAGTTTTATAGGACAAGTTTTTCCGGTGCCCCAAGCGAACTAAAAATTGTGAGAGGGTGATTTTTTGCAGCTTTTAGCTTGTTTTCAGTAAAAACTCACCACGAGGAGATGGCTGCAATTCGAGTTTTAACCGCCCACCCCCCCTTGAAATATTCATAAATGTTAATTATTGAGATAACCTAAAAACTCATTTTTTGTATGGAATTTAGGCAATGCTTGTCGAGAAACTATTTGGGCCCTTATAAACCCATCTCTTGCTTCAGGCCCACATACTTTTGACGATGCCTCTGTTACCAGTTTAACGCAGCGTTTTATAACTTGAGAGTGACAGGAAAAACGTAGTATTTCTACTTCTTCAGGAATATCTTTGATTATCTATGTCAGATCTTCTGTTGTAATTTTTTTTGTCATTGGAGGTTCACTTATCGAGAATTGTTGCCAATTAATTATTTCGGTACAATTCGTGGCTGTAAAGTTGATTTAGGGGACTTTAAATTTTCTTAAACCATGGGAGTTTCTGGTCTTCAAGATTCGCCGCAAACCCAATTCTCTGATATGCCGTCGTTCATCGCAAAGCATTGCTATCAGAACATTTTCAGGATGCGCAAAATATCCATTAATTTTTATTATTGTGTCCACTATTTTTCGCAGTTCAGGTGCCAAATACGGTCTTTTTTATTAAATTAAATAAATGTATCGATCCATCAAAACAAAAAGGTCTTGCTTCAATCTCGAACCACAGTAGAGCATATACGTTTTGTATATAGCATACTAGACATTTTAGATTTTCTGACGGACAAGCTTTTGCCACGTCGAAGAATTCTGATGGCAGTCGTAAACCATCTAGCATGTGAAATTTTTCCCGACTGTCTTCTTGCTAAGTGACTAGAGATTTTACCATTTGATATGGAATTAGTAACTTCCCACAGATATTTTTGGTCGGTGCTTAGTTGGTCGATATCCTTTTCGTTATATTTTGGTAAAACAGATGGTATTGCTTGAAATGTAACTACAGGAAGATTCTCACAATTTTGTAGTTCTTTGCCAATAGTTCCTGAAAACTCATGTGGTCCGACAGTTTTTCCATCCAAATGCTTTATTAAATGGCGCAAAGGTAATTCATTTGTTTGTAAAATGCAAATAAACCATTGCATAGATCGACCAATTGCAAGTTCTATTCTACGGATAATACCATTGTGAATACCTGTATTAACAGCAGTTCCGTCATATCCAATCGCTATTAAATTGTCAAGGTCCACAGTTGTCTTCAGAAAGTCTAACATTTTGTTGCTGATTTCTTCTGCAGTACCCGACGATACCGTAATATGTCCTATATATTTTGACTTGGGCTCGAAGACTAAAACGGTATGTTCTTCAGATACCTTATTTTTGTAATACTTATTGTCTTTCAATTGGTTTTGTAGAGTTTTATCTTTTCTCCCATTGAAATATATCCCTTGAAAAAATTGAAGATTTTCTGTTTCGTAAGTTTTAATCTGGTTTCGCCTTTTTTTCTTTCCCGCCTAATTTTATTCCGATCTATGATGTTGTTATCATTTTCCACTGAATTGACCTTTAGATCTTGCAAAACAGAGTTTGTTATTATAGAAGCAGCTCTATCACACAATCTTGTGCGATCGCATGCTTGAGCTAAGTTAGGCAAATTTATTCGCATTCGTTTTGTTTTTCTTGGTACCTGTAAATCATCTTTTGTTCCGGTTTTGTATTTGCCTCGTAAATACTTATGACACTATCATCTGATGATTCACTGTTTAAATTATTTGGATATCCTGAAATATGCGTGTCGGGAGTTGATGAAGATGTTGAAGCAATTGGAGCTTGTGTTTCCACAATTCTTCTGTATTCAGAACGTTGCAGCTTTTTGGTAACTACTCTGTCTACAGAACCAATAACCATTTTTCACCTTATTGCATCCAAATTGATACTAATAGAAAAAAACATCGTCAGTACCCTTTACATAGGAATAAATCGAGTATTTACGAACGCTAACGATTGGCTCTAGTGGGGGTCAACGAGCTCGAAATTCAAAGTAGTGGGGGCACCGCCAAACAAAGTCCGATCGATTTGAAATTTCGCAGGATATTATAACAATTATATAGACCACTTTTCCGCATACAGGCATTTTAAATTTCAAAAGTTGATTTTTTCACTCCACCCTAACATATATATATATATATATATATATATATATATATATATATATATATATATATATATATATATATATATATATATATATATATATATAGGGTGTCCCACCAGGAACTGCATCGATGGATATATGGAAAACTGATCTGAAGCTTTGGCTGTGTACTAATGTCGATGGGGGACATCCGGCTAAAATATTTCCAAGGTGATGGCACTTCCGGTTATACCGGAAGTAGGTATCAGCTTGCTTATTTCAAATAGGACTCCCTGTCTATTATTACATTTTTGGATTCTTCACAAAATTTTAGATAGATTTTATAAATAATGTCCTATACCTATCTTGAACTGTTTCGGAAATATTTGAATTTATTTGTCAAAAATTACGTATGCAAATCGAGTAATAATCATATTTTTCTTCAAAAAAAACGGTATTACTGCCCAATAAAGATAAATTTCCTAATAGAAGTGGTTCTGTTTTAGCGTATGATGAATAGTATTTTGACATTTAATATACAGGGTGCTCAGGAAAGTATTACAAAAATGGATGTTGAAAAACTACAAGAAGTCCATTTTTTCAAATGAATACCTACAACTTTTATTATATTATTCGATTCAGTATCAAAAATAAGGGCTACTTTGTATGAGGTCGCCTATTCCTAAATCTTATAGTTTTCGGAATATTTGCAATGAATTTGTTTATTATTTATATGAATTTGTTTATTATTTATGGAGAGTGTAATAAAGTGATAACAAGAACATGTGATATTTTTGCTGCTCGGTATACGCAAGAAACCAAGCCATCAACAAATAGGTATGGTTTAATTTTCTGCGTATTGCTTTTGACAGATCCAACATTTATAAAATTTTGTATTATATTTTTAACGGTATCTATTTGGTGATGGCTTGGTTTTTTTCGGATACCGAGCAGCAAAAATATCACATGTTCTTGTTATCACTTTATTACACTCTCCACGAATAATAAACAAATTCAGGTTATCTTCGTTTGTATAATTCAAACGACTTGGCATGACTGTGTTACTATATATAATAATTTTTCGAATAATGACATCTGTTTGGAATTTGTTTCCATGGTAACCTGGCCGAGAACATATATGGCATCACACGCCTACTATTACAAAATTTCAGGAAATCTTTTTTTTTAACCAAAAACCATTAATTTGCAAATATTTCGAAAACTATAAGATTTAGGAATAGGCGACCTTATACAAAGTAGCCCTTATTTTTATACTGAATCGAATTAAATAATAAAAGTTGTAGGTATTCATTTGAAAAATGAACTTTTTGTAGTTTTTCAACATCAATTTCTGTAATACTTTCCTGAGCACCCTGTATATTAAATGTCAAAATTCTATTCATCTTACGCTAAAACAGAACCACCTCTATTAGGAAATTTATCTTTATTGGGCAGTAATACCGTTTTTTTTGAAGAAAAATATGATTATTACTCGATCTGCATACGTAATTTTTGACAAATAAATTCAAATATTTCCGAAACAGTTGAAGATAGGTATAGGACATTATATATAACATCTATTCAGAATTTTGTGAGGAATCCAAAAATGTAATAATATACAGGGTGTCCTAGTTGAAATAATCAAGCTGATACCTACTTTCGGTATAACCGGAAGTGCCATCACTTTGAAAATATTTTAGCCGGATGTCCCCCATCAACATTAGTACACAGCCAAATTTTCAGATATTTTCTATGTTCAGTTTTCCATATATCCATCGATGCAGTTCCTGGTGGGACACCCTGTATATATTTATGTATGAGAAAGACTCAATTTTTAACTTGAGGTTAGTGACCATCCAGCTTAGTTACTTAAACAAAAAACAAAATTCAATGTACACAACAGTTTTAGACATCCAGAGTCATGATCAGCAAAGTATAAGGAATAAACAAAACTAACTGAGAACTAAGTCAAAACTGAAACAATTTAAAATAACGTAAATGAAGTGAAAATACAGAAACAAAAAATGTTTGAAATATCAAAAATCAAGTAGTATATAATTCTGACTGAATTAAAAAACAATGTTTGAAAATGAATCAAGTACTTACAGTAAGGTTATAGGGCCCATAACGCGAAACGACTCCGCAAAATATCAGTTCATTATTTGGGATGGTAAATTAGATTTTATGTATTGAATAATTATTTTCAATGAAATCATGAAAAACATACTTGTTGACCATAGTCAATTTCATACATTACATAAAGTGAACAAGAAAAATTCTTTAATAATTTAAAAAACTATCAAACAACTTTCCAAGGCAGCTGGTTGTACATATTCCGCAACGCAACGGTGAATTATAGAAATCGTAAATTCACCCCGACTCGAAATCTGCATACAGGTGTTTCGATGTTATCAGATCTCATCAGTGCAGCTTATTTGACTCGGAGTGAATTAACAGATTTCTAATTTTTCTCAATACAAATCGTGGTCAGTAACACTGTCTGGATAACATCCCAGGCGCCCTCTCACCAAAGATATTGGGAACCAACAATTCACCGCTTGGACTGAAAATGTAGAAATTCGTCGCGCAAACACGTACCTCCTGACATGAAAATATCTACTCTACAACAGTGGCGTATATGATTCCAAGGCACACTAACATAGTGATTTAAAACCTTTGAATATACTCACGAGAGCGCGCTCCGGATACTGACCGCGTAATACGCAATATACAACAATGAAATCATGAAATTGACTATGGTCTACAAGTATGTTTTTCATGATTTGATAAGTTTTTCTCACATAAGAAGCCCCATAAATACAATTAAACTAATAAATCATAGTGGTCCTACAAGGATCATCATCTTTCACATGAAATAAACAGATTTTCATTTGTTAGAATATTACAAATAGCAATTATTAGATTCGGAACTCGGAAAGTGAGGAAATGAACAAGAGGAAAAGTCATGAAATCAATCTCCTTCACGTCTGATGACTCTAACTATCCAACAATTATTTGTATATATATATATATATATATATATATATATATATATATATATATATATATATATATATATATATATATATATATATATATATATATATATATATATATATATATATATATATATATATATATATATATATATATATATATATGTTTATAAAACTTTGATAAGGTATTTCATATGATCGAAGTGAAGGCAATAAAAGCTTCTCTAATTATGCAATGTAGAGTGCATATTTATAACTGATCTAAAATGTGTATTAAAATGATACCACATCAGCTGAAGTATCACGTGTCTGATTAAGAGAGGCACCCGGCTGAATCTCAGAAACTATTCGTCGTAGAGACATACGGTAAAAAAAATTTATCACCAAAGTGGCAAAGAAAAAATCCTGGAAATAATTTTCAGTTTTCTAAGATGGCTAAAGTGGAAGAGGGTGTGTAACGTTATGAAATACCGTCCTCCGGCTAAACCAAATTTTAGCCGAGATCAGCCAGTAAAGAGGATTCGATGATTTCTATCGTCACTTCAAATTGTAGGGGGGATAAAAATTCGTCGAAGCCGGACGATGCAAAACGTGCCTTTTTTCGATTTGTGAATTGAGTTGATACGACAAGAGAATATATTATAAAGGCAATAAAGTTTTCACTTTATAGATTTCCCGAAGTTTGATAAATTTTTCTTAAATATTGTTTGCGCTAGGAAGCGGTAAGTGTTTCTTCTTATTGATTAATGCCATTGATCAAATAGTTCAGATCATATTATTGTGAACTTGACGTTCAATTTCCATTTTTCATTTCAATATTCGTAATGGTCTCCGAAGTTTATATTCTGGAACAGTTGAACAATCCTTTCACAATATATTCACGTTAATTCCTTTTAGACAAAATTTTCTCAGTTCAAATTTTCTTTTTAACCTTGTTTTTTTTATTGTTGCGTTGATGAAAATTTGTGTTGTGTTTTTCTGCTTTCCTTATCTCTTAGTTTTTATTTGATTTAAAGAACATAATGACGATTGTAGATAAGATTTACAAGGACAGGATTCTACGCAGCAAACAAGTTTTTACTGAAAGTTAAGTGAATTGAAATTCGATAATGTGAATTTTAGCAAGACTCCAGGAGTCTCATTTCAAGACCCCAGGAGTCCCAATTTAAGACCTCAGGAGTCCCAATTTGAAACCCAAGGAGCTTGTAAAGCATCTAAAGACCCTAGGAGTTCGCAAAAAAAAATTAAAGAACCCAGGAGCTATTTAGAGACCCCTAGGAGTTCCGAAAGCTACAGGAGCGGAAAAAGACAGAGGAAGACAATAAAACAAAAATAGATGAGTATACTGATAAAACGAGCTAAAAATTATATCCTTATTTCATAACTTCATTTATTTTAATTTTAAATTTTTGTAATCTTCAAACCAAAGTTTTTCTAAATAATTTTGATAGAGATTTCAGTGAAGTTTTTGTATTGTTTCATTGTCTGTAAATAAATCAGGTAAATTTTAACTGGAATTTCCATATTTTCAAACTAGCCGTAGCATATATTTCAAGTAAAATATCTAAATTTATATTATTTCATAGGGGAAATTCTTGTTACAGGTGACTCAATGTTTTTTCGAAAAAACAGCTGTAACTCTTGAACGACTGAATGGATTTTAACAAAGTTGATCTCGTTGAGAAAAGCATTTATTGCTTCATCGAAGCCATCTTATCTATGGTCTGTCAAATTTTTAGTTACCGTTGAATCTATAAAATCCGTAATATTGTATTTCTCAAAATGCTGAAAATGGAATGCGTTCGATGCTTATGCAAATATTTTCAGTTTTCCTGTGCTAATTAATCATAACTGAAGGAACAATACTTCAATCGTCTCAAACTTATGTATTATTATTCTATCATGAATATTTTGGATTGACTGGGACGATAAATGTTGTAAATTAATAAAAATATTGAAAAAAAATGTACAATATACAATGGTTTATAAAGAGTGATTCACACATTTATTAAATAAAATACGCATGAAGCACGTTTCGGCGAAACTTTCTTCCGATGCTAAATGCAAACTAAATATATTTTTCCGTTAAATCGAATACAATAAATACATAGATGACAAATTGTGTAGAAAGGGTAAGTAGGAGGATGGATATAAATAATTGGTAAAATAGGAAAAACACATTCTAAACTGCGTGTCAGGTAGTTCGGTAATTCTAGAAAGATTCAGAAGGGGACTTGTAGTATAATCAATTTGGCTATTCAATAGGAAACCTGAATAATTGTATTCATTTATCTGTAATGATTTTAGAAAACTGAGTTCAATTCCCTTACTTTCAGCATTTAATATTTTAAAGTCAAAATTGAATGTATCATTTTCTTGGATTAAATGGTTTGTACAATTTGAATCTGACTTTCTATTAACAAAGCTACATTTGTGTTCTGAAATTCTGGACTGAAAACTTCTGAAAGTTCTACCAATGTAAAACTTATTACAATCACCACAATTAATTTTATAAACTCATGATTTATTTTATTGTGAACTTTTAATTCATTATTTTTGATATGATTTTCTTAGTTATTTCCGGTAAGCAATGTTGATGTTGATAAAAGTGATTCGAGTTTTTTACTTGAATATCCGATGAAAATGAGGCTGTTATATTTGATATTATGTGTGGCATGGGGGTGGGTACACCTGACTACTCGCATTTTTTAAAGACTTTTGTCTATCATATTGTCTATTATTATGGGGTTATTATACTTATCTGCGGCAATTAGTTTAATTATATTCTTCTCCATGTTAAAATTGATGTTTGATAGCTGAATATTTACTAAACGATGTACCATACTATTGAAAGCTGCCATTTTAAACTAGCAGTGTAGAATGGGTTTTTCCTGTTTTCATTATTATTCGTCACCATCCTTCTATTTACTCTTTCTGCACAATTTGTCATGTTTTTATTTCTTGTATTCGATATAACGGAGAAATATATTTAGTTTGCATTCATCATATGAAGGAGGTGAATTTTCACTGAAACGTGCGTCATGCGTATTTTATTTATATAAATGTGTCCATTGTTTTTCAAAAACCATTGTTTTAATATCATAAAAATTCTCTTTTTCGTAATAATTATCAATGTGGTCACGCGGAAGATATTTTTTTGAACTTTTAGCGATGAGAAAGAAAGCGATATGGATACTGAACAATTAAATACAGAAGAAATAGAAAACTCAGCAGAAGTCAGAGAAAGGAAGAATAATGCCAGGACAACATTCAAACAAGATAAAATCCCCCATCCTATTGTGCTTAGGGATAGAGCACAATGGACGTCAGTGAACAAATTAATGAAAATCAAAAATATAACAATAACGAAAGCCAAAAACAAGAGTGAAGGCATTAATATTATAGCTGAAACGAAAGACCACTTTCGTGCTCTTACAAAATTACTGGACGAAGAGAGTAAACTGTACCATACTTATCATCTGGATGAGGATAAAACTCTAAAGGTTGTTATTACAGAAATTCCTTCTGAAACGGAAGAAGAAGAAGTGAAGATAGACCTAGAAGCGAAAGGATATCATCGTATAAGAATAACGAGAATGAGAAAAAGCCCACAAAGGGTATTATTTAAGTTTCTGACTTTTGCTTTTGTGAAATTTTCAAATTTATCAGCTAGTGCATTTGCGCGGTTTTTCCCACCCGTTGGAGTAAACCCTCTCATAATTTGGAGAAACTTCACGTATGAAAAACAAACCAAATGGTCACTCTAAAGAAAAAATAACAATAATTAGTTAAGTTTCATTGAATTTAATTTGAAAAATAAGCAAATATTTCACAAGTAAACTGCTAAATTCTCTTTTCATGTGGATTGTTTGTGAAAAACATTGTAAGAAAAGATTACTGCGGTATGATACCGCAAAAAACTTTTCTTTATGACCGAACTATTTGTAATTTTTAAAATTGTGTTCAATTTTATTTTCAACTGCAAAATCGTATGCCATTTTTATTAGATTAAAGGGTTCAACCCAAAAAATAAAGTTGCCAATTTGATCACATTGTTTACTAAATCTTGTTCTTGTTGCGTAGAGAATGCATATTTTCTACCTGAATCACCTCTTGTTACGAGCGGCGATGGCTCAGCGGTAGACTGGTGGACTGCTAACCGCAAGGTACCGGGTTCGATCCCGGGCCACTCCAACGAATTTAATCGTCGCTCCGTGTTTCGGAAGACACGTAAAGATGGTGGTCCCGGCTACTTAGTAGTCGTTAGGTCATGTTAGAGGCCATTGCGCGACCTGAAAACTTTAACACAAGACTTACCACCACAAGTCACACGAACTTCTTCTTCACCTCTTGTTGCCTCGAACTGTTGATTCTGGAATGTTGAAGTTATGATGAAGACATAATATTTCACCATATGATCTAATGAGGGTTTATACCGCGCATTACCGCGCGGTATAGCCCCACAGGTAACCAACAAGAAATAATCACTGATTTAGAAGAAGCAAACTTTCATTTTCTTCAAAGATACACTCAAATGGAAACAAAGATACTGCAGATCCAACAAAAATAAAAAAATACCTAGAAAATCAACAGGATTTACTTCCATTACTTAATTCAAGTGGAAAAAAATATTTCAAGAGTGCGCTAAACAAACAAAAGCCCACTGCCAACACGTGGTTAAAGTAAGCACTATATGAAAAAATGCAGCTTCGTTAAGGTGTCACTAGAGGGCTGCACTATCAACATGTCGAGTAAAGGCATTAGAGAGTCGTATCACTGATGCGCGATATTCCCCCACATTCCCCTACCTTTAGATACAAGCATGGCCAATCGATGAAATTGCAAATTTGATAATATGAATTTAAAATTAATATGGAAAATAGAAGAATTAGAATAATTTCAGTATACAAACCATCAGAAAAAGAGTTAATCAACGCAGAACTAGATAAATTAGTGAGTGAAGGTATCGAAACTATAATAGCCGGTGATCTTAACTGCAAGCATGTTACTTGAAACAGTCGAATGAATAACGTGAACGCAAACAAAATGAGAAAATACATAGAAAACAATACTCAGCTAAACATAGATGCGCCATCAGAACCAACGATATAATAATAATTTATCAATCCTTTAAGACGTTTGACGGATGTATAGAATAAGTCAATTTCAAACAATTGCAGAATACAACAGCAAAACAATCAGATCCATAAAATGAAACATTTATCTGAAAGAGCTACAAACAAAAACTAAATTAAAATCAAGGTATTCAGTATACAGTACAAAATTACAAAATTATGCCAGTGCATTATCCAGCATAAACTCCTTCACGCCATAATAACCTTTGGATAGTAATACTGACTTGAGATATTTTTTAAGTGAAATTATGCTTAGGTGACGAAAAGTTTCAGGTAAATGATTGTATATGTTAATTCCCTGATATATATGGCTCTGTCGGTAGTCAGCGAATCGCTATTTCTCGTTGGATAAGTTTGAACCGTACTATGCATTTTAAATGAATTGATATACTCCTTTATGAACAGAATACACTTCGAAATACATATACATGGGAAAGTCAAAATTGTATGTCTAATGGAATACTCTCTGCAGGATTTTCTTGGAGGTGAATTCAGGATAGTACGGATAATTTATTTTTTTTTAGATGAAAAAATTGTATGACATTTCTATAGTAAACAGTTAATGAGGATTCGAATGGCATAAAAGCCCTTATGCGGGATAAGGCATACCTCGATTTATTGAGTATCCTTCTCACATTATCAACATGATCAGACCACCGCGGATTCTGGTCAACAGAAATACCATATTTTGTATTCAGAGGTAAAGTTCGTTCCATTATGACTGAACTCCATATTGGTTATGTTATCCTGAAGGAAAAAATACACACTCCATTTCGGAATTAGTACATATCAGGAGGTTCCTATCGCACCAGTTATTGAAGCTGTTCATTATCATTTTTGTCTTGGTGATAAGTTCGTCATGAGTGAATGCTATGATAACTACTAAAGTGTCATCAGCAAATTAAGTCAATAATACAGCATTTATATGCTGAGGTAAGTGATTCACAAAAAGTAAAAAAATTAATGACCCCAGAACGGAACCCTGAGGTACACCAGCATTCGAGTGATGTTCCGCTGAGTAGGCGCCATTAACGCTGACCGTTATTCGTATATCTGCCAGATAATCACTGATCCATTCTAAGATAACACCCCTCAATCCCAAGTTATACAGTTTGTTTTTTGCATAATTGAAGTTGATGGTATCAAAAGCGCGGTCAAAGAAAATATCTATTATATACTTTCTCTAATTCAGATTCGTGTAAATAAACTCGACTGAACTACTAGCAGCGGATTGAGTAGATCTACCCAAGCAAAAGCCATGTTGACTTTCAGAAAGAATATAAAATTTTGACACAAACTCGTATAGTCTACCATACACGACTTTTTCAAAGATTTCAGAAAAAACACCACTCAAAATAGATATTGGCCAGAAATTGACCTTTTTTAAGTACTTTTCTCAAAAATGGGTACAATCATCGCTGTTTTCAATGAAGATGGGAATTTCCCAGCACTAACGGAGAGGTTAATCAAATATGCAATATGGTCAGCGATGCCAGCGAGTAAAGGATTTATCAACTCAACATGCATGCCGCCAAACTCGCTCTAGGTTTGTTGTTTAGTGCAGCCACCACCGAAATGACTTCACACGAAGAAAAATATTCTACTATTCATTCTGGAGACAGTACAGGAAGTCGATCTATTGTTTCCCAAGTGATCCTGACGTAGTTTCTCTGTTACATTGGCAAAATAAATCACCAAATATGTAATATTTACAATATTGCAAACAGTTTTCTCTCGATTATTAGAATTTCGAATCAAGGTTTCATTCTAACACCTCCTAGCATTAGAAAGCATGTCATTGTTAATTTATTTCAGCCAACCGATAAGTTTGTTCAGATTCAACCATTTTCAAATTTTTGCATAACCAATATAAATTTTTTAGGATCCGGCTGGCCTTTTTTATAACACGTAGAATCCAGCCTGCCGATCTATATTTACTTGAATTATATGAATATTAAACAGGACAGCACTTGTCAAAACTACAAACAATTGAATTTAAAGAAGCATCAAGAGCAATATCAACGTCTTCATGGTGATAAATCTCACCAAAGTTAGCATCTTTCACTAATTGAAAAAAATAACTGATATTATCGTGAGATAAGTCTTTGTACCTCCTAATAGTATTATAAAAATATTTCCTGTACTTCCTATAATGTTTACAAGTCATAACAAAAACCCAATTGTCACTAAAACCAGCCTCATAAACCTTCGTTTTAACATATTGAGCGTCAATATTGGTAAAAATATAGTCAACTTTCGTTGACGTTGTAGCATTATTTTTACTAGTGAAAACTCTAGTACAACTAAGTTGTAGCCAAACAATAAGTCAACAAGTAGTTTCTTCTGCATAGCGTCAACAAGGTAGTCAACATTGAAATCACCGCAAAGAAATAAATGGTCATATTTACCAACATGATCCAGAAGGAGATTCAATCTAAACATGAAGATTCGAAAACTCACATCTCCGGGTGGCCGATATACACTCAATATATAGGCAGTCCTACCACCGAACGAAAACTTAACAGCACATTGAAAAATCGAACGCAGGGATCGAACCTGAGACATCTATATTAGGAGTCCAACACTTTGTTCACTGCTCTACCAAACTTTAAAAAAAATTTCAAATTGAAGAAATCCGAAATCTGAAAGAGTTATACATTAAGGGACTTAGAGCAGCAAGGCTTGCAATCAAGAAAGTAGGTCGTGAAAACATACGTCTTCAAAGAATTATTCCATTCGAATCATAATCATAATCGAACCTTTAGTTCCAATATTCGCTGGACTATCGGCTTTGGGAATGTTGTTGAGTGGAGGTAGCGCTGTTGCCAGAACTGTAGTTGACGCTAAAAATGCTACTAAAAAGTTAGAAGAGGAACATCGCCATAACAAGATTATGAAATCTATAGGTGAAGGGCTCTACGTGAAAAAAATTAAATGAGGATATGAACTTTACTTGAAAAAATAAAAAAACTATTAACTAAGCTGCCTATCAGAGCTAAGATTATGACATTGAAAATTATGCGAAAAATATGCCTCACTTCAGGAGTGTATTTATTATTCGTGATAATTTACTGAAAAAATCGTGGAAAAGGAAAGTAAATTTGGATTATTCACAGGGACCTGGCCGCCATTAGAGAGCTTACACAAAAAATGAAAATGTTGCAGAATATTTTGATAGTTTTGGTAATTTGAAGCCGCCGAAGGAGTTGGTGATTCACTTGAACGTTAAAATACTATTTATATATATATTATATTAATATATAATAGAGATCAGATCTATAAAACTGAAAATTGTGGGAAATTATGTTTAGAATTTCTAGAGACTAAAATGTTATACATTTTGACTATTAGTTTTACTTTCGCAGTCATGTCTGTGATATTTACACTGAAGAGTCGCACTTCAACGTTATCCATTGATTTCGTTCCTCAAATCGCATTGGATGAAAATAGTCAGTACGGACTTGTATTGATGAAACAATACCGAATATTGACGATGATAATCAGTTTTACTATTTTGACAATCCCCAAGCAAGCCTAACTATGACTACTGGTACATATGAGATAACCGATATCGAAGATTATTTGAAAAAATATTTGCTACCTGAAGGAGAACAAAAGAACGAGGAGACTTCCGAAGAAATATCAAATAATAATACTTCAACCCTCCAGTACCCGTTTAAATTCAGCAAACTCCATACAAAAATGATGTTTTATAAGATTCATTCAGATTGAAAGCAAATATAATAAAGCTAAACACAACAATAAAAAAACTCATTGGACAATAATTTTGAAGCCACATAATTTACTGAAATATATCTTGAATCATTGAAATGATATTCAATCATATGTAAATTTTTGATAACAACAATCATACACTATTGTTATATCTTCTGAGAACATGAATCTGTTACAATTCTTGCAGAAATAGCGAGTTTTTCTGTTTCTGTTGATGTCATAGTAGTAGAATCTACCTCTTTCTTGTAACAGTGCTCCACCTGTATCGACTGATTCCTCGACATCACAAATTTCTCGAATACGAAATTTCATTGGTCGAGAAATTCTCTGAAAGCTCAAGCATTGTAATAGATATGGTTTGATCAACTCCATCTAAAGTACTCTTATGAAATCTCTACGTGCAATTTGTTTATTAGAATTATTCGATATATACAGCACATATGAATTAATTGCTGCAATATTCAGGCTTGAGAAAAAAATCGCCTGGCTTTCGTAGAGTACTACGGAAATAATTATAATTGCTGCACAATTGATTCACCATATCAACCGCAAGTTTTGTCCTGTTATTTTCAGTTATGATTTCTGGCTTGCCTGTCTCTGAATCGATGGCATCGTTGTGGTGTAAACTTGATACCAACAGGACTTTCTTGTTTCTTCTGTACGACACTAGTTCACATTATTTTTCAGAATCCGTCATTCCATCGAAATATTCATCGTCAGGGCGATCTGTTTCATTCGAAGCATGTTCCATCAATTTTCTGAGTTTCTCCTGCTCTCTTTCATAATTTCCCATGACTCTAATTTAAAAAAAAAATTCAATGAAGTTATATATTTAGATTCAATAGCACGAGACCAAAAAATCAAAAATAATTCAGAGAAACTGAAAATATAGTCACTTTTCCAAACACACACCAATAGTTTCAATTTAATAATTTCAAAACTCAACTACTCGTTTCGGTCTTACAGACCAAATCTATAGATAAAACTGAAAAGGCTAAGAGTATTCGGATGTCATGCAACACTGATGTAGAGCAATCCGATTCATGATGCTACACGAATGGAAAGTTAGGTGGGCTTTTCGGCCGATTCAAAATGATTGGTTCAGTAACTCATCGGTCTCCCAGACCGAATACGGGTACTGAAGGGTTAAGAAGCGAGATATTTCACAAGTCATACTCTACGGATTTTACTAAAAAAAATTCCTTAGGAAGGCTATTGAGATTCTTCTCCGATAAGATGTTAGAAGCTGAAAAGGTTCATGAGTCAGATTTGCCTGTGAAAATCGCTAAAGTTAGAACTATAAATATAGATAGTAATATCGAGGGAGCATTTTACAACGATAGACCTCACATACGATATACAAATTTTTTATGAACGTAGACCTAGGTTACGCTATAGACGAAACGCCTAGAAATTTAATATACCTATTTAATATGTCTGTTCATTTGAAATGAATTTCCATGAAATAAATAGTTTATCAATATCGCAAAATATATAATATAACTTCGAATATTCGAGATCCAAATTTTGAGCTCGTTAATTTTAGAGATGAAGAAATTATAGTTAGACTGGAACTTAAAAGAATGGTCTTGATCCTTTACTCCAAGTATAAATATACAGGTGTAAGAGTACAGAAACCATTTGTCATTGAACAGCCATCCAGATCACACCTGACGTTAGAAGTTAAAATATTTTTACAATAGATTGGTCATGTTATCCGCCCATGCTTTCGATCTCTATAGACCGCAAGTCACTGAGGATTCAATCGTCAGAGTTGAAAGTCGGACATACTCACATTTTTTCAAATCCTTTGAAAATAACGACACCATCGAGATTAGCGTCAATAGTCCTGATGTTTGGCTTCTTATGAACGAAGCAGCTGTCATTATCAGAGGGAAATTGACTAAAACTGCAGGTGCAGGAGATGTTTCATTGATGAATAATGCAGGTGCTCTCCTTTTTGATTAAACATGTTACGATCTGTGTGGAAGCGAGATAGATACAGTTAAAGATCCAGGACTTGTTAGTAGGTACTGTAGGCTTTTAATGTTACGAGAAAGCAGAAATTCGCGAACTGCCTATTGTAGCATGGAATTATCCAAATAGTGTTATCACAAATCAAGATGAAAGCTTTAATTTACGAATACCCCGGAGTCATCTCCTGAAAATATTCAACGATTATCGAATGGCTATTCATGGAAAACAGCTGATTCGTTTCGTTCGAGCTCGCAATGACACGAATGCAATGCTGGTGCATGGTGGAGTAGGAGAAGCTGTTGGAGCTACCAAAAATCACTATTCAGAGTAAAGAATTAAGAGTTAAACATATTTATCCATCAGATCCACTTAAATAGGAACTTTTTCAATCAATCAAAATGGATAGACCAGTTTTAATCCCGTTCAGGCATTGGGAGTTGCATGAACTGCTTGTTCTGGCACAAGGTTATACTAAGGAAGTATGAAACGTGAAAACTGGATCAATTATCGAATGCCCTCGATACATAATTTGTTGCTTGCATACAAATAGAAAAGACAATGATAGTAAAGATCCAAATTATCTAGATAACATTGACATATCAGGTGTGAGAGTACTTTTGAACGGTGAATATATACCTCAAGAAAACCTCAATCTAGATTTCTGAAAGAACGTTTTCGATGAGGCTCATCATAACTACTCGGAATTTTTATCAAGGTATATGAATGAAAAGTAGTCCGCTCTACTCGATTATGTACAATTCAATTCACGAGCCATATTAATTTGTAATCGATTGCTCTAGACGCGATGAAAGCTTCAAATCTTCTACCGTGGATGTTAAATTGGAAATTCACGCCAGAAATCGATTTCCAGCATCTACAAGAGCATACTGTATAATAATAAATGATTATGTCATCGAATATCTACCTCTCCGTGAAACTGAAAAGAAGTTGACATCTTTCTAATCAGGTGAAGATGAAAGTTGTAACGTTAGATACCCAAGGATTCGTCGTTGATGGAGAATTTTGTTCGAAAGAGATAACTTCAAATAATTCAAATCAGGTTGCGCATTTCATATGCAAATCCCCAAGAGAATATTTCACACTTATTCTAGAAGATAAGCAACAAATCAGATACTTGGAACGATATCATTATGGTCTGAGGTTTTCAGAGGGGAATATATCATACGAAGAAATAGATGCTGCTCAAAAAACTACTGATCAATGTACATAGATATCGTATACGTTAATGGAAAACAAAAATATGATTTTCTATTGAATAAATTGAATTGTATTGGATTGACGCTTCAAATAACAAATGTAGAAAATTATGGCTGGATACCTCCAAAGTTTGAATTGAAATGTCTTATGTGCATGCATCATGGCAGTGGGGAGCGCATGTGAGGTATGACAAATTCTGAAGATTTATTTGAATGTGTTTGGGACTTCATACCGAAATAGAACAACATACAGACATGTCTGCTATAGATCAACATATTAAAGAAGAAAATTGCTTTTATGAGGCCAAGAAGAAGATGTCTTACTCCTTCAAACGAATGTCCCCGGATCCTTGGATTGATTTTTTTCATAATAAAAACAGATTCAGTAAACTGAAATGTAAATCTAGAAGATGTTTAACTGTGAAAAATTGTTGTTGGTGGTGTGTTTGGAACTCAATAATTGAATATGCTAAGTAGAACACATGTTATTGATGATAAACTCACTCATCCTGGAAATGAATTTAAGAAGCTGAATGATAAAATTGAAGTCAATAAATCATCAACCATGATCAGTGATAATATCTAGTGGCGAAAATCATGTAGATTATCTTGAGAATTTAAGAAGGTGAATGACAGATTTTAAGCTAATAAATTATCAACCTCAAAAGATGATGGTACATTCACAAGAAAACAATCAAGCAGTCGAAGAACTACATAAGCCAACACGAAGAAATTTCCGACGAAGACGTACAATCATTAAGGCATTAGATGACTTGTGGCAATGCGATTTGGGTCAGATGTATGCTCGTGAAAATAAAGGAAATTTTTTTTTTCTTGTAGTCATTGATTGTTTTCCAAAGTTTGTGTGGGCTAGAGCATTGAAAACGAAGACGTGCGAAGAAGTCACCCGTGCGTTTTCAGATATACTCGAGCAAAGTGGTCGAATGCCTAGGAACCTAAAGTCGGATCAAGGAAAGGAATCTTTCAGTACAGAATTTCAGAATTCAATGAGAAAATATAATATTAATTACTATAATAAGTATAGCATCAAGAAAGCTGCCATTGTAGAACGAGTTATACACACTCTCGAAGATAAATTGTTTCGATATGTGCAAGAAAACAACGTTGGCAAATATAATGATTTCAAACTATTGGAATGAAGCCACGTGACGTCACTAAGAAAAAAACTATGCAAGTAATAAATTTAATGTTGGTGATAAAGTGCGAATCAGTAAGGCCAAGCATGTGTTTTCAAAAGGATATACACCTAACTGGACTACTGAGCTGTTCAAAATCGTTAAAGTTCAGATATCCAAACTTGTTACTTAACTACTTGAAGATACTGAAGGACATCCCATTAGTGGTGGTTTTTACGCAGAGCAATTACAGAAAGCTGAATACTCTAACGTTTACTTGGTTGAAAAACTCTTCCGCAGAAAAGGAAATATGGTGTTCGCTCATTGGGTGGTTATGCCAAAGTCACATGATTCTTGGATTGATATGAGTGACAAACTTTAAGTTCAGTTGAGTATTGAAGTTTGAAGTAGCAACATGTCTCAAGATAGAGGTTTCATCGACGAAGATTTGGTTAAAATTTTGGGTGTCTAGAATGGGGCAGCCAAAAATGAAAAAAATTTCATTTTACATTGTGGCTTTCACGCTGGAATATTTCTAGTAGAAAATGGTTTGAGTCCAGCTCGAGACTTAAGCGAGCCGAGCACTGTGAGTAAGCTGTAATGATGGGGTCATTTGATGAATATGAATCGCTCATGAAATTAATTGAGAGTAATGGAGAAGGAGAGAGCAATAGTGGAGCTCAAGTGTTTTTTTATGAAGTAGACAAAGGATTCTCCATCTCAAAGTAGGAAAATGACCTATATTTCACCAAATCTGATGTATCTGAACTGATCAAGTTGAATGATATTTTAAGCAGAACTTTTTTTACAATTGAGATGTAACATAATATCAATTTTGGTTTTTATTATCGTAAATTTGTGATAATAATTGTAAAATGGGAAAAATGGGAAGCCAAGAAATAGTTTTGAATACTTTGTATTCAAAACTATTTATTCGCTTCCCATTTTTCACGAACTGATGCGAATGGCGGAGGCGTAGCAATTTTTATACGGAGAGATCTTTCTTTTAATAATATTAACGTAACCTTAAATTCTGTTGAAAAAAAATTTGAGTATACGCTTACAGAATTGGTTATAAATAATTTAAAATATACTATTGGATGCTTATACCGGTTGCCTTCTCATGAAATTAATGTTTTTATCAATTTTTTTACAAGACTTGTTGCATGAAGTGATTAAACCCTCAACTAACGCATTTATATGCGGAGACTTTAATGTGCATTTTGAGGATCCTCAGTGTCAGAATGCCTTAACAGTGACAAATGTTTTTACAAGCTACGGACTAAATAAAACTATAAATGAATTTACCAGAATTGATAAAAATAAAAGTTCAACCATTGACAATATTTTTACCACCCTAGATGAACAAAAAATTATGGCAAAAGTGGTTCACTGTGATATCTCTGATCACTTTATGCAACTTGTCTCATTGCCAATTACTTTTGAGAAAAATGAAAACTCATATTTTAACAGGTTTTTTAATAGAGGAAGTAATATTAATAAATTTGTTCTTAGCATTTCAATTATAAATTGGGATACAATTTTTCAAGGTGGGTGCGCGTTGGATACTGAATTTAACAAATTTTCAGATGTTCTTCAGAAAGCAATGGAAGCCCCATTTCCACTGGAAAAATGCTACCCTAAAAAATCTAAACATAAGCCCTGGCTAACGCCAGAATTGATCGATGAGGGACAGTACCTTAGGGATAAGTACAAACAGTATAAATACTCAAATGATCTAAATGTTTTGACTCGTTATAAAATTGTAAAAAAGTTCCATGAGTCTAAAATTAAATTGTCTCGGCAACAGTACCACTGCGATTTGTTCTCAAGGTCAAATAATATGTCGAAAACGGCTTGGAACATGATAAAGGGTAGTGGCTCTCTGGGACGTCAAAATCAACCCAAATACTTTGTGGATGATGACGGAAATAAATTTTCTAACTTGCAGGAAGCAGTAGTTTTAATTCTTTTTTTATTGACTCTGTGAATAAAATAAAAAGTGACTCATCCCAATATTTACAGAGACAATCTAAAAGTAAAATAATATCAAACTCGCTTTTTTTACAATTTTTTCAAGAACATGAAATGTATCAAATTATTTTATCAGTTAGCAAATAAAACTTGGCTGGCGAAGACGGAATTCCTTGCTCACTTATTAGACACGTTCCTGACTACTTAGTTCCACCATTGACATATCTTGTTAACCTATCATTTCAAATGGGCACATTTCCAAGCATACTTAAAAAATCTATAGTTGTTCCGATTCACAAAAAAGGGGAAAAAACCTTAATGTCTAATTATCGCGGGATATCACTTCTGTCTGTCTAAAATTTTTGAAAGATGTTTTTTCTTGAGATTGGAGTCATTTTTACATAGGGAAAATTTCTTCAGTAAATATCAGTTTGGTTTTAGGAAGAATCGTTCAACGCAAGATGCTATTTTATCTTTATATACTCATGTTATTTCAAATTTTGAGCTAAATAACAAGTCCTTATGCCTCTTTTTTGATTAAAAAGGGCCTTTGATGTAATAGATATTAACTTGATGCTTGAAGTTTTTTACAAATGCGGAATGCGCGGTGTATCCTACGGGTGGATAGAATCATTCATTACAGATAGAGAGCAGAAAACTAACTTAAAAAATGAATATTTATCGGTTAACTCAGGCTACTTACCAGTGACCAGTGGCGTACCCCAGGGCAGCATCTTGGGCCCGCTTTTATTTATAATTTTTTTTGATAGTGTCATGTATGAATTCCCATATCACTATGTGGGGGCGTTTGCGGATGATGCAAACGTTACGACATCTTATAGTGATCTTGATTTGTTGTATAAAATGTCAACTGGTGCCGTGAATAGAATGATTAATTTTTGTCAAAATAATGGTCTCGTCTTAAATAAATCAAAAACCGAAATGATGTTATTTTCACTTGCAGATCTAAATAAAAGCTTACTTGTTAAGATGCATAATAGTTCAATTAAACAGAATACAGTCACGAAATATCTGGGCATTATTCTTGACGAGCATCTTACATGGTCAAGTCAAGTTGATGCAGTTTTAAAAAAACTTTCCTTATCCACTTATGTATTATGGCAATTAAGAGAAAGAGTTGACGTTTCCCTATTGCTGCTCTATTATTATGTCTACGTACAGTCATGCCTAACATATGGTATTATATGTTGGGGAACCTAACCTAACCTAACATATGTTATTATATGTTGGGGAAACTGCGCCAGGGCTGGCGAGGTCTTTAGAGCCCAAAAACGGGCAGTAAGAATAATTACATTTAAGCCGTATACATATTCGTGTAAACTATTATTTCCTGAATTAGGCATACTAACATTTCCTTCATTATTTATTTTTACATCAATAATGCATGTTAAAAAGAATATAACCAATTACCCAATTTCCAGAAACACTAGTCAGTATGAGTTAAGAGCAAATTTAAACTTGGAGATTCCTAAACACAAGCTCTCAAAAGTAGCCAATAGCCGTTTAGTTTTACCAATTAAATTTTATAACAAATTACCAACAGAAATAAAAAAGATTCAGAAATACACCTCTTTTAAAACTATGCTGAAAGATAACTTTATTAGGAACACGTTTTACTCTATTAACCAATTTATTAATTGCAACGTCTCTGACCTTTTACCAAAGTTAAGGAAAGGATAATATATATATATATATATATATATATATATATATATATATATATATATATATATATATATATATATATAATAATAATAATAAATGTACATGTTTAATAATGTATGTGATAATTTTGTGATTTAATTTTTTTACTTTTTATAGAGATAGGTACTTTGTATTACACTACCTATATATGTTGTACATTTTGACATTATTCAATACTTATAAAAGTCCATGGAAATAAATTATTTGAAATTGAAATTGAAATTGAAAATTGAAAAAATAAATAACTTGGAATAATGATAAATCTGTTGCAGATGTAACTAATGCCTTTTGTAACATAAATCCAACAATTGAAAGCTGTGCAGTTTAAGAATGTATGCACTTTAGTAAAAATAGAGCTCTAAATAATGTTGAAAGAGAAATGCTAAATTTTGCAGGAGAATTAAAAGCAAGGAAAATAAATGAGTGGTTTCATTTCAACAAGATATATATACTTGTATGATATTTTGAATATAAATTAGTCATAATCTGTCATTTGGACAATCTTTAACTATTCAGGATATCCAAAAAATTTTAAATATACTATATTCATAGGCCTTCTATACAATATCGCATAATTTCAATATTCCGCGATTGAACAATATATATAAACCGTACTCTTGATAAAATCCCTACTTCGATAATATCATATTGCTAGCTAGAGCCTGAAAATGAAAAAGTTAGTTCAAAATTATTATAATAGCGATATAATAGGATTTCTTCTATTTGAAATTTTTTTTCAAAGCTTGGTAGAACCGTGAACATAGTGTTGGACTCTTAATATAGAGGTACTAGGTTCAATTCTGCTTCTTTTTCTTGCTTTGATCCGTCCGTGAAAATATTGATCGTTCCTTCATCGGAGGTCTCATTTCCACTGTTTGTGTATATTGAGTAGGTTTTATCAAAAACAAATCGCGGGGGAATGCTGTCTGCATTAACCTGTAGCAGAGGCATCGTGTTAGTAGCCTCGAGCCACAGGCGACGTCTAGTCTCCCCACATCCTACTTCTGGCTTTATACCAATAGTCTCAAGGCGTACCATAGTTGCCAAGGCCACTTCTTGTAGATAAATATCCAAAGATGGCAGGCATAGCATCACCTCTCTTGCTCTAGTTGGTGTTATTCGCATAGCTCCAGTCACACTTAGACACGCGGTCCTTTGTATCTGCCGAAGCTTGAGCTTTGCTGTTGCCTGTTGGCTTTTAGGCCACCAGACGACAGCTCCATAGGCTATCATCGGTCTCACGATGGCAGTGTATATCCACATGACCACCCTGGGTTTCCCCATGATTCTGCGGCACTGTCCGTAGGAGATGTGTGCCTTTTTTAGTCTTCTCTCCAGGTGAAGATTCCATGTGAGTTTGGCGTCAAAGGTCACCCCAGATATTCGACCTCTGACATGAAACTTAATTCTGTGTTTAGGAGAACAGGTGCTTTTAATGGCCCCAGTTTCCGTTTCTTTGTGAAGGGAACCATCTGCGTCTTTCCGGGGTTGATTGATAGAAAGTTCTTCTCGCACCATCTTTCGATTATTCTCAGGACTCCCTGCATTCTGTCGCAAAGAACCCCTTCAAATTTGAACCATACAGGGTGATTCATTAAGGGTGGCGACCGGCCATAATGCATGAACCGATTTTCAAAAACGTAGACTCTATGCAAAGAGTATTGAATGTAGATTTCAGTAAAAAATAACAAGAACACTTTTAATTTTCCAATTAGCAACTAGAGGTCGTTATGTAACACCTAGCTCTATTTATGATTTTTTTTTGAGAAATTTCAAATGCAATGCTATTAATCTAAATAGCTAACAAAAAGCCAAATTTGCTGTCTTATTGACCTGTCAAAACCGCGAACTGATATCTCTTTTCATTCCAAGGATATTGGTATTTTTTGATGAGTGTTGATGATTGTTGGCTCAACCTGTAAGGAGGAAGAGAAATTATGCTGCTAAAACTGTTTAGAAAAAAAAAGCAGAAACGCGCATCACAAAAATATTTATTAGCATTACATAATGAAACATACGCGATGCTCCATTTTGGAACGCCCTCTGTTGGCCAGGTTCTGAATGACGAGAATACCGTGATCTATCATACGCGATGCGCCATCTTGGAACACCCTCTGTTGGCTAGGTTCTGAATGACGAAAATACCGTGATCCGCTTTCTTGGAAAATGACCGATATCCGCTTAGAAACGTCATCCGCGGCCGTTTGAAACACAATTGGCCGACTTCCTGTCCATAATCATGCCCTGTAACAACATTTCGGACAAGTTGAAGTGGTCTGGAACCCGCCTTGGTACACTACTTATTGAATAAACACAAAAAACGTATTTACTGATATAAAATGATTTGAAAACCACTCCTATATCTTATCTCAACTTTCGATACTGGGTAATGGTCTATTATTTTCTGGGAAAATTCTGCTGAAAACCCAATTGGCAGAATAACCACCCTAAGACCCCATGGTGATTTGCAGCCCGTTATAATTCAACATTTTGAGCCAGGACTCATTTGAATTTCGAGTATGATTTATAGTTCTTCTGAAAGTTTGAATACTTCAAGAATATATTCAAAGCATTAAACAGTTTATCGAAAAAACTGGCCCTAATTTCTGTCTAAGGTTTTTGGAAGAAAGAGAAGAGGTTGGAGTACAAAAAGTTATTTCATTCTTCCCAAGCAGAATTTTGGAAAATTAATTTGAAATTCATGAAAAGGATGAAATGACTTTACCTTTGATATTTCAGTTGTCCTTAATTCATTTCATATTTTTGTTTATTCGTTCAATTATTTCAATGATGAGTAATTTATAAGAAGATATATTTCAAGTATTAAAGTTTTATATTTTATAATTATTTTGGCCTTATTATTATTTTCATCTCTATAATATAAAGTAAAACATTACATCTACAATAGTAACTCACCTTTCCGGTTTTTTGTGATGATATAGTTTTATAAATTTGAGACCATTGATATTTTTTATCTGCATCACCACCCCTGTTATAGTTACGAAATCTTCATATATAAATTCCATTCATGAAGTGTAACAATCAGAGTATAATAAATAGAGAATGAATCTAATACTTCCTTGTCTGTGCAAGTTACTTTAATACATCGCGAACATATAGAGTATAAACTACGCATATATATATATATATATATATATATATATATATATATATATATATATATATATATATATATATATATATATAGGATATCTATTTGTAGGGACTGCAGCAATGTAAAAGGAAACTCTTTGAAGTTTTTCCAAGCTTTCGGAATCTTTTATTCCATCATCAGGGAGAATCTGTCGTGAGAATGATTACATAGATGTTGATAATACGATATAAGAAACATTGAAAATGATGCTATTTGTTAAAAAATTATAAAAGTTGATACATTTTTGAAGTTATAATTAAATTTCTGAACGAAATGACAAATCGGTGTCACTCATTTTTTTTATATTCAAATTGAAGTTTGACATTATTTCATTACGTTAAATTAATTTGATTTTGTGTTATTTTATATCAAGTGAAAGTAAAAAAGAATAAATTTCACTCAAATGGCTTATATCTGTTTTTTTATTGATGGAATTATTGTCTTGATAAATAAAGGCCATTTCTAAAAAAGATCTTTTTGAAAGATGTGATTCTCTTGCTAGAACAGTTGTTGAAAGGTAGTTCATCTGGTGGTCACAATCATTGACATGTTTAGCTAAAGCACATCTCTCAGGGTGTAATCTACTATCACTCTTATGAGAAGTGATTCTGTCTTTTAATAGTCTTTTTGTTTGGCCAATATAATTCTTATCACAATCATTACAAGGGATATTATAAACAACATTTGTGAGTGATAAAATAGGAATTTTGTCTTTTATTTTCGAATATATTTGTCTCATTGAAATAACTGTTCTATTTGCAATTTTGATGTTTTCAAAAAATTTAAAAATTCTGGTCAGTTTAGGTGACCACCAGATGAACTACCTTTCAACAACTGTTCTAGCAAGAGAATCACATCTTTCAAAAAGATCTTTTTTAGAAATGGCCTTTATTTATCAAGACAATAATTCCATCAATAAAAAAACAGATATAAGCCATTTGAGTGAAATTTATTCTTTTTTACTTTCACTTGATATAAAATAACACAAAATCAAATTAATTTAACGTAATGAAATAATGTCAAACTTCAATTTGAATATAAAAAAAATGAGTGACACCGATTTGTCATTTCGTTCAGAAATTTAATTATAACTTCAAAAATGTATCAACTTTTATAATTTTTTAACAAATAGCATCATTTTCAATGTTTCTTATATCGTATTATCAACATCTATGTAATCATTCTCACGACAGATTCTCCCTGATGATGGAATAAAAGATTCCGAAAGCTTGGAAAAACTTCAAAGAGTTTCCTTTTACATTGCTGCAGTCCCTACGAATAGATATCCTCTAAACTAGTCAGCGACTATCCTCCTCTTATATATATATATATATATATATATATATATATATATATATATATATATATATATATATATATATATATATATATATATATATATATATATATATATATATATATATATATATATATATATATATATATATATATATATATATATATATATATATATATATATATATATATATATATATATATATATATATATATATATATATATAAATATATTCATTACAGGGTGGTACAGCTCGATCGGTCATAATATAGATTAACGAAAATATAGATCCACTTAAGGATTCCCATTCGTCTTATGCTTATGAAAGCCCCCTATTCACGTTCGGCCTATGTCGACTTAACGATCTCAAGTAATACCATACAATCATCTATTCAGCAGAAGATCACGTGAATTCGAACACGCATTATGCGATTTGACTCTAAGGCCACTAAATTCGCGTTGTTTTCTCGCGACTTGGCGAAACTTCGAAATATTAATTGTGGTGGCCCATTTAGCAGATACGAATGGAACCCAGTCTAGACAATTAATGGCTATTTGGGTGGTACGACTGGGTTCAATGGCTTAATTCACGCAAATGTTATACAAAGCACATTTTTTGCAATTAAGATGAAATGCTGCCACCCGTGAAATGGAACGCGACAACACGAAGGTCAAACACGGTTAAGCAGTATATTTGTATCGTATATTCAATTTTGTTTCAATAAATTTTATCAATACAGATAGTATATGTAAGGCGCAAAAAAAATTTTTTGAATGCTAAAAACGAATTTCTCGAGAAAGAGAAATCCAACTTACGGTGTGAGGTGAGTCAAGTTCAGTTACTTTCATATGACTTTAATTTGTCACATTTATTGTATGCTCCTAGAGAGATAATTTCGTTTGTATTATCAAGTGAAATTATTACTTTGAAAACAAAACATGTGAAAAATTGTGATCTTCATGCATAAATTTTTATATTTGCCAAGCTACAGAACAATTTGAACTTTTAAATTTTGTATATTCTTTACCGTGTAACGCTCCTTGCTTTTTTTTTCAATATTGTTGATCGATATTAGCTTGAATTATATTGAGAGTTTGAATAATCTCTATAGTGATATAAATTATGAAATCCGTTTCTAACTTTCCGTTTTCAAACTGATTTTATTCTCCTATTGATTTATGTTGGATAATGAAATTCCCCAGAAAAATGTTTGATTGAATATTTTGAAATTATAGGAATGACAACTAAGCAGATTTCAAGGAAAAAAATAAAATGTCCGTCAGAAAACAATCTATATTTATAGAATTAGAACAGTAGTTTCTAAAGTTGATATTTTTTACCAGCCTAAATTGGGGAATATTTCGTAAAAAATCCAATTATATTTTATAAGTGGTAGATTGCGCCACCTAGCGGAAAACTATGGACTCAAAAACATTTTTAATCATTTTTTTAGGGCAGATTTTCATATAAGAATTTTTTTCCCCAAACTCTAGGACATACGGTTTCCGAGATACGGCCGGTCCACCCCTAATGAATCACCCTATATATATATATATATATATATATATATATATATATATATATATATATATATATATATATATATATATATATATATATATATATACATATATATATATATATATAGATATATATATATATATATATATATATATATATATATATATATATATATATATATATATATATATATATATATATATATATATATATATATATATATATATATATATATATATATATATATATATATATATATATATATATATATATATATATATATATATATATAGATATTGAATTTAAAATAAAAACACTTGGCTTTAAGTTTCACAAATATATTGAATAAAAATTAACAATTACATTAGTCAACTAGTTTCGGGTTATGGGCCCATTATCAAGACTGAACAGAAAAATATTTAACAAGCTCATTTATAATATTGATTGTAGTAGAGGCGAAATTTGGTATTCAACTTGTTCATTTACGATGGGGTAATTCCTCTTAATGGCACTACTAATTTCTGAAATTTCCAACAGGTCAAGACGTTTGCCCTTTTTACCTGGGTGGAGGCATATCGTTTTCTCGAAGTCGATGAAATGGTTAAATTTTATACAATGCTCTGAGAAACCAGTGGTGTTTTTGTTAAACAAAATTGACTTTTTATGTTCTTCTACGCGAGTGTTGATTTTTCTGCCTGTTTGTCCGATATAAAAGGATGGGCATTCATTACAAAAGATTTTGTAAACACCACTGTTTTCTCCAATATTGTTCCTATCCTTGTTATTGACTAAGAGTGACTTTAAATTACGTTTATTTGTACATATGCTTTTAATACCGTTTTGTGATAATCTGTTGATGATATTAGTACTGATTCCTGGAATATAGTTTATTAAATGATATTTTTGTTCGCTTTTTATTACTGGTGAGGGATAAATTGAATTTAGAATATTCTTATGTCGTTTTTTCTTTATCATTTGATGAATCAAGATGTCTTTATAGCCGTTATTTATTGCTAATAATTTTAAAATATTAACTTCTGAAGCAGAAGTTGCCCATCCTTTTATATCGGACAAACAGGCAGAAAAATCAACACTCGCGTAGAAGAACATAAAAAGTCAATTTTGTTTAACAAAAACACCACTGGTTTCTCAGAGCATTGTATAAAATTTAACCATTTCATCGACTTCGAGAAAACGATATGCCTCCACCCAGGTAAAAAGGGCAAACGTCTTGACCTGTTGGAAATTTTAGAAATTAGTAGTGCCATTAAGAGGAATTACCCCATCGTAAATGAACAAGTTGAATACCAAATTTCCCCTCTACTACAATCAATATTATAAATGAGCTTGTTAAGTATTTTTCTGTTCAGTCTTGATAATGGGCCCATAACGCGAAACTAGTTGATTAATGTAATTGTTAATTTTTATTCAATATATTTGTGAAACTTAAAGCCAAGTGTTTTTATTTTAAATTCAATATTTAATCATGTTTCACCAAGTGATAAGCGAAACTTCAATATTAGTTATATATAGATATAGATATATATAGATATATATATATATATATATATATATATATATATATATATATATATATATATATATATATATATATATATATATATATATATATATATATATATATATATATATATATATATATATATATATATATATATATATATATATATATATATATATATATATATATATATATATATATATATATATATATATATATATATATATATATATATATATATATATATATATATATATATATATATATATATATATATATATATATATATATATATATATATATTATATATATATATATATATATATATATATATATATATATATATATATTTATATATATATATATATATATATATATATATATATATATATATATATATATATATATATATATATATATATATATATATATATATATATATATATATATATATATATATATATATATATATATATATATATATATATATATATATATATATATATATATTTTTTAGGAATATTCAGGCTCTTAAACAGAAATAACGAAAAGACGGTTATTCGTTAACCCTTATGATAATTTGCATAATTTGTAACCTATTTTTCAAGAAACATTACATTTTTAATGGTTGTAAATATACATATCTGCATATCTGCTCATGATACTGTGTTACATCTTGCTCAAGGTCTGAATGAAAAACACTCATAGAAAAATAACTATATTATCTTTGGGGCATTTTACATGCTATAAGTTACATAATTACACTGATCTAAAAATAAAAATATACATAAATGTACACATAAATTCGAATTCTCTCATTCGTTCATAAATTGAAATTATTGACAATAACACAGTTTCTATTTTATGTTTGAAGAACATCAGTCAGATACATTCCTAAAAGTAATTTATTCACTGATGGAACCTCTAACTTAAAATAATTCAAATTTAAATATAAAAATATTATATTCTCAGGTTAAAAAATGCTTTCGTTTAATATTGTTGGTAATTTTCAGAATAATTACCTACACATTTCCTTGATTCCATCAGTTCAGCTTTCGCAATTATTCAGTTTTAATGAATAACGAAGCTGATTTTTAGAGGATTTTAAATTCATAAAACTACATATTTCACTTATCTTCGAAACTTCTTTCATTTTCATTTTGTAGAAAATCTGTAACATTTGCTAAGAGCCACATACAAAATTTTGTAGGTAATACAATTTTCCCTAAAATAACATGAAATGAAGTTGAAGGGCCACTTTGCTAATTGTGTGTTCATTCTATTCCACTTTAAGTTTATAATCTAGTATAATAAACTAATTTTCCTTTCATAGAAACTCTATCTATTGTCATTATTATTTTTTCAGCGTTCCACTGATCTCACAGATGCTATTCAAAAGAGCTATATATATATATATATATATATATATATATATATATATATATATATATATATATATATATATATATATATATATATATATATATATATATATATATATATAATATATATATATATATATATATATATATATATATATATATATATATATATATATATATATATATATATATATATATATATATATATATATATAGATATATATATATATATATATATATATATATATATATATATATATATATATATATATATATATATATATATATATATATATATATATATATATATATATATATATATATATATATATATATATATATATATCATATATATTCAGAATAATCTGGCTTACTTAAATATTTATATTCAATTATATACAATATTAAGAATAAATTATCGAGTATTTGTCAGTAGGTATAACTGAATTAATCGAATATTTTCAACTGTGGAATTATTTTTAATAAACGTGACTTCATTTGAAGATAATGAAGTTCACACAAAACAACACAAAATTATTACCAATAACGATTAAAGGCATTTTTTCTGAAAAGTGTGATAAGTTATTTCATATTATACTTTTTCCCCTTAGTCAAATTAACACATATAAAAAGTTAGAATACATTAATGATATAATCTTCGAACTAGCCGGCTAGTGGAAATAATTTATTTTCATGTATTCTTTCCGATTGTCACAAAAAAAAACAAAAACTTTTTGTATATTGTTGATTAGATTCGAAATCAGGCACTATTACAATTTCAACATATCTTTTATATTGAACTTGTTACTATACTAGTGATAATTCCACAGAAGTTCTAGTCAACAATTTGTTCATTCCTATTATTAGCAAGTACCTACGCCATTGATGAGGATTCTTGAATGCAGTATTCTTTTCCATAAAAAGGTGAAAATATTTCTGAGTCTGTTATTCCTTTGGTATTTCTTGATCATTATTTGGCTTGACTCACTGCACTGATAATTTTCAATAAAACTGTCCCGAACTGTATACACAACTGAACTATACGCACATAGGTTATGTCACATTTTTCAATATCCAAGGAACAAACTTCGATATTCTAGTACATACTCCCGGAAGGTTTGCTTCACCGCATCCAATACCCCAGGATATTATGCCAGCCAGGAAGTATCTACCATCTTTACCCTTAACTTGTAAAGGACCACCCGAGTCACCTTGGCAAGAATCTTGACCACCTTTGTCGTGTCCTGCACACAGAAAGATGTCTGGTATGAATTCGTGCCTTCCTGCCCTCAAAAACATTGACTTGCATCTGTCGTTGCTAACTATTGGTACTTGAACCTGCACAGAAATAAAACTATTAAATGAGTTATTTATATTAAAAATGATTTGGAGGATGAGAGGAATTAAAATATTCAAAACACTATCATATTGCAAATATGATAGATGTAAATAAAATACAATAATAATAAGATAAATTCACTTAAAAGAGGCTGAATCATAAACATGTAATTCCTTTTTAAGCATAAGTATGTTGAAATATTTCCGAGAACAGTGTATTTGAACATATAATCCGCGGACCATCGGAATAGATTACCCGTTCACATGTTTCTACAAAACCAAAAACTTATTTCACAAAATCACCTCCTGCAAATAAAAAGTAAACGGATCATATCTACAGGTAATTTAGAGTTCACTAGATGAAGGTGTATTAACAAGAAAAGTCAACATGGAGTGAGCAACAAAATTACACTCTTAAAACAAATTTGCTCTAATTTGAAGAAAAACATAAAAAATGTAATCTATCAAACAACTTTTGTGTTGTCCCTGTTAATATTCAATTTTTTGCTGATCAATACTTAGTAAGACTGAAAACGTGTTAATTGATCTCTTAGTATGGGAATGTTTAGAATCCTTGTGCTAGAAGGAAACTTAGTATGCTTGGAAATAGGCAGATGTCAAGCTATTTAATTTAGTTTATTTCAATGAGTAAATGATGATAGATAACGAATCTAATATCGAACATAGTTGTAGAACATTCCGAGCAACAATTTCGTCAACAACGAATCTCGAGTGGCACTTCAAGAACAATTCGAGTTACTTGATTTCATATGGATCAGCACCAACTTGATAATTTAGTTAATAGCTATCAAACTATTGGCCTATTAAATTTGTTTATGTTCTCATATTTACTTGAATGTCATTTTCAAACAAAGTTTCTGAATAAATGATATATCCTTATTAATGGATAAAGTAAGACCTTAATTTTGAAAATTGTTATAAGTAATTGGCCAACCATCTTCATGTGTTAGCAAATGGTAGTCACAGCTCTATTCTTGCCGAGTAACGGCCATGTTGTGTTTCCATTCAGATTGATTCTATTTATATAAAAGTATTCATCGTATACGTATATCATTTTATAAGATCACTTTTCTTTCATCTTGACAAAAACACTTTACAGCTTCTCTTAAGCGAATAATCAAAAATTTAAAAAAACTAAGTGTTTTACTCGACAGCTCACTGTTACATATGCAATAAATCCTATTATTGCGAGAAAGAGCATCGTAGCTTCAATTAATATGTGTCAATACGCTTTTATATTCAAACCTCATCAATGAAACTTCATTGAATTGCATGTATGTTTCATAAGATCAAAAACAAAGGCTATTAAAAATTGCTGATGGAAAAAACAATATAATTACTTCTTGAAGCACTAATGGCAAAGTTCCACCCTCTCTCAGTCTTCCCCATCCAGTAACTGTAGCATTTTCTCCAATCAATAAATCATCAGAAGCTGGAAGACATATTGGAGCGATGTGGGGCAAGAACTCTAAAGGGGCATCCAGCTGAACCAAGGCTAAATCATACTCGAACGTGAAATAGTTATACTTTGGATGAACCACTTTTTTGGTTACAGCTCGCTCGACGAATGGTAACTCTTCTTGAATATTGGAGAAGTCATATTCTCCTACGCGAATTCTAATCTGCGAAGTCAAAAGGCTGGAAATATGTATTGTCCATTAAATTTACAGTATTCAAGAATTATTTTTAAGTGATAAATGAAAAAGAAGAAAATGGTTCAAACATTAGAAATATTGAAATATTTCAAATCAGTAATATTCTTCAAACAAAATACCAAATCAGCTCTCCTAAAAGCTTTTTGATCAAATCTTGATGATAGAGTAGTGGCTACACATATAAAGTATGAGGAACCAAAACATGCGAACAAAGTTTTAATTCATTCTCGTATAATATTACTTGTATTCTACAATTGAAGACGAACACAAATTATGCTACAAAATAGTGGAACCAGAATAAAGATAAATGAATTTGATTTATTTACAAATGCTTTTATATTTGTATAGAAAATATCTATAAACTCACTCATCTACACAATGGCCTGCAGTGGCAATCCAATTTTCATTGAGTACAGCACCTCCACATCTGTGAGTACTTGAAAAACCAAAAAAGGAAGTCCTTCTCACTGACACCTGAAACACTCATTTCAACACTAAGAATTTCACTATTATTCTGAGTAATTGTTTTCAAAACATATTCACGATGATCTTACTTGCCAAGGCCATTTTCCAAATGGAGCATTTTTTCCACCAACTATTCTTGAATGTGGTTGAGATGTCATCTTAGGTTCGCCACAACCTGTATCCGAGAAAAAAGTGAGTAATTCAGAGTAATATGTGACTACAGACAGCCAGACAATCAAACTATTCGTCTGTTGAGTAAAAAGTTGATTAAAACATTCTTGCTTATTGCTGAAGGTGATTGCTGATTACGATAGGCTATCATTATTCTCTAATTTCGGTATATCTTCTATCAATTCAACAGTATTAGCTACTAGTTAACTGTGACATATGTAGTTCACCATATTAACTACTGAATAATCAGTTCGAACACTTCGAATATACAGTTCGAATAATTTTCATCAAGCGTTCTTCTGCGCGCTATATCGAACTTATATTTGGTGAAAATGAAAAAGTTTAAAAATTAAGATGAATAATTTACTGGCTCACTTTTTTCCTTGAGAGAATTTATTTTAAACTTACCTATTAAAAATAGAAGCTTTATCAAAACACTTTGTGAAAATAATCTCTACGTTTCTATGTAACTTTTTTACCCTTTCCCTCTTCTCTCAATGATATTTCAAATATTTCATTTATATAAGATCATTTGTTTAACTGAAAGGTTCGTATTTCTATTTTTTGCTAATAATTAAATACTAATAACAAAAAGTGAATCTGAGTAATATATAATCTTGATATAGCGATCATGCGGTAGTTGTGATGAAGTGTATTTTTCAGCATAATGAATTTTTTTAAATACTGTGCATAATTTTCTACTCTTTATGACTGAATGAAAAAATATAATGAAATATTTCACATATAACAATAATAATAACAACACTCACTAAATTTTTTATGAGAAGCTGCTGTGATTACAGTACTGTAAGTAGATGTAGGCATCTGTTCTGGTTTTAAAGAAGTTCTTTCAATAGGGACTTTTGTGATTGTAGGCGATGGCCTGTAAATAAAACAAATTTCATGAACCTACGTATAAAAGCATTACATCTGAAAAATAGCTAGTTTCTACTCTAATGAACTTTGAAAATTTTTTTTTAGCAAAATGCTACAAAACAAAATTTTTTTCTAGAACGGGGTTTGTGAACAAACTCATCTGATTAGTGATAAATATTTATGAATGTTAATTTCGATGAGTAAGATTTCTTCATACTGATGAAGAATATCCTAGTCCTTCATCAGTAACAATAAAAAGTATGAATATTTCGGACGAAAACATATTGTTTCTCGAGTTCTATTCTATCGTTAATGTTTTCAAGTAACTCTGAACATATTAAAAATATCTGGATAAAATAAAGACTAGTTTTTGTTTTAAATTCTTTTCATGTATTCAAAGGAAATCTACTTTTCGATAATAGATTTTTGCTACTGTTATCAGAATATCTTACCTTTTTGTAGTTGTTGTACTTTTCGTATGTTTATTACCATACTTGAAAGTGACTTTATTGTTGTGAATGGGTTTTTTAGTTGGTTTGATCTTATTCATATTCGGCTTGAACTTCGTTCTTACATATGTAGGTTCAGTTGTCTGTGGCCAATGTATTCCTGGTTTTGGCTCAGAGTCAATAGAGTTTTGATGAACTGATGTAATAAATCCAGGCTCAGTAGTTGACTGCCAACCTATAGCGATAAATAAAGATAAAAACGACATCAGTGGCTATATTTTCAGTACTTATACGTAAAATATTCCCTACAAATATTACTTCATAGCAATTTCAAGTAAGTCACAAACTTCTTTTTATTATTTTTCTATACGTTGAAGAAATTTTAAATCAGTTCAGAAACTACATCTGCGTATCTTTGTTCCCCAGAGATAATTTGAAAAAATTGTAATCATAACCTCATCATTTTGATGATGCAGCATTCAGAAGTTACCTAAATGAAAAACAGGTTTTCTATTCATAAAAAAAATACTTGGAATATTGGAATAATAGCTTCAAAATTGAGATTTATTTTCACAAAATAAAAACCATTGACACACTGTTCCTCACAAATTCATGAGTATTTACTATCTAGTAACATAATTCAAATTCACACTAAATTCTAACCAACTTATGTTTGATCAATTACTGATGAACATCCACACATAATTCCTAAATTTCCATCTAACGGCGTGTTAAAATGATCCACATAAGTTTTTTTGAACTTCAAACATATATGAGTACTTCGTTTTCAAAAGTTTACCATTTGAATTGGAGACAAACTTTTTTGATCTCTTTCATGAAGTTTAAACTAGTACTGAATTATTTGCTAGAGCAATGAAATATTAGAAATGAATAAATAGTGTATGGCATTATTTCCGGGGAGTCTACACATTATGTGCTATATTCCGGTGCCGATTACCTCTTTACACCCTATTTTAGGTAGTTAGTACCAAGGCGTACTAACCCAGGGGGACCGACGGCCTAACGTGTACTCCGAAACACGGTGAAATATTAGAAAAATTAACTTATAAATCAAAAATACTTCCTAACATTTACGAAAATAAGTTTCAGAAGAAAAAAAGCTAAATACTACTCACCTGACTTTGTGTATATATAAAGACCGTTACTATCTGCTTTATCGAAAGTGTCTGTATTCATAGGTCTAAGACTTTGACGAGGTGGCGATGTTGGATTTCTCGAAGAAGAACCTGGCCTTAAACTCATCGCCATTTGATGCGTTCGATTGAGAGGTGCATTATGTGGTTTGACTGACAAACTGAAATTATATTGCTTTACGATATTGTTTTTTTTAGTTTTTCATATGATTCATACAGGATTCTCCTCCGGGAAAGCCCTCGTGTAACCATTTCAAAGATAAATAAGTTATCTAAGTCTCCGATAAACGCAAAGCTAATATGTATTTTCAAGTTTGCAATACTTCTGGTTGAACCAAAAGTAGATACCAACTTCGTTAATTTGAATAAAACACTGTCACAACCTCACACTATTAAGAAAATATTCATGCTCAAATATAAATAATGACAATTGTGAGCATTCATATATCAACCAATATTAGGGAAATTATAACTTGATCTGCTGCTTTATTCAAAAGTCCGTCGAAAGATCTTTTATGTTACCTAGCCGTCACTGTATGAGGAGTATTGATTTATGTCGTTAGCAAAAAAATTGTATTCATCTAAATTTACATGCTCTGAAAGATTATTTTTATATAAAATTAAAAACATTGACCCTAGAATTTAGCCTTGTGATTTTTGTTTGGCACTTCTTCGATCAATATTGGACTACGGTAGTATTTTTTATGGCAGTGCCTCAAATACCAATTTGAAGCAGTTGGATATAATCCAAAGAAAAGCGATCGAATTATACATAGGTCTTTTAAATAGTTCATCTAATGATGTAGTACTTTCAGAGGCTGAAAGTTACCTTTAAAGTATAGAAGGGATTGTCTTAGTGGTAAATTTATTTTGAAGAGAATGGCTCTCAATAGTTCAGTCATAAAAGACATTCATGAATTGTTTCTGTTAACTCTGACCCATCGATTTTGGGTGGTAAAAACAGATCCTACCTTAATTTCGTGTTAAAGTAAATTAAAAGGATATAAAAATGAATTTATTATAGAAGATAGACTTCCTATATTTTCGGTAGATTATTCGATTACCCTACTAAACCCCAAAGTTTATATCCCTTGGTATGACGGAAATATATCTAAATTACTACCATTCAGTCATCTCTGAATAGGAAATTCTCTATTTTTTATGGTGAACTTTATGCTGTCTCGCTAGCACTGGATTATATAGAAGAAAATATTCTCAAATTTTCCGTTAGAAAATTTGTTGTTTTATCTCACAGTCAAAGTGTCCTACTTTCATTAAAGAATTGTAATTATGTATTCTCTTTATCAGTAATTCATAAAAAACTTTTCAATTCTCTACATCATCTAATCCAACTTAATATTGAAGTCAAATTCCTATGGGTTAAAGCTCATGCTGGTATACGCTGTAATGAAATTGTGGATTCAGCTGCTAAATCTGCGGCAAGTAATGTGACTGAAGTTAGAAGATGTGATTTATTTATTCATTTCAAAAGGATTGTTTTAGAAAAAATGGGGTATAGAATATCAATCTAATGCTATAGGTTCAGTATATAAGAGGATTCAGTCTTTTCCTCTACTTACTACATGGTTTTCTCATGGTGACTATAATGGAGAGTTTATTAGAGTTATATCTCGTTTGAGGTCTGGGCACGTATTATGTCTGCAGTATCTACATAAAATAGGTTTGACGGATTCTCCATTATGTATATGTGGAGAAGTAGGCTCCATAAATCACATACTAATTAATTGTACTAGTAATCGTCTCCAATCTATTGAGTTTCAAGCAAAAGTAAGTCTCCTCACCAAAATCAATCAACCATTCAACATGGAGTTTTTATTGTCTCTGGTTGACAAAAGAATTTATGAATTAATTTTTGAATATATCAGGTTACTTAAACTGAAAATCTAAATCTGCGTTGTTTTTTCCTATATGTCCTTCCTTATGTTATGACCTTTTTTTCTGTGGCATAGTTATTGTTTGTGTATGAAAAATAAAGTCGCCCTGAAGAGCCCCTTGGCGCATAGTCTCCTTGTTCTTCCTTTGAGTTTGATTCGTATCAGCGTTGTGGCGTAAATGTTAGTTTTGAATATGGTTCTAATTTTGGAACTCTTTATTAGGTTATTAGTTTCGGACTTTAATTTAACAGTTGCTGGCTAATGATTCTAGTCGAAGCCAAGAGGCCTTTTATTATCCGTATAGGATAGGCCAGCGTGCGTCGTAATACGTCCAGCGCAACACGCCAGCACTACCTACCTCATAGGAATTTTGTGTTTGTGTTTTACTACAGAGCGCAATACGTTCAACGCTAGCATTGTACGTCGAACGTGATAAGGCTGACTACATTCAGAGGAGGCTATTGCCTTATACACGGCGTATCTCCATATATTTTGTGATAGAGTACTGAAACTGGTCATCTGGTTTTTGTATTTTTTATGAAATTATGATGTCAACAAATTCAAAACCTAAGAAAATCCCCTTTACTGACAAAGAGGACGACCAGTCCATCCAACATATCAGTTTTTTCAATATATTTGGAACATGAAACTATGAAAACAGTGGGCATTAAAAGGACAATGTTTGGCAAGACTGTAGTATCTGTGAATCTATATGGGGTCCGGAATAAACTAACTATGATGCAGTGTATGTATTTTAATCACTTTATTTAATTAACTATCCCCTTTTACAGAAATCTTAAATACTCGTGTACGTACATCTAATAATCCTACCATTTTCTATCTAACTGTCAATTGTCAATCTTCCCAACATAAACATATTAGGCTACACAGTTACCAACCATAATATATATATGTAACACCCCCTTTACTAAAAAAATTACAAATTTAATTTTTGAACTGGTTTCCTAACCCTAGAAGATTTCCTAACTTGTGGAACTTCGGGATCACTCGAATGAGGACATTCTTCGACTCTTAAATTTAAATTCTCTTCTGGAACCTCAACAGTGTCCTTTTGAATGGTAGGAGGGGGAGGTATAATTTCAGTTACACTTTCCTTACTTACAGCATCGCCTATTTTAATAATCTGATCTATATGTCTTCTGACAATTCTCCTATCATCTAATTCAATCAGATAATGAAATAAACCGTCTCTTTCCTTAACATTTCCAAAAATCCATTTATCACCGTTATAATTCCTAACAGCTACTCGTGAACTTAACTCAAAGTATCTAGACGTATTTTCATTTAATTTAATATCCTCATCCTTCGATAATGCATCAGGCATCATTCTGTCTAACCTCGACTTAATCTCACGACCTAATAACATAAAAGATGGTGACTTTCCCGTTGTGACATGAGGCATTTTCCTGTATTGCAATAAGAGCATGCTTAGTTTTTCATTCACAGACAAGTTTTGTACATCGTAGAACATGGCGCGTAGGGAATTCTTCAAAATCTGAACATAACGCTCTGCTTGACCATTCGTCGCTGGATGATAAGGAGCGGTGAACTTTGGAATTATTCCGTTTGATTTCAAAAATTTCTGAAATTCGACAGACTTAAATTGAGTTCCATTATCGCTAACAAAATAATCTGGAACTCCAAATCTCGCAAAAATTGACATACAAATTTCAATTGTGGTTTTTGACGTTATGTTTTTCACGGTGAAAATCTCTGGCCACTTTGAATATGAATCCACTAATAAAAAGAAATAGTGCCCCTGAAATGGACCAGCAAAATCGCAATGCACCCTTTGGAATGGTCTATTGGATGGCATCCAGGGATGATGTACCTTTGGAGGGTTATTTCTCACCTTACAGCAAGAAGAACAATTCACAGCCATGTTAGTTATATCTGAATCTATCTGTGGCCACCAGCAATAACTGCGAGCTAAAGACTTCATTTTTGTAATCCCAAAATGACCTACATGTAATTCATCTAAAATACGTTTCCTAAGACGTTCAGGAATGTATACTCTGATACCTCGCATTAAGCAGTCATTATGTAATGAAAATTCATGTTGGTCAACATTAAAACGAAACTTGGGAAGAACAGTCGTACCAGCCTTTAGAACATTTACTAATTCAAATATATCGCGGTCTTCTTCAGTATACTTTGATAATTCTGAAACTGTAATTGGTAAAGTATTAATTTGATTTATATTAAAAGACTCCGACTCTTCAACAGTACTCTTATTAGAAACCGATTTGTCTAATAATCTGGACATAGCATCGGCATTACCGTGATCTTTTGTGTTTTTGTACTTGATTCTGTAATTAAATGCTTGCAAATAAATTGCATAATGTTGCATTCGTGCAGCAGAATATATGGGAAGGTTTTTACTTGGATTAAATATTTGGACCAAAGCGCTACAGTCAGTAACTAAAGTAAACTTGGTACCATATAAATACTGGTAAAAACGTTTAACCCCAAAAATAATTGCATATGCTTCTTTATCAATTTGGGAATATTTCTTTTGGGTATCTGTTAAAGTTTGTGAAACAAACTGAATGGGTCGTTCACTTCCGTCAGGCATTATGTGAGATAACACGGCTCCTACACCAAAAGAACTACTATCTGTAGCGAGAACCAATGGCAATTTTGGGTTGTAATGAGTCAAAACCGTATCTGAATTCATTTCATTTTTAATAAGCTGGAAAGAACTTTCGCATTCTTTATTCCACTTCCAAGGTGTTTCTTTATGTAATAACTGATTCAATGGAAATGCCACTGAACTCAAATTTTTAAAAAATCGACCATAATAATTCACTAAGCCTAAGAACGAACGCAATTCGTCTTTATTCGTTGGTCTTTTAATAATCTGTATAGCATCAACTTTCTTTCTAGATTTTTCTATACCTAATTTAGTTATAGTATAACCGCAATAATCAATCTTGTCAACCATAAAAACACATTTATCAAAATTTATGCGTATATTGTATGCATGAAATCTTTTAAATATTTGTTTTAATCTGTCTAAATGCGATTTATCATCTGAAGCAGTAACCCTTAAGTCATCAAAGAATATTGCTACCCCCTCGATGCCTTGCAAAATGGTTTCAATAGTTTTCTGCCAAATGGCAGGTGCTGACGCAACTCCATACATTAAACGAGTAGGCTTTAAAAGGCCTCTTATTGTATTCAAGGTAAGCAATTCCCTATCATCAGGATGAATTTCTAAATGTAAGTATGCTTGAGTAATATCAATTTTGGAAAATTTTTTTCCTCCTGCCATATTTGTGAATAATTCATCTATAGTAGGCAAGGGATAATCGTCAACTACTAAATTTGGGTTGAGTGTAGATTTGTAATCCCCACAAATTCTTATTTTCCCATTGGACTTGACTACAGGTACAATTGCACTTGCCCACTCACTACTATCTACAGGCTCTAGAATTTCCTGATCAATCAAAGAATCTAATTCCTCTTTTACTTTTTCCTGTAAAGAAAAAGGTACTGATCTACTTTTAGCAAATCTTGGAGTAACTCCCTCTTTAAGTCT
The DNA here is from genome assembly GCA_030704885.1 of Cynegetis impunctata. NCBI lineage: Eukaryota > Metazoa > Arthropoda > Insecta > Coleoptera > Coccinellidae > Cynegetis > Cynegetis impunctata. Next base: position 176,526 of record JARQZK010002222.1, read on the forward strand.
TAAACGTGCGGTAATATTTTTAATTTTTCCAACTCTATTTTGAAATAACGGTTTGTATTCATTTGATAACTTTTCTAAATCGGACACTGAATTATTGCTATCGTTGCAAGTAACAGAATTTATATTGAAAAAATTCGCCAGATTCAACTCTAACTTCCTAAGCCATTCTCTACCGAACAATGGATTACTGTTTGTCTTTACTACGTATAATTTCAATAAATGTATTTGGTTTTTATATGTAACCTGAACTTCAACGTAACCTAGCACGATTAAACTACTTCCTCCATAAGTAACTAACGTAATATCACAAGGTTTAAGTGTAAGGTAAGGAAAGTGTACATCAAAATCATACTTGCTCATTATAGAAACAGCAGCTCCGCTGTCTAATTCAAATTTAATTCTCCTACCTTCAACTTTTATTGTACAGTAAAATTTCTTACGTAGGGACGAACTATCATTTGTAGTAACCTGATATAACTCGCAAATATCCTCTCTCGGATCCTCCGAACCTCCAACGTTATCCTGGTTTGAATCTGAAATTTCATTACATTCATTAGATTTCTTAAATTTGAAACAAACTTTTTGTAAATGTCCTTTGTTTTTGCAAAAATGACAAAATGAATTTACGAATTTGCATGTATTTGCCAGATGATCTGAATCTCCACAACGGTAACATTTTCTCCTCCTTGTAGAAGAGCCATCAGTTTGTGATTTCTTCTGTTTCCCATTTGTGTTGCTTTTGTTCTTTCTAAAGACAACCTTGTTGACTTCTCCATTCCCATTCATAGCATTCATCTGCAGTTCTGTGGCTTCGAACGCCTTGGCAATTTCTCGAACTTCTTCCAACTTGATTTCACCCTTCTCCAGAAATTTCCTTCTCAGTTCGAACGATAAACATTTCTCGATTACCTGGTCTCTAATTTGATCGTCTAAATCGATGTAATTGCAGTTTTTTCCTTGTTCCTTCAATTTTGTGATGAATTGCTCCATGGACTCTCCCTGTACTTGTTTAATACTGCGAAATATATATCTTTCGTAGACTGTATTAGTTTTTGGGCTAAAGTAGCTATCCAAAGCGATCATTGTTACATTGTATTGATTTGTCGAAGTAGTGTCTTCGGAAGCCGGTAGTGTGAAATATATGTCTTGGACTTCTGGCCCAGCACAGTGTAAGAGTAGGTTTTTCTTCCTAATATCGTCTGTAATACCTTTTGCACTAATGAATATCTCGAAACTTCTTCTCCACTTTTTCCATTTTACGCCTAACGACGCCATTTCCTCGTTACAGTTGAAGTGAGGTAATTGTAAAGCATCCATTTTAGTTTATTTCCTTGATCTCGTCGCCACTGTAGTATCTGTGAATCTATATGGGGTCCGGAATAAACTAACTATGATGCAGTGTATGTATTTTAATCACTTTATTTAATTAACTATCCCCTTTTACAGAAATCTTAAATACTCGTGTACGTACATCTAATAATCCTACCATTTTCTATCTAACTGTCAATTGTCAATCTTCCCAACATAAACATATTAGGCTACACAGTTACCAACCATAATATATATATGTAACAAATTCAAAACCTAAGAAAATCCCCTTTACTGACAAAGAGGACGACCAGTCCATCCAACATATCAGTTTTTTCAATATATTTGGAACATGAAACTATGAAAACAGTGGGCATTAAAAGGACAATGTTTGGCAAGACATTGCAGACAAGTTCAGAGCTGTCCAATCAGTCCTCTCGCCAGTCCCGAGACTCATCTCAACCTCTCTTCAATGATCCCTCACAGCATGCATCTCGTTATATTTTTGAAGAGTACGAAATGTGTGAAGTCGATGATAATGAAAAAGCTTAAATAAAATTACTAAACTAGGTGATGTTAATATTTTTCAAATGGCATTAATAATAGTAACATTTTTATGTAATAAAACAGTTGTGAATTTCTGAAAGTAATATAACAACATGTTGAAATAAAAACGGCCAGTTTTTAACAGCACTTTTGATGCCATGACTCTATTGCAAGGATTAATATGCAGGTCCTCTTTGATGTAATTTGAGATCCAATTAAATTGCTCACGGGTAAATCTAAACTAGCTTTTAAACCTTTCAAAAAGTAAAAGAGCAAATATTTTTCAGCTGTTTTGGTCCTAAACTGCTCATCATCACAAAGTTTTTAAATACTGTGAGCGGCGATGGTTCAGCGGTAGAGTGGTGGACTGCTAACCGCAAGGTACCGGGTTCGATCCCCGGGCCACTCCAACGAATTTAATCGCCGCTCCGTGTTTCGGAAGACACGTAAAGATGGTGATCCCGGCTACTTAGTAGTCGTTAGGTCATGTTAGAGGCCATTGCGCGACCTGAAAACTTTAACACAAGACTTACCACCACAAGTCACACGAACTTACTTTTTTTTTCTAAATACTTCTGACAAATATAAAGTTCCCTGCCGACGTGAAATTCCCTATTCAGTTCATGCTGCTTAGTGCAAACGTTGGCTAGGAAAACTCATGCATTCACGCATTCATGCATTCACGCATTTTTGTTCTCTCTATTTTACAATTTGAAAATACAATGCCAGAGACTTCTAGGATGGAGCCTATCATGCCGTAATATTGAAGCTTTTGTGAAAGCTTTGATTAGCTAATACAATCGAATGCCTTGTTACAAGGCATGTAAATATAACTCTATTTATCTCCCCCAAAGTACCCGTGATACAATCCAAAACATCAATCATTGCAGTTCCCGCTGATATATTTTCTCTGAGTTCGTGTTGATATTAATTAAATAATGATTTTATGATTGAATAATTTACAATTCTCAGTTTTAGTTAAGCCTTTGATATAGTAGGAATAATTGAGATAGGTCTATAGTATTCACACCGCTTCACATCATCTTTTTTGTGATGTGCACAGTTCAGTTAATCAGGAAAGTATTCACGACTAAAGCAAGTATTTTGAATATAATAATAATGATTTCCTGGGGTGTTTTTCCGAAAAGTATTTTTAAATATCTACAAAGTAATTAGTGCTTCATAGTCCTCCACTTGTCGTAAAAATGTTATCTCTTGAGTGTAGTAGGTTTTACCCAATACTTGTAAAGTATTGATTCATATCTGCTATAGTAAGAACACTGTTGATATTTTTTCTCGAAATTTTAGTTCTGCAGTTAATAACTTGAAGATTTGTTCTTATTGTTGGTATTCTTCATAGAGATTGAAAGAATAGGAGTCCTTTGTTGACCTTGCTACTATATATGATTAATTTTGTATCTGCACAATCTTTGGATCTTCACAAATTAGTTAACTTTTTGAATTAAAACAATTTTTTTCCATAATAAAATCATTAAAAATATCAAGCAACTATATGTGGAATAGGTATTCGTTGACGTTGATATATTTGAAAACAAAATTGGTAAAAATTACTCGTACAAAGTGAATCCAAGAACAAATCACAAAATGAATAGGGACTCCTTTATGGCGCATGAATTAAACTTTTCTTTAGCGTTTTGCTAACGTTTTTTCATTATATAATGAAATTTTACAATAAAATAATATTTTGTTAATTAGTTTTTAAACCTTAATCTCGCCTGGAATTCGCACTGTCATAACTAAATTTGACCCCCGTTCTGTATATCTTAAAAAACTGAATACCGTTTACTGAATTATTTTGTTGAGGATGATAATATTATTTGATATGTGAATATTCAATGAGGTTTTCAATCCATAATCTAGAGATGCATACTTTCAATCATAATTAATGTAACACCTCTACAAAGATAAAATTTCAAATACGCTCAATACTCATTAAATGATTGATATACAGGGTGAGTCAGATTTTTGTAGCAGGTCTTCAAATCTAGTAAAGGACATTTTTTATGATGAAAATCTTTTATGAACATATATGCTTAGAAGCTTCGTTTCTGATATACAGGGTGCCGAAGTTTTATATTTTTTGGTTTTTTTCCTCCTATAATTTTCGAAATAATTGAATGGAATTTGGTACACCTATTACAACTAGTTTTGATGTTCTCACATGTAAAATGAACATTATCGATTTCCAGTTTAATCGGAAATGATATAAAAATTAGAGATTTCAATGAAACACCCTATATATGTTTACTCATTGAGAACCGCTGGCTCCAAGTATATGAAGTGCATTTATCAATTTTCGAATTTGACACCATTTTGAATGAAATTTTTCAACTGTAATTCACTTTTTTCAATAGGAACTTACATGGGCCAGCCTGTATTTTAAACAGCTGTTTTAAGTACCAGTGCAATGATGTGCGTTCACATGCCGTGACAACGATCTAAGATTTAATAATAAATATTTAAGATAAATAGAAAATGCCATCAGATTTTACATCTGAGTGAACTACATAAATCTGAATCCAGAGAGTTCAAATATTTCAACATATGCAAGGTATCAATTAAAATTTTCGATTTTTATTTCATTTCTCTTTGAACAGGAAGTCGAATTCATTGATTTTACATGTGAAAACAACCATAATTGGATTTGATATAACCCAGAACCATTTGAACGAAATCAATCAACCCTTTCAAAAGTTTCAGGGGCCCATGACTCTTTTACACCAGGTATATGTATAGTATATATATATATATATATATATATATATATATATATATATATATATATATATATATATATATATATATATATATATATATATATATATATATCGTAACACGGTGTTTGTGGTGGCCGCACTCCTCCGAAACGGCTCGAACAATTTCAATGAAATTGTTCGTGTATATTTGAAAGGTATGGGAATAGGTCGTGAGATATACTTCATCCCGCTAGGTGGTTAGAAATTACCTATAACTCCAAATTTTCACCTTCCTGCCTCCACTTTTCCATTGTTTAGTCGCGATTTAATTATTTTTGCATGAACAAAAAACGTAATCTAATGAGATCAATGCAAGCTTGTAATCATTTCCTCTGTCGCGTAATGTTGAAAAAGACCAGCTAAAAATAAACATGCACTTCCAAATTATACAACATCCATCTGCTCATACATTCTCGAACCAATTGTTAGATATCGGCGAAGAAAAAGTTGCTGTCTATGAAAATACTGAATACATAAATTTGCCTACTAATTTCTGCTCAATCTTCTGATTCGCAAAAAGCCCTTAGTGACCGCATATTTCTCGATGTACGCAAAAAATACAGAAATAATGAGTGGCAGGCAGAAAAAGCCATTTGGGGAGCAAAAAATGTGGACGTCGACGATTTGAACTTCACGATACATCAGTCGTTGACAGGCGACTTGATATCGTACAAATCTATTGATACAGTTTGCGATGCCACCGAAGCTGTGAATTATCCAGCAGAGTTTTTGGACTCACTGGATTTGCCAAACATGTCACTACAAGTTGTATCTCCGGTAGTTTATCTTCGTAATTCGAACCCACCATGCGTGTGCAATGACACGCGATTGGACATTGAAAAATTAATTATAAACATTATCGAAGCCACCATTTTGGATGAAAATTTCCAAGAAAATATTTTGCTTCCACGAATTCCAATGATTCGCTCAGACGGCCAATTGAATTCAAACACATTCAATTTTCAATCATATTGACAGTCGCAATGATAATCGATAAGTCACAAGGCCAAACGATGTCTGTTTGCGGTTTAGATTTGGACACACTATGTTTTTCATACTGTCAATTATACTTTGCATGTTCTCGTGTGGGCAAAACATCGAGCTTATTTGTGTTGACTGAAGACGGACTGACAAGAATATCGTACACTCAATTGCACTTCGAAACTAATTTCGATTTTCTTTATTTCATTTCACATATCCCTCACGGTGCACCAGATTTTATACCCCACACCCTATTTCACTCTACGTGAATGTTTTACACATTAATTTCAATTTATTACACCTACTACCACATTTACTACTGTTCCAGAACTCAAGTTATGAGGTTGTGGTGTGAAATTAGTCTGAAGCTGCACTACACTTATACCATATCAACTATTTTTTATTCCGAAATTTTCTGTTGTTAATTACAATTAATAACAGCCATTTCCAGCCTCATTACAATTCCACAATTCCAAAAAGTCAGTAGCGCATCAAAAAAATATGACAATAACACATAAACGTAAGCACATTCATTTCCTACAATAGCCAACTTTGCTTAATAGAGATTAGAATTTTTCAGCAAGGTTGAAAAAGTAATGTGTATTTATCGATAAGAATTTTCACGCGACAAAAAATCATAGAATTTTCAAAGATATGATAGAAATACAGGGTTTTCAATTTATCACAATAGCCCACTCGGTTTGATCGATACAAAAAATGGCCAGCAGGATTGAAAAAATGATAGCAAAGAAACTGCAAGTGAGTGTGATAGTGTAATAATTGATAAGAATTTTCACGAGACAAAAAAGTATAGAATGTTCGAAAATATGATGGAAATAAATGGTTTTCAATTTATTACAATAGCCGCCTAGGTTTTACCGTTACCAAAAATGATCAGCAGGATTAAGAAAACAATAACAAAGAAGCGTGTGGGTGGGGTAGTGTAATAATTGATAAGAATTTATACGAGGCAAAAAATTCAAGAAATATCGAAAATATGATAGAAATACAGGATTCTCAAATAATTACATCAGTAATATCGGTTTAATCGATACAGAAAATGGTCGGCAGGAAAAAAACTAATAGCAAAGAAGCTGCAACTGAGTGTATATAGAGTGTATAGAGTGTAATAAAATTGAAATCCCTATATTTTTATCTTATTTTCTTAATCCTGCTGACCATTTCTTGTATCGATGAAAACCCTGTATTTCTATCATATTTTCGAAAATTTGATGTTTTTTTATCTCGTGAAAATTCTTTTCTATAACTACACTACCCTACTTACCTGCAGCTTATTCGCCATTACTTTTTTAACCCTGCTGAACATTTCTAGTCTCTATGAGACGAAGTGGGCTATTTTAATGAAGAAATATCCTTACGTTTATTTGTAATTGTCATATTTTTTGGATGCGCTACTTACTTTCTGGAATTGTGATGAGGCCGGAAATGGTTGTTATTAATTTTAATCAATTGTATTAATTACAGAAAAGTCCTGAATCGAAAAATAATATGGTATAAGCTTGAGACTAATTCTACACCACAATCTTATAACTTTAGTTCTGCAACTGTAATAAATACGTTTTCCCATTCTAGGATGAAAAATATAGTTTAAGAGATCAAACAATGAAAATGTCCGTTAAATTAATGAAATATATTGAATTGAGATAATGAATGATTAGTGTTTTATTGTTTTTATCTGCGGTCATCGTCAACAGCGCTCTATTCCTATTTCTATCATAGAACCCCAGACACTTTGAAATATTCGTTATTTTTTATTGAACAACCAAAATATTCACTGGATATAATTTATATGACAGAATATATATATATATATATATATATATATATATATATATATATATATATATATATATATATATAAATAATTAAATAATTAAGTGTGCGAATAATGAATAATAGTACTTTATTATATTATAATACCTAAAAACTCACCTAGTAAAAACAGTACTTTGCTCTAGAGGAATAATTGGTTTCTTCGTTGTGTATTTCTGCTGACTAGGAGTTGTGTACAGAATTGCGGGTTGGTTTTTGTTGGGTAAGATAACATCGGAAGAAATGTTATGTGCACAACATGATCCGAACATAAATGTGTCAACGCACATTCCGATATGTGTGCCTTTTGACTTTATGCACTCATAAACGAACATACATGTACCTTCTATACTATCTACCCAGCAAGGCTTTGGTTGAATCTGGTAAGCAGCTGAAAGCATATATTGGTCAGTGTTATCTTCATTATATTTTAAAAATCTGATTTAAGTGCAACAAAAAACAAGATAAGAAAATGATTGAAAGGAACAACAAATCATATAAAATTTACAAGATATTAAGTTAATTCTCTAGAATATACTGTGATAATTCATGGGTTCATTATCTATATTTTTGAAATGTTTATTTACTCTATAATTATTTTAGATTACATGGGTTCAAATGCAAATCGGATATATCAAAAATTCTCATGATTACTACCTATAACTTAAATGTTTATTTGAAAAATAAACGGATTCAGATATATATGAAATATATGAAAATAAAAACTATGTTTGGATATTTTCATTTTTACATAGCAGAAAAAATTTAAGTAACAAGTAGATGCATGAAAAATTGAAAATCTGAATGATAATCATTTCAAAATTGAAGGCAGGTAATATCTCAATGTTACACAATTCGAAAAACCTTCTTATATTGAGAAAGCTGCAAATCTTCATTCGAACATCCAAATAGGCTCCGATGCGGAAACTGAATTTCTACTATTCAAAGGCATGAACTTGGTTTTGTTCACTCAGAATTATATATATATATATATATATATATATATATATATATATATATATATATATATATATATATATATATATATATATATAAATATACATATACAGTTTTCCCAAGAAAGTTCCGGCAACTTTTATGCAAAAGGCCGAGAGAGGGCTCTGTTTCAGATGTGCATTAAATTTTATAACACTGCTCTATGTTAATTTCATAGAAAAAAAAAAAGAGTTTTTAATTAGATTGTTTAGAACTGTCATTGTTTGTCATATTTTAATTTAAACATAAGTATGAATTTAAGCGTAGAGCAAAGGATAGCTATTGTTAAATGGTTTTACATGGCAAGGGAAGGACGCACAGAAAATGGTACTATCTTGATTATTTGGCGACAAACTTACATCAAGTTTGGACATTATAAAAAAGTTTGAAACTTATGGAGAAGTGACGAACCAATATAAGCGAGGTGGAGCGCCAAAGACAGTTACTACTCCATAACACAGTGCAGAGGTGCAGAATTATCTGTTCCTCCAGATCCTGCGATCTTACTCCTACTGATTTTTCCATTTGGGGATACTATAAACACTTTTAGTTTATTTAGATGGCCAAAATCCTGACATCTCCACTTTAAAAACATATATAGAAGAAGTATTTCAGACAGTGTTCACTCCAGATTTGTGCACAAATATTTGCAGAGGAGTTGATCGTCGTGTACAGTTATGTTATGAACACCATGGTGCACAATTTGAGAATTTATATATATATATATATATATATATATATATATATATATATATATATATATATATATATATATATATATATATATATATATATATATATATATATATATATATATATAGGTATATATATATATATATATATATATATATATATATATATATATATATATATATATATATATATATATATTTATATATATATATATATATATATATATATATATAATCTCTTGATAATTATTAGCAATAACAGGATTGTTGAATCTTAAAAAACTCGATTTAATTAAACGTCAACTTTTTAATAAAATCGAGTTTTTTAAGATTCAACAATCCTGTTATTGCTAATAATTATCAAGAGATTAGAAATAGTTCACAGGCAACAACAATTCGAAAAAATAATTAAATATTGCAAGCTGAAAATATGGCAATGATCCCAAACTTTTTCAAGAATGTGGAACAACAGCACGGGCAACAAGCAGTTATTATTTTGAAAAATGTTTGTTCACTCAACAAGAAGATTACCAATCTGAAGTCAAGAAGAATTTTTTTACTGCGTTGCAAGCATGAAAATCTGTGTCCTACATTCCTTAAGCTGAGAGTTTCAAACATTGTTCTACATTGTGAGTACCTTTTTAGAAGATTTGAAATTCTAAATGAAAATTTCATTAAAAAAACACTCAATTTTATAATTACCGACACTGTTAAAACTATCAACATTTTGACGAAACGAATAAATACTCTAACAAACACATTACAACAAATATGAAGAAATTAAAACCAATAACCTAAGTAAAGTTAATAAAAACAGACACATCAAAAAATTGAACAAACTAATCACCACAACCAATAGTAGAAGCAACATCACATGAAAATAGTGTAATTAATACCACTACCACTGTTTTACCTTTTTTCGTCGAAGAAACATTAAATTTAGACCTCAAACACTCTATAGAAATTAATAATATCAAACAAATACCAATCAATAATATTATAGCTAACATCGAAAAAGGTATTTCAAATTTATGTCCTGAAAATCAAAATTCCATTAGACAAAAAGTAGCACAAACTATAAAACCTCCCCACAATAAATACAAAAATGAAAAACAAACATTACATAATACACAAACTATCAAAAACTTATATCAAACCAAACAATTCATCAAATCTAATCCACAACTAAAAATAACTAAATCAGACAAAGGAAACAAAACAGTTATACTAGAAACAAATACATACAAATAAAAAATTTCTGCAATGCTTAGTGATTCTTCTACATATAAACAAATTAAAAAAGATTTAACTAAGAGTCTGCAAAATGAAAGTAACAAATTGTGTAAAACATGGCAACAAAAAAATTTAATTTCTCCACAAAAATCAAAAGAATTAATTCGACACAACAGCCCTCCACCTAAATTTTATGGTCTTCCTAAAATACAAGAAGATAACATACCATTAAGACCTGTCGTCTCTTATATTCAATCACCTCTATATAATCTTTCTAAATCTCTTTCTTCAATATTGAAAAATATAGTAAATCAAAATCCTTATATATCACAAATTCTCTGGATCTAGTAGACCATCCTAAAACTTTGAAAATACCAAACAATTACAAATTTTTCTCATTAGATGTTGTTTCTCTTTATACCAATATTCCAAATTCTTTGGTGCCAATAATAATTAATGACAAATGGAATATTATCAAAAATTATACAAATATTCCTAAAACCGATTTTGTAGAAGCAATTCAATTTGCTCTTGGTACAAACTATTTTCAATATAAAAATAACTTCTACCAACAAATTGATGGTGTAGCAATGGGAAATCCTATTTCCAGTGTTATAGCTCAATTAGTTTTAGAATATTTAAAAGAAAATGTATTGAATAATTCGAATGAACGAATTATAACTTTCAAAAGGTATGTTGATGATTGCCTTATAATAACATCAGAAGATTTTATTGATGATATTCTCAAAAAATTCAATGACTTTAATAGAAAATTACAATTTACTCTAGAAAAAGAAACGAATAATACATTATATTTTCTTGATATTACTCTCATACACAAAAACAATGAAATTATCACAAAATAGCATAGAAAATAAATTTTCTCACAAAGAACATTGAACTACAACAGTACACATCATTTGTCATGAAAAAAGAGTTTAATAATCGGATATATAGACAAAGCACTTAAACTTACTTCACCTACACACAGACATGAAACATTACAAGATGTCCATAAATTACTCATAAAAAACGATTACCCAATAAAACTTATACAGATAATCACTAAAAATAGAATTCATAAACTGTACAACACATTAGAAACATCAAAACAAGAAAATATTAACAAAAAATATATTCCTCTTCCATATATTCCTCATTTAAGTAACAAAATTTCACAAATTTTAAATCCACACGATATTAAAGTAGCCCACACCGCACAAAATCAAATTAAACAAATATATTCTAAATTAAAAAGTAAAACACCTCTTCTGCAGAAATCTCATGTTGTTTATAGTATACCCTGTAATAATTGTAATAAATCATATATAGGACAAACTTTTCAAAATTTAGAAGAAAGATTAAAAGCACACAAATATACCAGAACACAAACCACAGCAATAATAAAACATAAAAACAATGAGAATCATACTTTCAACTTTAATAGCACAAAAATTTTAGAAATAGAAAAAGATCAAAAACGCAGAGAAATTTTAGAAATGTTACATATTCAAAAAAATTTGAATGAAGTCGTAAATGATAGAACAGATATCAAACATTTGAGTTCAATATACGCAGATTTAATTCTTTAATTTTTCTAAGAAACAATATAAATCAAAACAAAATAATTCAACAAACAAACTCTAACCACAACAACTCATCTTCTTAGACAAAATCTAAACATCTAGAATTTTCAATTTTTCTAGAAAGAAAGTATAGTTTAGAACATGTGATCTCCAAAATCACAAGTAATGTCTTTTTAAAGACAACAATCAAATATTTTAAACCTATTTTGTACATTACGTGGGTGAAGGTTTCTGTGGTTCCCTTCCCATCTAATATCAACGGACCTGTCTGTTGATATTGGACTAAATAGCACGTAATTAATAACTGAAGACGGCCACAGCCGCAATGAGAAATTTTTGAAAAAAAGATAAATAGTACCCTATTATTATTATTCTTTGACTCTTCAAAATCAGAATAATTTGAACCTATTTCGAACATTACGTGGGTGAAGGTTTCTGTGGTTTCCCTTACCATCTAATAATAACAAATTTGAATGTTAATATTGGACTGAATAGCACGTAATAAATAACAAAGAACGGCCACAGCCGAAAAATTTTAGTGAAACAGTAGTCTGTTTCTATTCAAATTTTTCAAATCAATAAATGTCAAAGAAATTTCAATTTTTTCAAAAGTTTTGATAAAGCCACGAATGTCGTGGCGAAACGTCAACTTTTTAATAAAATCGAGTTTTTTAAGATTCAACAAGCCTGTTATTGCTAATAATTATCAAGAGATTAGAAATAGTTCACAGGCAACAACAATTCGAATAAATAATTATATATATATATATATATATATATATATATATATATATATATATATATATATATATATATATATATATAATAATTTTTTCGTATTGTTGTTGCCTGTGAACTATTTCTAATATATATATATATGAATATATATATATATATATATATATATATATATATATATATATATATATATATATATATATATATATATATATATATATATATATATATATAATCCTTTGATAATTATTAGCAATAACAGGCTTGTTGAATCTCAAAAAACTCGATTTTTTGTCGTAGCGAAACGTCAACTTTTTAATAAAATCGAGTTTTTTGAGATTCAACAAGCCCGTTATTGCTAATAATTATCAATTAGAAATAGTTCACAGGCAACAACAATTCGAATTAATAGTTATATATATATATATATATATATACATTTATATATATATATATATATATATATATATATATATATATATATATATATATATATATATATATATATATATATATATATATATATATATATATATATATATATATATATATATATATATATATATATATATATACTCACATATTAATACGCAGATTACAAGTTATGAATGTCAGACTATATATTTGATTTTATTTCCATGAATACAGCTTGAATAGCATTTACTGAAATCATCAAGTAGGCATCTTATTTTATGAAACGTAATTGACTAAATCTCTATAGTGACATGAACTGAGAATCACTTGAGAGGTTAATTTTGGCTGATGGCATTTGCTCTGAAGAAATAAACTTCATTATTGTAACTTAAACTCACACGTCACAATGTACAATGGAGAAATTTCAAGACATGAAGATTTAGTTCTTGAACAGAAAGCAATAGTGAGTTTTTGTGTAGAACAGCATATCAAGAAAATTCAGAAATCAAAGGAATTATTATATTTAAGTTAAAATAACGTTTTTATTTTGACTATTAACATTTTATTTCCGTTACTTTGTTACCTCATAATAATAACAGCTATTATTAGTGTGAATGTAACGGAATTTTGATTATGAATTTAAAATAACGTATAAAACATTCAAATTGTTATAAGTTTCCGTATCCAAAATAATTATTAAACGGATGCTATCTAATCTCTCTATGGCTTATTTCTGGGCTTTATGTTCAAGAAACGAATTAAGCAATAAAATGTCTTTTCGAAATTGATCTGTTATTAGAAACTGTTCTTCAGTATTCGGATACGAATATTATTTGAGTCTTATCATTAGAACTATAACAATTGTTCAATTTTTAGGTACTTATCTTGTTGGGAAGTATAAAGCATAAAAAAATCACCTCAGCAATTATTACACCAAGTTCATTAATAAATTTTTTTTTTTATTTCCACTGAATGGTGATCACAAAAATTAAAATATTATCATCCTGTGTGTATATAATAATATATATAATAATATATATATATATATATATATATATATATATATATATATATATATATATATATATATATATAAAATTAAGTGAACTAGGATATTTATTTGAAACTAATTAAACAAACTTCCTAGCGGAGCTAGTTATAAGAGTTCACGAAGCATCGAAATATCCACATCTACCCTAGACGGTAATTGTTAGAGATGTTAATTTGTTTATCACAATCGATGGAACCAAACTAACATTTCAAACGGTCATACATTTTTCTTCTAGTAACTCCATGGCATATAAATATGACACAGCGCCACCAGTCGGAAACAATTGAACCACATCTTTCAGACAGACGAGAACATTTCGGCAAAGAGAACTAGTACGTCCGGAACACCCGAAGGTGGCTACTATAGCTCCAGCTCCGCTAGGAGGTTTGTTTGATTAGTTTCAAATAAATGTCCTAGTTCACTTAATTTTATAACGACGGGCGTGTTTTCCGTTTAACACGAATAATTCTTACTTATATATATATATATATATATATATATATATATATATATATATATATATATATATATATATATATATATATATATATATATATATATATATATATATATATATATATATATATATATATATATATATATATATATATATTTTTTATATATATATATATATATATATATATATATATATATATTATTTATATATATATATTTATATATATATATATATATATATATATATATATATATATATATATATATATAAGTATATAAATATATATGTATATAATAATAATATATATATAGTAGGAGTATAGTTTTACTAGGTTAAGGCCACAAATACAGTCAATTTTAATATAATCTCTACTTCTAAATATATCACAAATTAAAATTTCGCGTTTCGACTTTTTTTTTTGGAGTGTAGACTCCAGTTTGGAGGAATTCAGTTTCGCCCAATCATGCTCGTGGTAGACTGCGTCACCAAAGAGACGGCAGACTGGCTGAGGGCAAATGCCCCCAGTCTGAGCACCTGGTGGAGAGCGGAGCTGATGGTGTGCCTGGGGGAGGATATCCCAAGGGCGCACACCATCACTGTGTTCTTCCATAGGAGCTCGGACTCGAAACAAAGAAAGTTCTAGCCCTGGTAAGTACACAGAACATGGAGCTTCGCACCCATCTATGGAAAGTGCTAGGGAGCAAGAAGGAGGGCAATGGCTAGCTTCTTAATATAGGGATCGATGACGAGTCCTGCGAGGCCATCAAGAAAATGGGACACACCATTTTCTTTAGGTTCGGTAAAATCCCCGTTCATGGCCTCCGCAAGGACTCGAGTAAGAAGAAGGAGGAACAAGAGGCGAGCAAGACACCAGCCCCTGAAGCTGTAGAAAATACAGCCAGTGAAGCCGAATCGACTAGGAGTATGGACCAGGGAATCACGGCGACTCCTAGCGAAGAAGAACAAATGCTGCAGGACGATGAGGAGGCAAGCACTCCAACTCTCTATTAGCAATGGCTACCCCAACAAAAGTTGCCCAGGTGAACACTCATCACGCTAAGGGGCATCAGCCGCCTTATCAAGGGTGTTCTCCAGGGCAAACTTGGGAGTAGTGTTGATCCAAGAACCTTGGGTCAACAGAGGGCAGATCAGAGGACTGCCGAACAGAGAAGGTAAGGTAATCTGGGATGTCAGATGTGACAACCCCAGAGCTTGCATTCTTATCAGAAACGATATTAATTATATCTGTCTTTCAGAATTCATGACGAAGGACCTAGTGCCGGTTCAGGCCAAGATCCGCACAGTGCACTCACCCCTCGACATAGTAATAGCCTCAGGATACTTTGCTGGAGATGGACAAGCACCACCGAAGGAAGTACAGAGGCTATCCGACTACTGCAGCAGGAGCAATCTACCCCTCCTGCTAGGCTGCGATGCAAACGCGCACAACACCATCTGCAGCAGCACGGACACCAACCAAAGAGGTGAGCAACTGCTAGAATTTATACTCGCGGCTAACCTCAACGTATTTGTGGGATGTGTCCCCACTTTTGTAACTAGGGCTAGACAAGAAGTATTAGATTTAACGCTCGACAGCCCGAGCATTAGTAGAATGGTAAGGAACTGGAGGGTTGCAGACGAACCATCAATCTCCGACCATAGAATCATTATGTTCAACGTGGAAGAGCCTGTAACACAAATATCCTTCACTAAAAATCCTGGAAACACAGATTGGGAAAAATACACCACCAATCTAAAATGTAACCTAGAACAGATCAAGTTCGACAGCAGCAGTCATATCGAATTTGAGCAGACCCTAGAGAAAGTTAATGGGACAATCATGGATGAATACGAATCCAGCTGCCCGATAAAAGAAAATAAATCACACAGTAGCACCATTTGGTGGAACAACCACCTATCAAATCTAAGATCTGAAGTCCGCCGGCTATTCAACAAGGCAAAGCAGCACGGAGACTGGCAGGGATACACCGGAAGAGATCAACGGAAACTGCTTTTTATGTGCTTACCGAAAACATCCAGAAATCACTTGAGTATAAAGAAATGGCCATTTGCGCCTTCTTAGACATAAAGGGGGCATTCGACAACACCTCTCACGAAGCAATAAAAAGGGCCCTAATGAACAAAGGAGTGGACAGAACCACATCCAGATGGATGTGCCAAATGCTGGCTACAAGAACGGCTGAAAGGAAGGTGGGCGAGAACACCTTTCGGATCAGTACAAACAGGGGATGCCCACAAGGAGGGGTACTATCACCTCTGATGTGGAGTCTTGTAGTGGACGAATTACTCGAAACACTGACCCGGAACGGAGTCACTTGCCTCGGCTATGCTGACGACATAGTCATCATGGCCAAAGGTAAATTCGAAGGAACCCTCTGCGACCTCATAGAAAGGGAGCTAGAGACTACCAGAAGGTGGTGCCTCTCGGTGGGATTGAGAATTAACGCATCAAAAACTACAGTGGTACCCTTCACTAGAAGAAGAAAGCTTCAGCACTCAAGGATTATTCGTCTCGACGGAGCAGACTTAGAATGGCAGGAAGTTGTGAAGTATCTAGGGCTCACCCTAGACTCAAAACTACTCTGCACGTAGAAAAGAACGTAAACAAGGCAAAATCATCACTGATGGTGTGCAGGAACATCGCACGAAAAACTTGGGGCTGTAACCCATCAATACTGTGATGAATGTACACCATGATAGTGAGACCTATGATCACCTACGGAGCAGTTATGTGGCATGGCAGAACCGAACTCACCTCAGCAAAGAAAACCTTGGAGAAAGTGCAAAGGCTAGCATGTCTTTGTATAACAGGAGCAATGAGATCGACTCCAACAGCAGCACTAGAGGTAGTTCTGGACCTCACTCCTCTCCACATCATGGCGAGGAGAACTGGCTTGGGGAGCAAACCTCAGGTTGGCCAAAGTTGGACTCAAAGGTGCTACATACGGTACAAGGGACTCAACCCTTACCGGAAGTGCACACCTTGCTGACCTCCCAACTGACGAAATCACCAGGAAATTTAGTTTCAAGAAATTATTTCGAACGGAACTAAATACTAAAAAGGAATGGAGCATATAATCCATTCGAGCACTGGAGAAGAATACCATAATATGGTATATGGACGGGTCTAAAACTCCCGAAGGAACTGGAGCAGGAGTCGTTGGGCCTCGTACCAAATACTCAGAATCCATGGGCCAGTTCCCCAGTTTTTTCAAGCGGAAATTCACGCCATAGAAAGGTGCATTCAGTTCAACCTCGATAGGAAATACCGGAACAAGGAAATTGCGATCCTCTCCAATAGCCAAGCAGCCATCAAAGCGTTGAGCTCTTACAACATCAACTCAAAGATGGTTTGTGAATGCCTAGACAAACTAAACGATCTGGGCAGGAATAACAAAGTGATCCTCCTCTGGGTGCCGGGGCACGTCGGAGTGAAGGGTAATGAACAAGCAGGCACCCTGGTACGAAAGGGTGCATCAACGCCACTAATCGAGCCAGAACCTTTCTGCGGATTTGGAAAATCTTACTTCCAAGAAGAACTCAATAAAGCTGAAGAACCAATGAGAACAACATACTGGCAAAGACTTCCAGGACTGAGGCAGGCCAAAGATCTCCTCGGAAAGTTCAACCGAGCAAAATCGAAGACACTGATTAACCTCAGCAAAACTAGTCTAAAGACAATCACAAGATTTCTTACGGGGCATTGCAGACTCAAAGAACACCTAAGGAAGCTAGGTTCAGAGGGGGACAGCACCTGCAGATTCTGCAAGGAACGTCCAGAAACACCCCACCATATACTAAACACACTGGAATCATACCAGCTGACTCTAGAAGAAATACCACGAATATACCCCCTTAAAATCCTCAAATTCCTGAAGGTATTGAGGCTTGAGGGGCTGCTGTAAAACTAGAACACATCGATAAGCACAAGAAGATGGGGCACAATAGATCTTATAAGGTCGCATCGCATCGGTCACCATCCACACCTACCAATACCAATACCAATAAAAAATTTCAAATTTTCAAATTAAGGCATCTTGATTTGGATTTGAGTTGCATTTTTTCTTTCGGAATTGACGAATGAGAATAAAAGACATGTTGGCGAGTGAGTAAACGGTGAGCAGGTATGATATGAACATTTGTGTTTTTCAAGAGGTAGGAAATAACTGTTAATCGCGGGGGGCTTCGCGCAAGCAACGTTGCCAGGTTTTAAGAATATCCCCGAACATTTTCTCGATTAACTCGAAAAAAGTTTTATGAAACCGTCCATCTCTCGATAATGGCCGAGTTAACCCCTTCCAACATCACCATTAAACACCTATACGATGAAATATTAAAAAGCACAATTTAATTGTTTTTGGCCTAAATAAAGAAAGTAAAACCTCGTTAGTGGATGGAATTTGCCAGGATTTGAAGGAACTACTAGACGTAGACTTGAAGGAGACCGATTTTAATGATGTCTATCCTCTCAGGAAAAGAGAAGACTCTACTATAAAAATAGAATTCATCTCAAACCTCACTAAGAACTGTGTTCTCTAGAATTGCCATAAACTTAAGGGAAATAGATATCTATAGCTCAAGACCTTACAAGACATCAAAGAGAGAATAACAAGGTACTGAGACAACATCTTAATATTGAAAAGCGGGTGAAATAGAACGTGTACTACATCTAGATCAATAAACTTCACGTGAACAAGGACGCATATGGTCCCGATGAGTTGAGAGGTGCTGAATCCACCAACACCCTTAACAAGTCAAACAGTGCTCCTCAGACGCAATTTTCGGATCAAGCAAACCCAGATATTTTTGATAGCCCGGCAGGTGGTTCGGGAAATAGGTCACCAATAAGAAATAGATCCCCAACAAGAATAGACAGTTTCCAGGTAAACACTAAAACCGAGTCAAAGCTGGTACAATAGCTAGAACTAGAGAACAACCCAGATAGGTCCATAGTAAAACTTAATTAGTCTCTGATATAGTTGAATGTCTATAATTCTGTGGGTTGGAGGATGAATGGATCAATATACACGGGATTTTAATGTGAACACAGTTTTAACCTCTACTGTACTCAACGCTCAGGAATGTAGGGAAGTAATATTTGTGAATGATAAAAGCATAAATTTCAAAATTCTCCATAATAATATTAGAAGCTTGGATAAAAATATAGATGAGTTCAGTATTTGTTTTAAAGAACAAGACTCTAATTTTGACTGCATTGTACTCACTGAGACATCGGAGATACTTTATCCGGAAATGTACAGCTTGAACGGATATGATTTGACATACAATGAAAGAAAACTTCATGAAAATGATAGAGTAGTCATTTATATCAAAATAACTGTATTACATTGTTACTAAATTATACCTTCCATTAGCAATATAAAAATTATTTATGTAAAGATTAAACTTAGTGAAAAAACCAATATCTTTATCACGGCAGCATACAGATATCCAGCAACCGATATAACTAGTTTACTAGAGAACTTCAAACTCTTCTCTTTTATTGGGGATATGAACGTCAACATATTGAATTATGATGAGTCTTCATAAGAAAACTTAAATGTACCGAACGAATATGGTTACGTATCTCCAATAAATGAACCCACACGCCACCACATTTGTCTTGACCACATATTTATCGAGTCAAAAATGAACATTTTGAATCAAATAATTCCCCTAGTAATGGAAAGCGGTACCGTAAAACCTGTCAACTTTGCCCACCAAAATCAGAATTTTTCAATATATCTTTTTTAAAGGAATGCTAAAACACATTCTAGATGAATATGGAGAACAACCTAAATGAAGGAAATTATTGTTAATCATCACTTTATTTATAGCATTTTCCATCTACTAGGAAAAAAAAACAAATTAGGGGTGGGCAAAGTTACCTGCCAATCTTATAACTTTACCCGGCTGTGAGGATTCCCTTTTGGAGACAATTTGGCAAACGTTAATCAAACTTTGCCCACCAATTAAGTACATAAAAAGGTTTGGCATGAAGCAGACGTTGAAATTAAATTAAAAAAACAACATGTTAGAAAGTGTTTTTATTTAACAGAGGTAAATATATCAAAATCTTCCGTTTTGTCGTCAAAATGGCAACAAAAACTTAACTTCTTCAAACTAAATATTATTCTATAAAAAAATAAGGGTTTTTTTTTAGTAATCTATCAGGTAGTTAATAATAAATTATATGGTTGGAGGTTTTCGTTAAAAAAATAGTAGCCTCCTGCTTTCAGTAGGGGCTCCTATGCCTTCTACAATATCAAGAAATGTCACGTCTGAAATGCCATTAATATCTGAAAATTTGAAAACCTTTTCCAGCCTTTCTGAGGAATTTCACAGTAAAATTATCATCAATCTGAGAGACTTCCAAAATTGTTCCTATAAAGTGCCTTATAGAGCATTTGTAGGAAATAGCACCACTATATATGTCGCAGGATCTATTACTGTACCATAAAGTCATGATTTGCATTGAACCATGCAAATTATATAAGGAATATAAAAATTTTTTAGACCTAAAATGTCTGGCAACATTGCCCATATACTTTTGTTTACTAATACAATACCTTGGGTAGTATAACCTAAAAACGATTACTGCATTGTGAGAACCACATATCAGCCTTCCCGCAATCTTAATTTCATTATCATAAACTTAATACTGATATATAAAATAAAAACACTTGGCTTTAAGTTTCACAAATATAGTGAATAAAAATTAACAATTACATTAGTCAACTAGTTTCGGGTTATGGGCCCATTATCAAGACTGAACAGAAAAATACTTAACAAGCTTATTTATAATATTTAATTACCCCATCGTGAATGAACAAGTTGAATACCAAATTTCCCCTCTACTACAATCAATATTATAAATGAGCTTGTTAAGTATTTTTCTGTTTAGTCTTGATAATGGGCCCATAACCCGAAACTAGTTGACTAATGTAATTGTTAATTTTTATTCAATATATTTGTGAAACTTAAAGCCAAGTGTTTTTATTTTAAATATCAGTATTTAATCATGTTTCACCAAGTGATAAGCGAAACTTCAATATTAGTTAATAAACTTAATAGACATTGAGCACTGATGCTTAGCTTTTCACCCAAAAAATACTAAAATTCATACAAAATTTCCTTACCTGTTTATTCATAGCAACCCACCTACCAAGCGTTTTGGACGATAATAACGGGAAACAAGAACCTCGCTCGGCATAACGGCCAAACGGTTGCCACAACGTTGCCAAATTTAAAATTTTTCATGTTTTTATAACGCCTACAGTGGGCAAAGTTGGAGCCCTTGGGCAAAGTTGGCAGGTTTTACGGTATTACAGACTACGATACAGTGATCTTACAATTAATTCAGAATTCTACACAATTCAGGAACTAGTAGCACCAAATAATTTTTTAAAATTCATAGATGATACAAAGGTTCAAAAAATCCTTAGTGAAACAACATGGAATTCCGTCCTCAATGATCAGAATTCTGAATCTGCAACCACAGAGCTCATCAGTATCATCTCTGAAGCCATTTAAAAATGTACTGTAGTAAAAAGAAAACTAGAAAAAGTCACAATCTGACCCCTTGGATTACTAATGCTAAAACAGACTACTTCAAAATCACGCAAAAATCCTAATAATACTGAAATGAAAACAACGTACAAAAGGTTCCAAGACAGAGTGATATCACTTATTGGAAAAGAAAAATATAATTACTGCAAGAACATGATAGATTCGAATGCATCCATTTCGAAAAAAACTATGGAAAATTATAAAAGAAATAAGACTAAAAAACATGAAATAATTTATATAAGGAATGATGCAAATGAGGTGTTAATTGATAAGGGCGATATAGCAGAACAATTCAATAAGATTTTTGCACCAATTGGAAAAATATTGGCCAGTAAAATAAGACGAAATTCAAACTTCAAATTTCCCAAGTTCACAGCATTTTATTCATTTTCACATAATAAACAAATACATGGAATTGGGAGTTTGGCCTTCTGATCTGAAGAACACAATAATTATTCCTGTATTTAAAGAAGGTGATAGAAACATAACTAACTATAGGCCAATCTCATTGATAACACACATGTGAAAGATATTTGAGAAAATCATTAAAAATCGATTGAATTAATATATATCGAAATATAAGTTACTCTCTGAGAAAGAATTTGGATTTCGAGAAAAAATGTCGACGCAAGATGCTATAATCGAACTCACAGATGATATCCATAATGCTCTTGATCAGAATATGACATATCTGTGGTTATTCTTAGATTTATCAAAGGCCTTTGACACGGTAAGCCATGAACTACTCCTGCAATCTTTATGAGATATTGGGGTGCGAGGTATATGCTTTCAGTTACTTGAGAACTCTCTCAAAAACTGAAAACAATCCGTGAATCTGAATGATGTCATAAGTGAACCCAAAGGAATAGAATATGGAGTACCCCAAGGTACAGTATTTGGATCAATTTGTTGTTCAATATTTACAATGATGAAATATTATTTTCCTTGCAAAGTCAAGCAAAAAACATTGGAATTGCAGACGACATGGTGGAATAAGATTTCATTTTGAAACGAAATGAGCTCCTGACAATAAATTGTGACAAAATCAATTACATAACCTTTTATACTAATAACGAATGTCTCCCGTCATTCGACAGAATCGAAGTTACAATGAAAAATGAAGTAATAACCACATTGCCTGAAACTAAAATAAAATATTTAGATGTAATAATTGACCCAAACTTGAGATGAGATTTGCATATAAACTATGTAGTAAGAAAACTGCACACAATTTTGTTGAAATTCAAAATTTTGAAAATATTAATACCTGTCC